>CALYLW010000748.1:556846-651846 GCA_944989445.1 Ampullaceana balthica | reverse complement strand
TTGCGTGACAATTGCACATTATATTGTTTAATTTTTATACTTTTGTTGCATTCGTGGGAAATAAAATTGAATTAATTAATTAAGGTCGATTTGATTTTATTCTATTTGTGCTCTAAATTACTCACAATAATTTACAAATTATTACTTAGAATATTTATTGACATTGCTATAAGTAATGCTAGCTGTGAGAGAAACTTCTAAAAACTTAAGATGATAAAATTATTTACGATAAAAAATGGGTATACTGTTGAAGGCTTATTGCTAATGAACTAATGTTGCTCTTGGGTCTATAACATTGATACTGGCAGTATAATATATATTTACGCTCAATTATCACTGACTGTGGCCTAACGCTAATTGAAAACATAGATTTGAAAATCATAATCCTTTTTGTTTCCATACTAACATTAACCAAACAACGCACGAACCTATGACGTCAGCATTTGTGTTGTAAACAGTGCTGACTGACTCAAAGAGTTATTTTTTTGATGCAGTATTTTGGTGCGCTGCTTTCTAAAATTACTTTAAAAATCGTGCTGTGATTAGCACTGTAAACAAATATTATATACATACTTTGTGTACATTTCAGGAATATTTCAATATTTCATATTTATCATGCATGGATAAGTTACTTGGGCTTTTGACAAAAAAAAACCAAAGAAAAAAAAACAACCAAAAAAAAACAAAAAACAAAAAAAAACCAAAAAAAAACCAACCTATTATAAAATACTTTGTGTACATTTAAAAAAAGTTTAATATTACGTATTTATCATACAAGGACAAGTTAGTTGGGCGTTCGAAAAAGGTGGGCGCCGTAGGCGCCCTTAAATAAAGGGGGCGCCACAGCGCCGCAGCACAAACTAGTCATAAAAGATTTTGTCACAAGAAAACTAACATCTTAAATGAAGAAAGGAAATCATTTTCTTTAAAAGAAAAATCTTATAGCGTAGTAATTTAAAATTTCCTGATCGATCATTACTTTCCAAATAAAAAATAATATTATGTGTATATATATTATTATATATATATATATATATATATATATATATATATATATATATATATATATATATGTATTCCTTTAAATATCATATTTTATTTGAGTTGGGGGAGAGGGGGCGCATACCGCAAAATTGGCACTTGTCCCGGGTGGCAAACAGCCACGCTACACTGCTGTAGTGGACCAGCAGCAGCTGACGAATGAAGAATGTAAAAAAAAATTCATTATATTTCAGATCGTTAAATTACTAAAATGAGTTTGAAGATCGACAACATTATTTTTTATGATATAAAAATTATATACATGTGTATATAAAATGGGCCTGTAGATATACACATCTGTTTTAAAAAAAAATACTTGTTAAAAATATTACTTATGTATAAACAAGTATTTAAGTTATAAATAAGGTAAAATATTACATTAATATAACCTAAAAACAAAATTACAATGCCACTTTTCCATTATTATTGTGATAATTCAATTTACTAAAAGAAAAAGAATTGTAATAAAAAAATCTAACGTTTACTTCCCAATAGAGGTAAACAATTGACTTCCGGTTTCTTTATTTAAGGATCAAATGTATAATTTCGTCTGATAAAGAGGATAATTACACTTAACTATGGTAACAATTCCATAACAATGAAATTAGTAATTTAATAAAGCTGAACGTTATATAAAAATCAAGGGATTACGCCTGATTACCCCATTTATGTTCTTCTTACGGATCTCTTTAGCTTTTATCTACTTTTGTTACTTACTAAACTTTAGACACTGATCACTGAAACTGAATGATTTAATCACTAAGTTTCACTAAGTCTAAGAATCAAGAAGTAAAAAAGAGTACTGAGACTAAGACAGTCTGAGTCTCAGTCTCTGCAAATTTAGAGTCAGAGTTAGACTGACTATCAGTGCACTATCAGTAGACTATCATAAAGACACTAAAGTTTAGTTTTAAATTTTAATGCGTCTTTGACTTTTACTTTTAAAATAACGTACCACATTTGCGTCTAAACGGCGTCTTTGCAAAATCACGAAATTCCAGTTTCATGTGCGATTGACAAGTATTGAAGCACTAAGTGTACTATTCTTATTCTCACTAATTTTTAAAAAAATTTACTATTGTAGGCACTCCAGCTCAAAATTTCAAATATAACTGACATAAAAATATATAATATCATTGGAAAGGAAAGAGCTTGCTTTTAGCTTTCCAATGACATCTAAATTATTCTTCTATCTTTAATAGAAGAAAAGTTACGATTTTTTTTAAGTTAATTAATTTTCCTCCTTATTTACCTTTGTAATTAATTATAAAAACTGTGATCCAATTTTAGCTCTTTGCAAACTATTTTGTTCATATCTTAGTAATTAATGAAGATAGAGCCATGCAATTTGGGAGATACATTAATAACACATACTTAAACAAAAAACAACACAGTAGTTGTTAATTAATTAAATATATTTGATAAAACATGACCATATAAGGACAGGGGGCCAATAGCGACAAAAGTCCACAAATTCAGTTTTAATAAAAAATAGCATAACTTTTAAACCACCAATGCCATAACTGTAAAATTTTCAGTACCAACAGATATTGCCCAACTGAAATTAATGCAAATAAAAGAATACATTAAATGCAGATTAGATAATTTTTGCACATTTTACAAAAAAAACATAGATCGAAAATCGAGCTCTGCCGACAAATTACATTTAAATGTATAACTTTAAAACTATTAAAGATTTTGCTATGAAATTTTCAGTACAAACAGATAATGTCCATTAGAAATTAATGCTTATAAAAGAATACATTAAATACAGATCAGATTATTTAAGCACATTTTTAAAAAAAATATCAATACGACTGCATAGATTTCCTCTGATAACATTTACATTCGACGCGTAATTAAGGCCAGATTGCTTTAGATATTCATCAAGTAACTTAACAGTCTTTGGCTTATTCTTTCCATTGCTGTAATACAGGTATAAAGCAAAGCCATTCCTGTATTGCTTTGTTTCAGCATCCTGGGCAAAACTTGCCACAAAAATGTTGAAATCCTTAACCGTTTTCTTGACATCAGCCATTGTCTTTTTATAAATAATTACCGAATCGAGCACAATCACAAGGAATGCAAATAGGTAATTCTGAAAAATAAAAATTAATAAATTATACTGCGCTGATTATTAGTATTAGTAATAATGATTAAATTCAAATTCTTACCAGAGAGTCCACATCTACTCTAAAAGTTACGAAACTTGTGTAGTAACTAAGTATTTTTAAGCCCATTACTATTACTATTATATTTTTCTTCATGTTTCTAATAAATTCATAGCACTAAAAACAATAATAGCTGTTAGAATGATATTTATGATAATTTTAATAGATATTTATGGAGAAAATATGTTTAAATAATCACTAGTAATATTCATTATTTACATTAGAGACAAAGTACTTCCGGTAAAACTAATAGACAAAATGGCCACGCGTCGGCTAGCCAACAAAATTTGTCATTTTTCGCAAGCTCTCATTAAAATTTGATGATGTCTATAGTCTTTTAAATAGGTGATTAATTTTTATCAATATATCAAGTATTTCGTAATATAACTCATAAGTTCCACAATGATTTAACAGAAAACAACAGCGAAATGACTTACCCCACGTTCTCCTGCCAAATGATCAGCTCAGCGTGGTCAGATTTTGATTGTATTTATACCCCCATGACCAGCATTCACCGGGGATTGGAATTAAGGGAAGGAAGTTAATTTATTTCTAGAAATGACGCAAAAAAAAACGAAAAGAACCGACATCTACCGAAAACGACCAGCGCGTGCTGATCACAGCGATCGCCGCTGTCCAGCCCACGTCTTTTTACGGCTCGCGACGCGAGTGTTGGAGTGCCTAACTATTGAGATAATTTTTTCCAATGAAAGTGAAGGGTTTCACCCCTCTCTTCTGTCAAGTACTATTTTATTTTAATCTACTAAAATTTCCACATTGGGTAAATTATTTGACCAATGCCATATTTACTAAATATGGCATTGGACATTGGATGTCCGGAAGTATTCTGTATTTTATTTTTTATTTTTTAGTCTACTTCCCGTTTCAAAGCTGGCAGTTTTCAATTATTTAAAATGTAGCTACATATATGAGCTATTGTTCAATCAAAATTGAGGTTAGGGGCCATCCATAAAGTACGTCATGCTCCTGAGGGGGGGGGTGTAATAAAGTGTGACAGTTTTTGACAGGGGGGGGGGTCCGGCCATGTGTGACGTCACAGTGTTTTATATATTAAATTTTAATTATTTTGTTAATAAAAAATAAATTTTTGTTCGAAAGTGTGACATACTTTAGGGGAGGGGGGGGGTCCAAGACTTGTGACAGGGGGCGGGGGGTAAAAATGTTCAAAAATAGCGTGACATACTTTATGGACGGCCCCTTAGAAGACACACACAATTTTATTTTGTCGGAAATGTCAATTTTAGAGTCACAGGGAAGTGTTATACCTTTAATATTTACCGTATATACTCGTTCTATAACCCGTTCGTTCATAAGCCGACGCCCCCACTTTTGGAAGGGAAAAGTATTAAAAGTTTATAACCCGATCGCAAGCCCCCCAAATAAAAAAAAATAGGACAGCTTTTAAAAAATGGTACATGTTTTTTTAAAACTACAAGCTAAATCGGTCATTATGGTTGTTTACTTTGTACTGCCTATCTTTGTCTTTCTGCTCTTTGTTAAGCAAGAGTTACCGGTATTTAAAAAAAATAAAATTATTTGGTAAACAGTGACGAAAGCGCTTACATTAAAATCCGTGGTTGAAAACAAAATTTGTAAAACAATTTATTAAAACGTTCACAAAAATAAATAAAATGATTAAATAAGGTAAGTGCTGATTTTTAATAATATATTATAGCTTCTGATAGAGCAGTCGAATCTTGTAGAATGTAGAAAAGGACATTGATAATCTACAATAACAACACCAATATTCAATATCCATGCAGAAATCACCTATGACCCGCTCATAAGCCGACCCCTCACTTTTCCCCCTAGATTTTGTCCAAAAAAGGTCGGCTTGCGAACGAGTATATACGGTATATATTTTGTGGACATATAAGCACAACAACTTCAGGAAACGTATAGTTTAAATTTTAAATTAACTATGTCAACTTTGAAACGGGAAGTAGACTAAAAAAGAATAAATAAATAAAATATAGAATACTGCCAGACGTCCAATGCCGTATTTACCCCACATTGTTTAAACTATGGAGTTTTTTGCGGCCCGCGGAAGCCTGCGGTAATTTCGAAAAAATCAAAAAATTTATGTTGAAGATAGATGTTTGTACTTGAATCGAGGCTAAATTTTGGTTAGGTGCGGCCCCTTGATGTTTCATTCCTTTCTAATGCGGCCCACCCTAAAAAGTTTGCCCACCCCTGCTGTAGTGAATGACTTTTGGACAATTACATCGAATATCAAAGGAAGATTGATCTTTAGTCACACATTATACTTGTCATTGAATAAGAACTCTTATTTTCATTTTTGAAACATAAAATGAAATAAAATTCACCATAATTTATTTTTGTTACACAGTACATATGGAGCTTCATTGACTAATACAACACAAACATGTTGACACCTCTATTGTTTGAATCAAAAAGAAAATTCATGTAAAAAATGCATGCCATTTTGACTAAACTTAGAACTGGGTCAACACGGGCTTTGGATGATGTTGAAAAAAAGAAAAGTTTTGAACAGTCGGTAGAAGAAAATGCCCTGGTTGATGAACAAGACAGTGTCACTGGTGGCATATCAGGAATGCTGGCCATTTCAGATCTAACTGTGAAAACTCCAACTGATCCAAGTAAAGGTAAAAGAAAATGGAAGCCGTTTTGAAATCATGAAAATTTCTAATGAATGGGGATAGGGGAAGCATAAGAGAATCAAGTTAACTTTAAAATACTTGAAAAATATCATATATTAGAAAAGTGATTCTGAAAGTTAATAATAAATTATATGTAATGACAAATGAATATAATAAAAAATAAATTTTTGGCACAAAGTAAGGATATCTTAAACTTAAATACTGGTGGAATACAATTTTATAAAGATTGAAACTTATCTAGTACTTCCTGAAATTTAAGTGCTCACAATTTCATTTTTAACTTCAAATTTGAAAATGTTAAAATATGTTATCCAAAATTGTTTTTTAAATCCTTTATATTAACTTCACCGCCGTCTCTTGGGCTCACGGTCGGTCGGGCGGAAAAACAAAAGTAAAAAATAACCCACTTGCCGTGATGATATCAAGATGAAATTTTGCACATAGACTCATGTCACCTAACAATGCATCGTATCAAAATAGATTATTAAATAAAGTTTTAAAATTTAAAAAAAATTAATTTAAGGGCCAAAATACACTTTAAAAGTTATTCATTTTATTCCATAAAACTATACATTATAAAAGATATTTATTTTCAGAAGTTGTATAATATTTTATAGAGTTATTCACATGAAAAATTCTTAATCAATTAATTTCAACAAAAATTGTTAATATTTAGTGACCAGTGAATGAAATTTTGCATTTGTAGTCAAGAATACTGGAAGTTTAATGTATTAAAAAAAATGTATGCATAATGCATGTATTTTGACAGTTTTAATGTGATTGTTTAACTTGAAAAAGTTTACAAGTGGCAGGATTCATATTTATGGATGGTATGAATACTAAACCTGCAAAATTAATAAAAATTATTAAAATCATTTTCTTAAATAAAAAATACATGTATTATGTTTTCACTGTATACATTGACATTAGATGGCAGTCATTTAACTCAGCGGTCTCCAAACACTACACAGTATGCCAGATAATAGACTTAATGATGTGTACAATAATTGCAAGCAAGAAGGAAAGCGCTGAGCAGACAGACTAAAAATGATTTAAACATTCTATGTTAATTATGAATGAGTGGTGTGCGATGAACAAAAGCAACTAAATAATTTATTACATTGAAGTCGAATTGAGCAAAAAAATATAGATTCATCAGACCTAGTCAGTGGCATAGCTAAGGGAGGGGGGGGGGCCAAATTTTGAAAGTTACCTCGGGCCCCCACTTGACGGGGGCCCCCAAAGGAGTGTCAGAAATTTTTTTTACATTAAATAATACGCCACCGCCATGTATGCAGGGCCTCCAAAGAGGCCAAGCCCCCGAGCCCCAAAATCCCTAGCTACGCCACTTGACCTAGTGTGCACTTACATGAATCTCACAAACTAAGCAGAAAACATGAGTGAGTTTGGTCAAACTGAAGTTTGTGCCGGCCATAGTTTGCTGACCCCTGACCAAAGGCTTAGTTTGTGCCGGCCATAGTTTGCTGACCCCTGACCAAAGGCTTAGTTTGTGCCGGCCATAGTTTGCTGACCCCTGACCAAAGGCTTAGTTTGTGCCGGCCATAGTTTGCTGACCCCTGACCAAAGGCTTAGTTTGTGCCGGCCATAGTTTGCTGACCCCTGACCAAAGGCTTAGTTTGTGCCGGCCATAGTTTGCTGACCCCTGACCAAAGGCTTAGTTTGTGCCGGCCATAGTTTGCTGACCCCTGACCAAAGGCTTAGTTTGTGCCGGCCATAGTTTGCTGACCCCTGACCAAAGGCTTAGTTTGTGCCGGCCATAGTTTGCTGACCCCTGACCAAAGGCCAGACATGTTTTATAGACAAAAATGTCTTTTAATATATCTGGCAGACACACATAAGAGTAGGTGTGTTAAACTCACATTACTGAAAAGTTGGAAGTGATAGTTAGGCAGCTGTCATTGTTTAAATTTTTTTATTATTCTTTATCTAGACAGAGTGATCTTGGATTGTATGACAAGCGACTCCATTGTTCCTTTAAAAAAAAATTATTATGGATTTTTAAAAAATTATAATTTATTGTCACCAAAAAATATGTGCAAAATTTCAAGCTAGTAGATCAACTGGAAGTAGGATAAATTTCAATGACAACATTTCAACCTCGTAAACCTACAGTATTATCAAGTTAAATAAAAAATAATTTAAAACATAGATTTAATAAAACAAGGAAAGCTTGTGTAGGGTAAATTTGATACCAGACTTGGATGAGTAATGCTTTTAACTTAACAACAGTTACCAGAAATTCACATTTTTATGCAGTTTGCATTTGAAATTAATTTTACTTTACAATTCAGATTTCTCGTACAAAGTACCATGTGATGGTAGCTATGCAACTACCAGCAACGTGACTTTTGAGGTGATTTCAGCTGAAGTGATACGTGAAGGACGCTCTGGTCATGTGGTAAGTAGACACAATTAAATGTGATGCCAGTGTGAACAAATGTAAATATAATTTCATCTAATTGTTTTCATATGCCTTTTGACAAATGCCTAATTGTTAAGGCCACTTAAGTGTTGGTTTAGGTAGAAAAGAACTGACCCAAACAAAAGATGCAAAATACTTAGGATTAATAATAAATGAGAAACTATCATAGAATCCCCATGTCAATGAAGTTATTAAAAAATCATACAAAGTCTTAGGCTTTATATAAAAAAAACTTTTACAGATCTAATAAGAATATAAAACTAAAATGCTACCTCACTTTGGTGAGATCTGTACTAGAATATGCATCTTCTGTATGGGACCCATTCACCAAAGAAAACATTGATAAACTAGAACAAATTTAAAAAAAAGAGCCTCCAGATTCATTACTGGAGAATATTCAAAACTGACAAGAATAACACCATTAGTTAAATCATTAAACCTTGAAACACTAGAGGATAGAAGAACCAAGAGTAAAGTAGTCATAATACATAAAGCAATTGATTCTAATTTAGAAATACAACACAAAGATAACTTAATACAACCCTCAGATAGACATAAGGATAAAAACACCTTTCTTATTCCGTATGCAAGAACAAACACATACAAATTCTCGTTCTTCCCGTCCAGAATTCAGGGGTGGAAAGGGTTGCCTGAAGAAACCAGGAAAACCAACACTTTATCAACATTTAAATCTCTAATAAGAATGCAGGACTAGACACAAACCATTTGACATGGCTGATGGAAGAGGTTTTCTACGAACTTGTGGACACATTAATGTTGCTTGGAGTGCCCTCCATTTTACAATAATGGCTGGAAACTTGACAGTAATGGGGTGAACAGTTTAAAGGAGTATTGGCCAAATTTGAAGATTGTCCATGGTAAAACACAATCTCACAAAATCAGTGTCGAAAGGGCTGATCAAGACATTGAAAACATGCTATGTGCTTGGATGCAATGGAGACAAGAAAATAAAAGGTTATGATGTTATTATTTTAGCCTGAGTTTCAAGATTAAGAGAAATGCCGAACTTAGAAAAGAATCTTAATCGAACCTTGAAATCCAAGCCACTCTAACCTGACTTGCTGCAACAAGTAGCTCAATTATATTATACGGGTTTGGTTGCTAAGAATGCCTTTGACATATTTCAAATTTCTTCTTTTGTTTTCATAGATATGTTGTCAATAACTTGGTTTTCTTTGTTCTCTTTTTAAACTTGGCCAGACGTAAACTTGTTATCATATATAATGCCCAGGGAAACATTATCACAAAAATAAGATATGTCATACCTCAGGCTAAAAACTGCAGACATTCTATGTAATGCCTAGACATTATACATAACGCCTGCACTTGACACATTGCTGATAACATGTGTACTCATTGTCCCCAGATTTACACAGTACTTATCAATCCACACAAGGAGGCCATACGACCTGCTCCAACCCTTGTCAAAAGAAGATATTCAGATTTTGAGAATCTCCACCAGCAACTGAAGAAGAAATTTCCACCAATAATGACCAACATTTCATTTCCGCGGAAAGTTTTTACCGGGAACTTCACCAGCGAGACCATTGCTAAACGTAGCACAGCTTTTGAACAGTACCTGTCCCACCTGTTCTCTTATTTTGAAATCAGGTTCTCTTACGATTTTATGTATTTCTTTGTCCAGGATGACTTCAGCAATGCCATTCAGTGTTTCCTAAACAAAGATTACTGCACTGCTGCCTGCTCTTTTGAGAAAACTCTTCCAGTCATAGAGAAACTGTATGGGGACTCACACCCCCACGTATTCAACTGTCTTTGTGGTTTGGTGATATCATATTCAAACATGGAGAAATATGCAGTAGCTGAAGCTTGTGCCGAGGTGGCCCTGAAATGCTGCGGCGCCGCAGACGATGAGACGATGGCTTCCCTTATGATGACCACTATCAGATTGTGCTGGACGCTGGGAAAGGATAAACAAGAGTTAGAGAAGAGACTGTTGGAGATGAGAGAGAAGGGAGTGACGTCCATCAGAGGCCTTCTAGATATCTTACATCAAACATTCCAGATGGGACTTAGGAAATGAAACCTTTCAGATCTCACAGTGTGTTTGAGTGATTCTGGCAAAATTTCTATTTCAGACTCTTTGTTTTATGATATTGCATGCCACACAAAAATGTGTGATAATTAAGAATGATAATTAAAGAACATATTATATATTAAATTCTGTAACTAAAAAAAAATACACATCACCCTTTGAAACACTGTGGCACTTAATGGTTTAATAATTTATTTAATTATAACATTATTGCACATGCTGTAGATTGTAGTCAGATCTGTTGAAGATTTATGTAATTTGTGCCAGTAACAATGCAGTAACAGTGTGCCAGTAACAATGCAGTAACAGTGTGCCAGTAACAATGCAGTAACAGTGTGCCAGTAACAATGCAGTAACAGTGTGACAGTAACAATGCAGTAACAGTGTGACAGTAACAATGCAGTAACAGTGTGCCAGTAACAATGCAGTAACAGTGTGCCAGTAACAATGCAGTAACAGTGTGACAGTAACAGTGTGACAGTAACAGTGTGACAGTAACAGTGTGACAGTATTGGTACCCTGGTAATACATGTAGTTCAGTTTTTAAATTTATTCCAGATAATTTTTACTTGTATCAAACACTACATTAACATTCCATATTCTATATATTGAGTTGTATTTCACAGAACTGCACAGTGATGCACAATATTTCCATCTGTAAATATGGTAGAGAGAACTTTGATTGTTACATGATGTACGAAAGTCATGTTTTTGGGGTAAGAAATGCACAAAAAAGTAAATGTATATACTTAAATGTTAATAGCTTATGTTAATCATTTTGAGACCAATGCTCAAATGTATATGTGTGCAATAAGACTATTTATAACTGTCTATAACTGCTAGTGAATGTTATTTGACTGTAGTTTGTTATAACTGTATATAACTGCTAGTGAATGTATTTGACTTAGTTTGTTATAACTGTATATAACTGCTAGTGAATGTTATTTGACTGTAGTTTGTTATAACTGTATATAACTGCTAGTGAATGTTATTTGACTGTAGTTTGTTATAACTGTATATAACTGCTAGTGAATGTTATTTGACTGTAGTTTGTTATAACTGTCATATAACTGCTAGTGAATGTTATTTGACTGTAGTTTGTTATAACTGTATATAACTGCTAGTGAATGTTATTTGACTAGTTTGTTATAACTGTATATAACTGCTAGTGAATGTTATTTGACTGTAGTTTGTTATAACTGTCTATAACTGCTAGTGAATGTTATTTGACTGTAGTTTGTTATAACTGTCTATAACTGCTAGTGAATGTTATTTGACTGTAGTTTGTTATAACTGTATATAACTGCTAGTGAATGTTATTTGACTAGTTTGTTATAACTGTCTATAACTGCTAGTGAATGTTATTTGACTGTAGTTTGTTATAACTGTCTATAACTGCTAGTGAATGTTATTTGACTGTAGTTTGTATAACTGTATAAACTGCTAGTGAATGTTATTTGACTATTTGTTATAACTGTATAACTGCTAGTGAATGTTATTTGACTGTAGTTTGTTATAACTGTATATAAGTGCTAGTGAATGCTATTTGACTGTAGTTTGTTGGTATCTACTGATACTTTTATTCGTAGCCTGTTTTGAAGCTACAATGAATTGCTAATTTTATTGACACACAACTCCTTTGAATGATGAACGTTTTTTTGATGAGTTTCATCTTAGTGGAAGTACTTAACTTCTTGGACACAATGTTGTCTTTACTAGTTATTACAGTTACCTGATAACCATTTAGGTTAAAAGAAAGACATACATTTTTAAATGTTGGACCAATGTGTTTTGGTTTCCTACTCTGTTTTTGTTTGATGCTGTTCATTAATAAATATGGGACACATTCAAACAAATTGAGATGTGATGGGACACATACTTTTCAGACATAATTTATTGAACAAAATATTATGTTTATTTATCGAGTTATCCACCTTTTCTGTTATTGCTGTTGTCAAAGTCTTTTGTACTTCTATTCATAAATGTTACAAAAACAATGTTTCTTTAGCAAAATAGTTTAAATTATAAGTTTATACATTTTATAATGAATTAGCTATTTATTATTAGACTGTCCAATTTTTAAACTTATAAATTCCACTGTTTATTTCTGATTTATACAGATGCTCAAAACATAAATATTTGATTTTCCAAATTTATCAATGTTATTTTATACTTTTTAAACCCTTGTACAAAAAATTCTACTTAATTGTATTTCAAGTTAGGTTTTCCTTTAAAAAAAGAAAAGCCTAAAAGTTCTAACTTTTTTGCTAAATTTATCACTGTCCAGAGATAAAGTTTGAAGAAAAAAAAATTTATTTTGGTAAAATGGTGTGTAATTTTATTTATTTTCCTACAATTACACTACTGATGCGCACATCCAGGAGAGCAATGAACCAATAGAGTACAATTAGGGGTTTTAAAGGCCTCCTGAAATTCCATGATGTCCTGGAAATCTGAAGTGTGAAAGATAAATTTCTGGAAAATTCTTTAAATTTCTCTTAAAATTTTCTTCCAGCCATGGAATAAAATAAAAAGTAAGGCTATTTTTTTTTCACTGCACTGATAACAGCTTTTGAGGGATTGTCTTATGATCTTTAATTTTTGAACATCATGGAATTTTTACTCAAAATATACTGGAAATGTATTTGAGATTTGTTGTTCTGAGGCCTGTAGTATAAGGGGCTTTGCAGTTCAGTTTTTGTTGGGACTTTGCTCCTGTTCGGAGACATTAATCTAGTCATTATAAAAAGCCAATGTAGTTGGCAGATAAACTCATTATATTGGGCTTGTTATGTAGTTTATCATATTGGCCTTGTTGTGTAGTTTATCATATTGGCCTTGTTGTGTAGTTTATCATATTGGCCTTGTTGTGTAGTTTGTCATATTGGCCTTGTTGTGTAGTTTGTCATATTGGCCTTGTTGTGTAGTTTATCATATTGGCCTTGTTGTGTAGTTTGTCATAATTGGCCTTGTTGTGTAGTTTGTCATATTGGCCTTGTTGTGTAGTTTGTCATAATTGGCCTTGTTGTGTAGTTTGTCATATTGGCCTTGTTGTGTAGTTTGTCATAATTGGCCTTGTTGTGTAGTTTGTCATATTGGCCTTGTTGTGTAGTTTGTCATGTTGGCCTTGTTGTGTAGTTTGTCATATTGGCCTTGTTGTGTAGTTTGTCATATTGGCCTGTGTAGTTTGTCATATTGGCCTTGTTGTGTAGTTTGTCATATTGGCCTTGTTGTGTAGTTTGTCATATTGGCCTTGTGTAGTTTGTCATATTGGCCTTGTTGTGTAGTTTGTCATATTGGCCTTGTTGTGTAGTTTGTCATATTGGCCTTGTTGTGTAGTTTGTCATATTGTCCTTGTTGTGTAGTTTGTCATATTGGCCTTGTGTGTAGTTTGTCATATTGGCCTTGTGTAGTTTGTCATATTGGCCTTGTTGTGTAGTTTTGTCATCCCTCATTTTGTTTATGTCTGAAAGCTGAGGTTTGGGTTTCCTTACTTATTTAACATAGGCCTGTACTTTTGTTATTGTGATGAGGATGTTAGGGGCAGTACTGTTAGTAATGAGGATATTAGGGGCAGTACTGTTAGTAATGTGGATGTTAGAGGGCAGTACTGTTAGTAATGTGGATGTTAGGGGCAGTACTGTTAGTAATGTGGATATTAGGGGCAGTACTGTTAGTAATGTGGATGTTAGGGGCAGTACTGTTAGTAATGAGGATGTTAGGGGCAGTACTGTTAGTAATGAGGATGTTATGGGGCAGTACTGTTAGTAATGAGGATGTTAGGGGCAGTACTGTTAGTAAGAGGATATTAGGGGCAGTACTGTAGTATGTGTTGGGGCAGTACTGTAGTAACGAGGATATTAGGGAAGTACTGTTAGTAATGAGGATGTTTGGGGCAGTACTGTTAGTAATGAGGATGTTAGGGGCAGTACTGTTAGTAATGAGGATATTAGGGGCAGTACTGTTAGTAATGTGGATGTTTGGGGGCAGTACTGTTAGTAACGAGGATATTAGGGGAAGTACTGTTAGTAATGAGGATGTTAGGGGCAGTACTGTTAGTAATGTGGATGTTTGGGGCAGTACTGTTAGTAATGTGGATGTTAGGGGCAGTACTGTTAGTAATGAGGATGTTAGTGGCAGTACTGTTACTAACGAGGATGTTAGGGGCAGTACTGTTAGTAATGAGGATATTAGGGGCAGTACTGTTAGTAACGAGGATATTAGGGGCAGTACTGTTAGTAATGAGGATGTTAGGGGCAGTACTGTTAAGGAAACCGTGTTTGAATTTTTTAATAGGAAATCTTTGTGGTAGTTAATATTGTAACATGTGTCTAACTGCTGATGTAAGGATACTTAGTCAGTAACCCCTGTTGTTTATATAAACTCATTTTGAAATATTTTTTTTGTCTGAATGTTCATGTGAAATAGATAGAACTTGAAATATCTACAATGCATTGTTTTTATACACTTTTGAATCACTGGGGGTCTTTAATTATTCTAAACCTTTAAGTGAACATAGTAATGAACTTGTCATTTCAGGATTTATGTTATTAACAATTCCTATTATATAAATATATTTTTTTTCCATCAGTTATGTTTCTAGTATAACTACCAATGGTGAATTTTTAAAAGTTTTAAACTTAAACAGTGGTTTAAAATATTCTTCAATTAATTACTTGTTTTTCTTAAATCAAGATTAAATTTTATTAAACTTAAAGGCAGTCAACACACGAAGTTTAGGACGTGGTTATTTCTGTTAGTATTCAGACCCATCATTTCCTTGTCAATAATGTATAAAAAGATGAAAGCTTTTCTTTTTGTAATCTGCGTATCAAAACTGTTTATAAATTTAACATGCTTATTGCCAGTTAAATAGTTGTAACAATGAAAGCTGAGAGCAATCAACTCAAAGTTTCAGTTCTAGTAAGGTGTGTCCCTCAGACAGTGGTTTACAGTAATAATTTAAAAGCTGTAGTTTCAGTTCTAGTAAAGGTGTGTCCCTCAGACAGTGGTTTACAGTAAACATTTAAAAGCTGTAGTTATCTTATCTTATCTTATCTGTTTACAGACGCTCCTTCTATACAGAAGATTATTGCGTCCTACGCTTATCTAAGTTTGTGTTTAGTCCTGCATTTTTATTAGAGATTTAAATGTTGATAAAGTGTTGGTTTTCCTGGATTCTTCAGGCAACCCATTCCACGCCCGAATTCCGGACGGGAAGAAGGAAAACTTGTATGTGTGTGTTCTTGCATACGGAATAAGAAAGGTGTTTTTATCCTTATGTATATCTGAGGGTTGTATTAAGTTATCTTTGTGTTGTATTTCTAAATTAGAATTAATTGCTTTATGTATGATTACTACTTTGCTCTTGGTTCTTCTATCCTCTAGTGTTTCAAGGTTTAATGATTTAACTAATGGTGTTACTCTTGTCAGTTTCGAATATTCTCCAGTAATGAATCTGGCAGCTCTTTTTTGAATTTGTTCTAGTTTATCAATGTTTTCTTTGGTGGATGGGTCCCATACAGAAGATGCATATTCTAGTGCAGGTCTCACCAAAGTGAGGTAGCATTTTAGTTTTATATCTCTATTACATTTGTTAAAGTTCCTTTTTATAAAGCCTAAGGTTTTGTTTGATTTTTTAATAACTTCATTGACATGGGGATTCCATGATAGTTTCTCATTTATTAAGACTCCTAAGTATTTTGCATCTTTAGTTTGGGTCAGTTCTTTTCCATGAATGTAATATTTTGAATTTATTTGTTTCTTTTTCTTTGTTACTCTTAACAGTTGACACTTTTCTGGGTGGAAAGACATACTCCAGTTAGTTTCCCATTTTATCAATTCATCTAAGTCTTTTTGTAAAATTTTGCTATCTTGTTCTGATTTAATTGTTCTATAGATTATACAATCATCAGCAAATAACCTAACTTTTGTACCTGTTGAGATGTTGTTGGGTAAATCATTTATATAAATTAAAAAGAGTAAGGGACCTAGCACAGTTCCTTGTGGAACTCCTGAGTTAACCTTTATTGGTGCAGATTTAGATCCATTAATTATTACAGTTTGCTCCCTGCCCAAAAGGAAGTCTTGGATCCAGTGATGTAAGGAACCTGAGATTCCAAAGTAGTTAAGTTTTTTAAGTAAACTAAGGTGGTGAACTTTGTCAAATGCTTTTGAGAAGTCTAGTAATATTGTATCTATTTGATCATTTTTGTCCAAGCCTTTTGATAGTTCATCTATTAAACCTATTAATTGTGTTTCACATGATCTGTTTTTTCTAAAGCCGTGTTGATGTGGGCATAGGGCATTATATTTGTCAAGGTGGTTAACTATTCTACTATATATTATGTGTTCTAGTAATTTACAGGTGATACTAGTAAGTGATACAGGCCTGTAATTACCAGGGTCTGATTTATCCCCTTTCTTAAAGAGTGGAGTTACGTTAGCTAATTTCCAATCCTGGGGCACTTTACCCTGGTTTAGAGAGGCTTGAAAGAGAACTACAAGGATTGGGGACAGTTCATTGCTTAGTTCTTTTAATAATCTTGCAGGCAAATCATCTGGGCCAGTAGCTTTGTTTATTTTTAAAGTTTTTTAGGAGTGAATGTATACCTATCTCATCTACAGTTATGTTACCTATTTCCTCCATTTTATTTAAATTTATTAAAACTTCCTTGTCGCCTGAGGCAGAAAAAGATGATGCAAAATATGTGTTAAGGATATTAGCTTTAGTTTTCATTATCATTATAGGTTTTATTATTTGAGCCTTTTAGTGTGGCTATTCCTGAAGGTTCCATTTTTTTAGATTTGATAAAGGACCATAAGTTTTTATTGTTATCTTTGGTAATTACATTGTTTATATATTCATTTTGGAGGTTCCGACTAAGTTTTTGTGTCAAGTGTTTAATCTTTAAGTATTTTTTGTGTATCCTATATGAATTGGTAGCTTTATATTTCTTAAATAAGTTCTCTTTTAGTTTGCATAGCTTTTTCAATCTAGAATTGAACCAGCATTTGTTAATTTTATTTGATGTTAGTTTTGTTGGAACATTCTCATCCATTATAGTTTTTAGATTTGTTTTTATATCTTTCCAAATTTCTTCTACTGGGCTATTTGTGTTAAATTTACTTAGGAAAGTTTGTTGGAAGTTAGCCGCTGATTGGTGTAGTTTTATTGAATTACATTTATTCCAAAGATAGATTATTCTTCTAGGTATCTTATTAATTTTAGTTTTTATTGTATTGGTGACCCTAACAATATCATGGTCGGACAGTCCTGGAATTATTTTATAGTCTAACACTAGTCCTGGTCTATTTGTTAGGAATAAATCTAGTGTTTTATTTTTCCTTGTTGCTGTTTTTACTATCTGTTCTAGGTTTATGTTGTTTATAGTGTCTAGGAAGTGTTCATTAATTTCTTTGTTAGTTTGATGGTTATCAATTGTATAATTTTTCCAATTTATATCTGGAAGATTAAAGTCCCCCATAATCCATAGAACTGCATTTTTATTATTCTCTTTTATGAAAGTTAATTGACTACAAAGATTGTTCATGTATTCTGGGTTTGTATTCGGAGGTCTATATATACTGCCTACAATAAGTGGGGATGAGTTTGGTGTAATTATTTTACAATAAATAGACTCTATATTAAAATTTTGCTGTGTAGTAATTTCTTCAGCTATGATATTTGATTTAATTGCAAGTAGCACTCCTCCATAATTGTCTGATCTGTCTTTCCTAAAAATATTATAATTGGTGTTTAAAATCTCAGAGTTATATATGTTGGGGTTCAACCAAGTTTCAGAACCAGCAATTATGTCTGGTTCTTCTGTTTTTATAAGTAGTTCTAAATCTGGAATTTTATTTTTTAAGCTTTGGAAATTAACTATTAGTGTTTTGAGAATGTTTTGATTATTATTATTATTAGATTTTTTATGGGTAATTTTATGGGTTTGTGTGGTTGGTTTCATTTTATCTAGTGGTTTATTTATAAAAGGATTAGCCAAAACACTGTAAGAGTTTGTGGTGATAAGGTCCTTATAGTTAAATAAATCTGAACTGATTTGGGGCAACCCACAATGTATGCAGTGCCAAGATGCATATTTATTTCTTAGGCCTATTGCTTTGTGCTTTGGTGTGTTAGAATGCAGGCATGCAATGTGGTACCATTCATTGCAGGTGTCACACTGAATGGTTCCTTGTTTGGTAGTGCATGCCTTAATACAAATTTGTATTAAGTTCTATGTCGCCTGAGAGGAGCAAAATTAAGATTAAGTGTTTTTGCTTATATCTACATATTTTATGTTTCCATTGTTTGAAGGAGATTTCCTTTATTGTGCTTAAGATAGAGGTGTAGTCAGTGTGCTTTGTGTTGTGGTGGTTTATAATTATTGATATATTACTCTGATTTTTAGGATGTTTGTTGGTTGACGTTAATGTCCTTAAAAGTAGTGTGGTTATTACTAAGACTAAGATGAAAATTCTCATTTTCGGGTTAGTGTTAGACTAGGTTTAATTTTAAGGCTTAAGTTTAAGACTTAAGACTATTACTATTACTAATTACTATAACTATTATTATTATGATACTATAAGTTATGTATAATTTTGTTAAAGTGTGCTTAATTAGTTTTAGTTCTAGTAAGGTGTGTCCCTCAGACAGTGGTTTACAGTAATAATTTAAAAGCTGTAGTTTCATTTCTAGTAAAGGTGTGTCCCTCAGACAGTGGTTTACAGTAAACATTTAAAAGCTGTAGTTATCTTATCTTATCTGTTTACAGCAATCAACTCAAAGTTTCAGTTCTAGTAAGGTGTGTCCCTCAGACAGTGGTTTACAGTAATAATTTAAAAGCTGTAGTTTCAGTTCTAGTAAGGTGTGTCCCTCAGACAGTGGTTTACAGTAATAATTTAAAAGCTGTAGTTTCAGTTCTAGTAAGGTGTGTCCCTCAGACAGTGGTTTACAGTAAAAATTTAAAAGCTGTAGTTTCAGTTCTAGTAAGGTGTGTCCCTCAGACAGTGGTTTACAGTAAAAATTTAAAAGCTGTAGTTTCAGTTCTAGTAAGGTGTGTCCCTCACACAGTGGTTTACAGTAATAATTTAAAAGCTGTAGTTTCAGTTCTAGTAAGGTGTGTCCCTAAGACAGTGGTTTACAGTAAAAATTTAAAAGCTGTAGTTTCAGTTCTAGTAAGGTGTGTCCCTCAGACAGTGGTTTACAGTAAAAATTTAAAAGCTGTAGTTTCAGTTCTAGTAAGGTGTGTCCCTCAGACAGTGGTTTACAGTAATAATTTAAAAGCTGTAGTTTCAGTTCTCGTAAGGTGTGTCCCCCAGACAGTGGTTTACAGTAATAATTTAAAAGCTGTAGTTTCAGTTCTAGTAAGGTGAGTCCCTCAGACAGTGGTTTACAGTAATAATTTAAAAGCTGTAGTTTCAGTTCTAGAAAGGTGTGTCCCTCAGACAGTGGTTTACAGTAATAATTTAAAAGCTGTAGTTTCAGTTCTAGTAAGGTGTGTCCCTCAGACAGTGGTTTACAGTAATAATTTAAAAGCTGTGCTTTATTTTTACAGAACAAATATTTGTACAACTTGTTTGTGTGTTGTAGAAGTCATTGATGTGCTCTTAACTGATAAATAACAATTATTTAGCCAGGCAGAAGACCTTTTGAGCAATCCATGCTAGTTTGCTGTTACAAGATGAAGTTGGGGGAAAGTCCATTTATCTATCTTAAGGACATGGAGAAGAAATCTCATTCTTGACTTGTTTGGAGTTATGCTGAAGAAATTGTAGGGGAGAAAAGTCCTCACTAGGAGTAAAGAGAACTCTGAGGTGGTAAATTTAGAATTTAAAACAACATTTCTAAGGGACAAGTTGTGTAATATTTATCAAGAAAAAAACTTTCGATGTAAGGGATAAAAAGCTGTTTCCAAAAGCTCTATGTTATCCTGAAATATTAGATGTGCCAGTTAATTCATTTCATGTGATTGAAGTATCCTTTGAAACCAGTTTCCTTTCCATTTTAATCTGCATTTCTATGTGCATCAATGGTGATACTCCATTGATTAGCAATAAAAAAAAAGTTTCTCCTGAAATACTCATGGATATATTCTGTTTCTTGGTGAACTGAAATGCCACAAGCTAACACTGTTGCCTGAAATGTTTTACTTGGACTTATTGCCCTAGAATAGGCAGGATTTTTGAATAAGTTTAAAATATTTTTTTTAATATATAAATATATATATATATATATATATTAAAGAATTTTAAAAAAATGTATTTCCAATAAAATGATTTTAATTTTATCTAATTATATACCAGAAACATCAAAGACATATTTTATGAGGAACCATTCTGTCAGATTTTCTGTTATCTTCTCATGCTTCAGGTTCATTAACTCTGTGCTTTTCTATATAATTGCTTGCCTTTTGATGGCCTCATTTTTATGACATGGTGTTTGTTAACATTTTAATCTATGCCATTTCCTCTCTGTTGGGATCAATAAAGTGTTTTGATATCTTGTAATATTACAGCAGGAGAAAAGGAATTTAATGAAAGTATTTTCAATCAAAATAGCTGCTAAAGACATTGAAAACAACAACATATGGCATATGTTTTGTATCTCTAATGTACTTATTTGTCTATGGCTTTAATATTAGGTGACTGAAAAAAAGAAACAATATTTGTAATTTAGTTATATTTCATTGTGTTTGGCCAAAATTTTTAGAAGCATACACTTTTAGCACTATTTTGCTTAAACTTAAAAGATTTTTTGAAAACTTGAACAAAATATGTTTTGGTTTGAAGAAAAAACAACAACATTCCTCCATGTTTTGTACTTTTAAGCATGAAATACTCATAGTACATGTAATGTAATTGGTTTATTTCTGAATCAAAAATAACTTTTTTTATTACAATTTTTATTATTTTCTCAATGTTGTCAACATTTAATTTTTATTCTTTTCTAATTACGTCTTTCATTTTAATTCTTCTCTCACACATACAAATGTATATCTTCCCTACCCCCATCCACCCCCCCCCCATACTAGCACTCAGGACTCACAAATATTATGTATTAGCAGACAACATTCTTATAAATGAGTAGAACTTGTTCATGAGGCTGACACAGTTCCTCGTGCCCCTTGAGTCTCCAGCATGGCATACTACAGTCATCACAACAACCAATACATCCAGTTCTAAAATTGCTCTGATATTTTCTCACTATGTCAGTTTGCTTGTTGGTGTCCCCATAACAAAATTTACCACACGACTGTCCAACAATATTTTTGTCAGATTAAAAGTTAAATTTCTGCTCATTTTAAATCTCCCTCATGCCAGTCTTGTCCTTTGAATACGAAACTCAATTAGTTATTTAATGAATAATAAATTGAAAAGAAAATTGTGTTATTGAAACCATTATCAGCATTTAAGGTCCTTTTAGTTGCAGCTTCGTCTCATTGGAGGTTAATTGAAGACTTCACATCAGCTGGGCTACCGGAGTGGCTCTGATGGAAGATTGCCCTCTTGGACAAATAATGATGACACTTTGAGAAATGTTTTTTTTCTTTCACCTGACATTAGTAAGGGCCAATTTTCCTACAGACACAATTTTGTTATTGCCAGTTCTAAGTTATGTTTAATAATCACTACTATTACTATCCATATAGCTATATTTTCTATAACACAATTACTAATGAATTATAAGCTCATGTTTAATTGAGTATTTGCTTTTCTTTGTAAAAAAAAGTTGATGGCCAGAAATGTTTAAATTAATCAGATTTTAAAAATTTCTTAGCAATGTTATTTTTGATACACCACACATATTTTTGTTTAGTTATTTTAATAGCCCAAATTATTTTAGTACTTCAATATTATAGAAATCATCACATAAAAATGAATTATATGAAAGGAATTTTTGTTTCTGTTAAATCAAAACATTTTTGTAATCTGTTGTTGTGCAATATTTTACTCCACTGTATACTGTACATTAAAATCTGCTTTGAGGAGCTTATAATCAGTTGTTTTGTTGTTTGTAGTTGTCAATCTTGTATGCACAAAGCTGTTCTGCCTGTGTATGCTGGCTTTGCGGTTACAAAAGGGTTACGTACATCAGACCAGTGTTGACTTTCTTTTAACATTACAGACGCTCCTATTGCAGAAGGTTTTTGTATCCTACGTTCTTATAAAAACGCAAAGACCATACCTGTCTTTTGGCAGTGGCGCAGAATTCCAAGCCGCGTTTGTTTCTGTAAATAGTGTCAGGTACCCATTTGGATCTGGGTTTACTCAGAGGCAACCTTAGCCCCGGGAACAAATACCTGCCTTCACAGGGATTCGAACCCGTGACTCTCTTTTACGCCAGCTGAGCGCGCATTTTGCTCGACCATTATGCCACAATTAATATCACTTAAGTCCTAGTGGTGGGTGGACACAGGAACTTGAGCCCTAGTGATGGTTTTACAGGACATATAGGGACTTAAGCCCTAGTGGTGAGTGGACATATAGGAACTTAAATGCCAGTGGTGGGTGTACAGGACTTATAGGAACTTGAGCCCTAGTGGTGGGTTTACAGGACATATAGTGACTTAAGCCCTAGTGGTGGGTTTACAGGACATATAGGGACTTAAGCCCTAGTGGTGAGTGGACATATAGGAACTTAAACGCCAGTGGTGGGTGTACAGGACTTGTAGGAACTTGAGCCCTAGTGGTGGGTTTACAGGACATATAGGGACTTTAGCCCTAGAGGTGAGTGGACATATAGGAACTTAAGCGCCAGTGGTGGGTGTACAGGACTTGTAGGAACTTGACGTCAACTATACTCAACCAAACATCGCCCGTCAGACTTTAGAACATTTATTTTAAGACTACTATACAATCTACTGAGATTTTCTATACAATCTACTGAGATTTTCTATACAATCTACTGAGATTTTCTATACAATCTACTGAGATTTTCTATACAATCTACTGAGATTTTCTATACAATCTACTGAGATTTTCTTTACGATCTACAGATATCAAATATAGACCTACAATCTACTAAGATTTAATTTTTAAAAATCTACTTAGATTTACTCAGAGGCGGCACTTGGTGGGTGCGGACCACACCGGGTAACACCGTCGGAAGGTGTGACACCAAAATGTAAAATTCTATACAGTGGAACCTCTCATAACGAATTTAATTCGGTCCAGTCTTACTGGTTAAGCGAAACACTCGTTATACGAAACAATTTTTCAAATACAAATCAATGCAAAATACGATAATCCGTTCCATGCTGAACAAAATACTCATTAAAAAAAAATATGATGAACATTTATTCAAATAAAATTACTTATGAATTGTTATAGATTGAAACAACTTGGAATACAATTTAGATTTGAAACACAAAACGTTAACAAAAATATGAATTTATGACAATTAATTATTCCTTTTTAACTAGAAAACTGTCTAATGACATTTGTTTTTGCCGACGCTTCAAAATTTGACGAAAATGTTTCGTAAACCATTTCGTAGACATTCTTGACACTCCCTTTAAAGCATCTCCTTAATTGTTCTTGAGAATAGTGCAGATCGTTGATGTTGGCCGATTGTAGTTGTGCGCTAGATTAGCCACCTTGTTCTCGCTTTTCAATGTTTTTTTCGAAGACATTTTGGCACAGGTTATTTCACTTTGCACATTAAAAAAATTACTAATACTGTCTGAATACAAAATTTGTAAAAACTGTTGATCACACACGAAAACAATGCGCTAACAGACCGAGTGCTAAACACAGAATAATACATCGGGGTGGAAGTGCCAGCTCACAAATGAATTTCCAGGAGCAAGGGACTTTCCCTTTCTGCGTCACTCGTGCGAATTTTGTCGCTCGTTAAGGGAGCAACTTTTTTCACACAAAAAAAGCTCGTTATATATTACTCGTAATGAGAGGTTCTCGTAATGAGAGGTTTGACTGTATGTTCCCATTATGTGGCACTGACAGACTTAGAGGAGGTCTATGGTGTAGGTTGAGATGGGGTGACAACATGAGTTACCGCACTGGGTGACACTTACCCAAGTGACGCCTCTGGATTAACTATACAATCTACTAAGATTTACTATAAAATCTATTTTGTGATGTCTTCCTCATCCGCAATAGAATGCGTGCTGCAGTTTTAGCGCTTTCTGGAGTCTCTGTCGATGGTTTTGAGGCAATCCCGAGACTACTGTTGGGTGGGCCTGTCTTATCTCTATTATATTAAAGAAACCGCTACGGCATTTCATTTCTTCTTATTCAGTTGAGGACGTAACTCAAAAATGGGCATGTGGATGAAAAACAAGCTTTGACCATAGAACCAGTTTGGGAGGTCATCATTTGTTTAATTTTGATATAGAGGCCGAGATCTCTGGACTGTATTTGACAAAGGGGCGTCAGATTTGACAACTTTTATCGATGCTATGAATATTTTCGGAATATTGGCGCACTCAGCTGGCGTACCGATGGTCACGGGTTCGAATCTCGGTAAAGGAGATTCGTTCCCAGGGCCAAGGGAGTCCACTCCACCCAACTTGGAACACCTGACACTAGTTAGGAAACGGCGGCTGGGAATAGCGCGGAACCCTCATAGCCGTGGCCTGTGAACAACTGGACGCAATAATCCTCTGTATAGAAAGAGCGTCTGCATGATGTTCAGACTTCTCGTCCACGAGGGGCATCCGTCGATCATCAGGACGTCTGCGATTCCCCCAAGGGCGTAGTCCATCTCCACAACTATCCTGATGCCTGCCTCCAATTCTCGGCGCAAAGTCTGTCTTGGACGGCCTCTTTTTCACTTTGCCCGGGGGGCATCGTGCAGATGGAGAAATTATCAGCTCCTAAAGCTGAGCCCTGCGGTACTCCCTTTGTTAGGACTGTTCTATTGGAAGATGACTCATTCATCACAACACTCTTGTGTTCTGGCAGACAGGTAAGATGTAAGATGCAGTTCCAGAGATGCCATCTTCATTCATTAGTCTAGACAGCATGACATCATGGATCACTCACACCACAAGCAGCACTAAGGTCCAACAGGACCAAGACTGTCAGATCGCCACGGACAGCAATACAAAGAAAATAAATAATAACAAGGAGTACTGCTGTCTCGCAGCTATGACCAGGTCGATAAGAAGGAGTAAGTCGAAAGTATTGAGATGCTGCACAAGCTGCTGTGACGTTACACTCATACATAAAGTTCAGAAATAAACCGCAAGTTGGAAACTGGACGAACTTTTTTTTCAACCATTTGAATCTTCGTCGGGATCTTTTCACAATATTCTTTTTGATCCCGAGTTGTTAAAATCGCCCCTTAAAAAGTTATTAAGCAGTAAGTCCATCTTTACAATTCTATCATCTGTGCTGGATACTTATGCCCAATATAAAAATGTTTGTTAGTGATTTCCCCTTGGTTGACTCCCACAGTTCAGAAAGATAAGTTTGTTCGACATTTCTCTGAGAAGCGATGGAGAATGGAGAAGAAGTCCATAAAGTACGTCACGCTATTTTTGACCATTTTTAACTCCCCCCTGTCACACATTGTCACACTTCTCGGAAACCCCCCCCCCTAAAGTATGTCACACTTTCGACAAAAAAAATTGTTTTTTATTAACAAAATAATCAAAATTTAATTAAAAAAACAGCGTGACGTCACACATGGCCGGACCCCCCTCCCCACTGTCACAAACTGTCACACTTTCTTACACCCCCTCCTCCCCCCCCCCGAGCGTGACGTACTTTATAGACGGCCCTAGTGGTCACGAAACAGACCAAGAAAAGTTTTGGAAGGCAAGATACAAGTATTCGCAAGGAGTCAAAAACGCTAAATCTGAAATCTTTTGCCACCTTCCAATTACGTTCCCTAGTACCTAGTTTGAATTTTATTTTTCTTCTAAATTTCGATCGACGTACATATTGGAACCCAATAATTTAAAAGCTAAGAGAATTGCGTCATTCAATTTTTAGCATTCCTCTCAGATTTTCATCGTTTCTGACGAAATCGGTGGGAAGAAAAAAAAAGGTATCTCAAAATAACGAACCAGATTCCTTGTAAGAAATGTTCCGCTTCGCATGCAGCAGTTTGTCAGTGAATCTATCGCGGAACTGATCATGCCAGTTTGTCACGCGACATGAGAGTAAATATACGGCGTGGGTGAGTAGTGGCCAGTTTTCCCACTCATATTTCGGCAAGTAGTTAGTGTTGACAGTCTGGCGAGTAGGAATGTAAGTCATTTTAACATGTTGTGCGTCAGTTTGACTGCACAGTTTCACGGCTTAAAAACTGAAGGAAATATTTTAAAAAGAAAGAAAACGTCTTTATAAAATAAAACGTTATAATGTCTGCCATGACATGCGGTCAATTTAATCTTAAAATTAAATACAATTTGTTTTTTTAAAAATTAAAAACCTGAATTCCCCGAAGGTCCATCGAGTTTTAGGTTAGTGGAGAGCAGAGAGGCCATGTGAATTTTGGAAACTGCCGAATTTCAGCTTGTGACATTGCATAGAAAAAAACTAACTTTTTGTGTACATATCACACATGAAATTCAGCTCCATCGAGGTATGGAATCCTTTTATCTAAAATCTAAACGATGTGTGGTCATATTCTAACATGAAAATACAACACAAATACAATCTAATACAATACTCAAGGAGAGATAAGAATTTTTTAAAAAGTATTGTAACATAAGGAAGAGCAAACACATACAAATGCTAATTCTGCCCGTCTGGCATTCGGGGCGTAGAATGGGTTACCTGAACAAATCCGGAAAATTAAGGTACCATCAACATTCAAAACTCAACCAAACAAATAAAAGTGAAATAAATAAACCAACTAACCACCCAAACAACTACACAAACCAACAAACAAACAAATGAACAAACAATGAAAATCCAGAATACGTAGTGTTTAAAGGGGCCATGTTGGAAATATTAAAACATGTTGTAGGGCAGGTGTGAAAACAAATGTATTTTTAAAACCTTTATATTAACTCGTGGTTTCTGTTTGGTTGATTGATTGTTTGCTTGCCTGCTTGCTTGTCGCCAAAACTTTGGATCAATTTTCAACCCACTTTCTCGTAAGCTAGCGAGCTGAAATTTTGCAGGCAGTTTCGCACGATGATAAAAACCGATGTATCGAAAATTTCAGATCGATCGCATGTACCGTAATTAAATTATTGAATTTTTAGATTCTTTTATTTTATCTCTATGTATCATGTTAAATTTTTTGCTATAGTGTCGCGGTGCGTATTATATTGAACGACCTTTCCTGTCCCGCAATAAGGTGCGTATTTTATGGACAACACTTTTTATAAACATATTCCTGATCGGTGCGCATTATATTAAACATGTTTTACGACACAACTGCAATTTAGTATTTTTGGATGGTCTTGCGCTGCGTATTATAATGAACATTCTTTTAGTTACTTCTCGTACATAAAGGATTTATAGTCAAAAACTTGGTTTTTTTACGGATTTTTTAAAATTTAGTTTTTAAATCCTTTATATTAACTCGTGGTGTCTGGTTGATTGCTTGCTTGCTTGCTTGTCGCCACAACTTTGGATCGATTTTTAACCCACTTCCTCGTAAGCTAGCGAGCTGAAATTTTGCAGGCAGTTTCGTACGATGATAAAAACGATGTATCGAAATTTTAGATCGATCGCATGTACCGTAATTAAATTATTGAATTTTTAGATTATTTTATTTTATCTCTATGTATCATGTTTAATTTTTTTGCTTTAGTGTCGCGGTGCGTATTATATTGAACGACCTTTCCTGTTGCGTGATTCCGTGCGTATTTTATGGACAACACTTTTTATAAACATATTCCTGATCGGTGCGCATTATATTAAACATGTTTTACGACACAACTGCAATTTAGTATTTTTGGATGGTCTTGCGCTGCGTATTATAATGAACATTCTTTTAGTTACTTCTCGTACATAAAGGATTTATAGACAAAAACTTGTTTTTTTACGGGTTTTTTATTTAAAAAATTAAATCCTTTATATTAACTCGAGGTGTCTGCTTGCTTGAGGCAGGCGGGCGGGCGGGGCCGAAAAAACTTTGGATCGATTTTTAACCCACTTTCTGGTAAGCTAGCGAGCTGAAATTTTGCAGGCAGACTCGTTCCGATGATAAAAATGATGTGTCAAAAATTCAGATCGATTGCATGTACTGTAATTAAATTATTTAACATTTAGATTATTTTACTTATCTCTATGAATCATGTTAATTTTTGTGCCAGAGTGTCGCGGTGCGTATTATATTGAACGACCTTTTTAATACTTTCCTGTTGCGCGATTCCGTGCGTATTTTTTGACAATTTTTTTTTATAAACATAATACATGATCGGTGCGCATTATATTAAACATGTTTTTACGACACATAACTACAATTTTGTATTTTTGGATTGTCTTGCGCTGCGTATTATAATGAACATTCTTTTAGTTATTTCTCGTACATAAAGGATTTATAGTCAAAAACTTGTTTTTTTACGTTTTTTAAAAATTATTTACTTAAGTCCGTTGTTCATGGCTACCATCACGTCACTGCTACGTCATAAATATTTTGATCTAAGTGACAACGTCATTCTTAAAATATTAAAGCTAAATCTCTAGGCATTCTAAGAAGTATCTTTTATCCTACAGATTACTTTGTCAGTCTTTAGAACTTTTAACTTACACCTTTAAGTTGTCACAAATTAAAAAAATAACACTACTAATAATTTTGTTTTACAAACGAAGAAACAATATACGTGTTCAAGACATTTGAGTAATACCAGTAAAGATTCTCATAATTTATTTAAGATAAAACCAAAATTTTGGCCAGCAGACATTTTGTAGTCTCTGATCTCCTCTAAACTTGAGCAATTCGATACAACCTCAAGTGGGCGCAACTCCAATTACAAAAGCGTTGGATCGCCAAATTAAATACTTTAAAATCTCATCGTATTTCGATGACATTAGATCTAGAACTTAAAATCTCGTGCTTAAAAAATTTAAGCTAAGAATTGTTTTTATCCCGGGTTACAATCAATCCGACAGTCGCTGGTTCAACCAACATTTGTCTTAAAGGTCGGGCTTATTATTATTTTAAACCTGGCATCCTTGGAATGCGTGGAGAGTGAGCAGTATTAAGTAGCTATCTAGCTGATTATTCTTATAGTGGCAGTAATACATCTAGCCGACTAGTCTTATAGTGTGACAGTAATACGTAGCTATCAATGTTCCTTGCATGTTGGGTTTCGTTATTAGATACAGAATAAACAAGGCGTACATAAAATGGCTTCCTCGTCTGTTGTATCATCTATCTAGAATTATAAGAACTCAACCCACTTCACCTCTAAGGTTCGTTGGTCCGGGTGCAAAGTAAAACAAGACAAACTCTTGTGGAAAGTTGCACGGCATCCATTTTTCGTGCATTATTTTACAAAACTTGCTGCGTGGTATCTCTAAACTGCTGCGCGGCTTGGGTCAGATATCTGCGCGGCCGCGCACCTGCGCAGCTTTGATGGAACATTGGTAGTTTTGTAGCTGACTTTTCTCATAGTGTTATTAGTAGTATGTAGTCAAGCTGACTGACTATTCTCATAGTGTTATCAGTAGTATGTAGTCAAGCTGACTGACTATTCTCATAGTGTTATCAGTAGTATGTAGTCAAGCTGACTGACTATTCTCATAGTGTTATCAGTAGTATGTAGTCAAGCTGACTGAATATTCTCATAGTGTTATCAGTAGTATGTAGTCAAGCTGACTGACTATTCTCATAGTGTTATCAGTAGTATGTAGTCAAGATGACTGACTATTCTCATAGTGCGAACAGCAAAAATGTGAGCATCCAGCCAAACATATCGGACGTAGATGAATGGATTACTCGGCTGTCAATCTGACACCGTGACAATCTGTCAATCTGACAACACGGCGAAAGATGGAGGGATAAATATAGAGTGACTGTTGTGGCAGACCGCTAAACATAGGTACGGCTGGGGATATTTTTAGCCACCTTAAGCGTTAAAACATGTGTAAGTACACCTGTAAATATCCTCATACACCTGTAAACACGCTTCAATGGCAAGTAGGGGGGGTGGGGTGGTTGTAAGAATGCGGGGCTGGGAGCGGAAGACAAATCGTAGAGCGCAAATCATCTTCATTCATAACAGAGAAGGGAGGCTACTAGGTAGCGAAATGGGTTGTCTTCAGTACCGCCGGGCGCTTGCTGTGATCCTCTCCTTGAGATCGCAGGGGTCCGATTAGCGCCTGTTGCCGGGACTTGGAGAGCCATATAATGTGATGGTATTTTCCAATGACGCGAACACATTTTAGTAATTCAATTATACGTCTGAAGAGAAATGTTTTCATGAATAGTTCATGCCACTTCAACTATTAGCTATTATTCAAGAAACACTTTGTTGTCTTTAGTTTACAAATAGAAGAGGTAGAGGTTATAAGTATGAACATGTGAACACCTTTAACACCTTCTTAAATTTAATTTTAGCGCCTCCTCACGTTACCTTTAGCGCCTCCTCTAGTTACCTTTAGCGCATACTCTAGTTAGCTTTAGTGCCTCATCTCGTTACCTTTAGCGCATCCTCTAGTTACCTTTAGCGCCTCCTCTCGTTCTTTAGCGCATCCTCTAGTTACCTTTAGCGCCCCATCTCGTTACCTTTAGCACATCCTCTAGTTAACTTTAGCGCCTCCAATCGTTCTTTAGCGCATCCTCTAGTTACCTTTAGCGCCTCCTCTCGTTCTTTAGAGCATCCTCTCGTTACCTTTAGCGCCTTATCTCGTTACCTTTAGCGCATTCTCTAGTTACCTTTAGCGCCTACTCTCGATCTTTAGCGCATCCTCTCGTCACCTTTGGCGCTTCATCTCGTTACCTTTAGCGCATACTCTAGTTAACTTTAGCGCCTCATCTCGTTACCTTTAGCGCCTCCTCTAGTTACCTTTAACGCCTGATCTCGTTACCTTTAGCGCCTCATCTAGTTACCTTTAGCGCCTCATCTCGTTACCTTTAGCGCCTCCTCTCCTTACCTTTAGCGCCTCCTCTCGTTACCTTATAGATAGACCTCTAGATTTTAATGTTGAACATCTTTTGATGCCAATAGTTTAATGAAGGGCTCTGATTAGGCAGCCTATATTTTTGTATGAATTGAAAGACCTTTTTTTTATTTAATTGATATAGTTTTTGAACATCAGATCGCAAAGAGCAAGCTAGTCAAGCATGGATGGCGTTAGTGCTATAAAAGAAAGCACTCATTCATGAATTAATAGCCATTATATTTATTTGAAATTAAATTCGTAAAATAATTTATGAATTAAGAAACGAAATCATCTTTTCAGCATTTAAAAAGGCTAATTTAAAAAAAAATATCATTAGACATATTAAACTAGTTCCCTTTTCTGCAACTGTTATATATTAAACCTCTGTCGAGAATAAATTTTAACGCTGCAACAAAAATATTACAAAATTTTCTAGTAAGAATTACATTTGTGTTATTAGTGAAATAATGTGCTAAGATAGTAAATGTATAACATATAAACAGTGTATTAGTTAGCCTGACAGGACGTAACACAACAGCGAACGTATCGGCAAAGAGCCTTCCTCAACGGACAAATAGTACACAAATAAAACGAATATAACGAAAGAATAAAAACAATTAGCGGCGGTTACCCCCATTACTTTTTTTGTGTGCTACGATAGTGGGTAGAGTCAGTAATTTTTACGTTTGTACGAACTATTTTAATTATTCCGTATTTATTCAAAGTCAATTGGAATTTTTGAAGGGAAAACTTGATACATGTAGAAAAAAACGAGGTCGGAGAAATTAGATTTCCAAAGAAACAATTTTTAAAAAAAACGTTTAAAAAAACACAAGTTTTTGACTATAAATCCTTTATATACGAGACGTAACTAAAAGTATCTATATATATAATTCTCTACATGGGACCATGCGAGACACCACGACGCAAGCAAGTATGTGCAAACAAGTATGACGAATGACCCTCGCTGGGGTCAACTAAACAGTTAACGGTTGGCAAGCGAAGGTAGTGGAAGGGGTGACCAACAATGGTCCTTGCGTTTCACTTGCATTGTTCCTTCACAGGAACGTGAGATTCGTAGTGTACTGGTTATCACTATTGCGGGGAAGGTCCAGTGTTCAAGCCCCAGCGAATACATTTTAATTTTTTTTTAAAATGTCTGTTTGTTCCCGTTCCTTTACCCCTTTATTGCATAGCCTACGCCGCAGACTTGCTCATCATAGACAGTGCAAATAACGGTTTGGGGGGGGGGTGAGAGTACAGACACAAAAAGTAGCAACAAGTAAATAAAAAAATAGCGAGTTAACGTGAACACATGCACACTGAGGTTGTTGTTACCCGCCTCACATTTAATACTACCATTCCTTAAACATAAACTGTGATTGGCCGACCCTAGTTAGGGTTAGTCATTTTTAGGATTGTTAATTGCGTGTTGTTGTTGTTGTTGTTTGTTTTTTTAAAAGCCGATTATCGATTATGTAACTCCGATTTACAACCGATTATCGTTTTATATCTGACTTCATAGAAGTTAAGGGTGTACCGAACTTCGCCTGCAAATGTCTCTAAAACAAAAATGAGTTGGCAGTCCCCCCCCCCTTCCCAACAAACGTTCGCTCGCGTTGTTTTGATTTCTTCGTGCTGTAGTTTGTGTCCGTTCTTTCTCCACTTTCTTTGCACTCTCCATGAGCAAGTTTGCGGCGTACGCTACGCCGCAGGGCGTCTAGTGTTATTATAATACACAACGCACGACAATCCAAAAATCCCAAATTTTAGTTATGTCTCAAATATATAAAGGATTTTATAGTAGAAAAAAAACTACTACGGTCTGCCTGCTGAATTTCAGCTCAATTTGATCACGGGAAAAGGGTTATAAAAACATGTTTAACATAATACGCACCCCGCGACAGACTAGCAAAAACATTTACAGATTGGGAATATATTAAAAAATTATGGGCAATATAATATGCACCGCACCGCGCGATAGGAAAATATTAAAAAGATTGTTCAATATTATACGCACCGCGCGACAGTCTAGCACAAACATGTATATGCTACATAGAGATACATAGAGATAAACTAAAAATTCATTAAGTTAATTACGGTACATTCGATCGATGTGAAATTTTGATAGATCATTTTTATCGTCGCCACGAGTCTGCCTGCAAAATTTCAGCTCCATTGGATACGGAGAAGTGGGTTAAAATCGATCCAAAGCTTTTTCGGCAAGCAATCAAGTAGACACCACGAGTTAATATAAAGGATTTAAAGACAAAGCAAACAAGTTATTTGTGTGGAATAGATCGAGCAATCATTGGGTTGTGGGCGATCCTCATCACAATTCAGTGCGTTTGATGGTCGAGGAGGTAATCGGTGGACGTCTCAAAATATACTTATTATTATTATTATTATTATTATTATAATTATTATTATTATTATTATTATTATTATTATCATGGGCGTCGCTAGGAATTTTTCCAGGGGGGGGGGCAAAAAAATCCCATTTTTTAAAATTTTTAACTAGCAATGCCATACAGGTACAATTTTCAATTAAATTCAAGTTCAGTATAAAATAAGGGTTGAAAAAAGCCTTAGAAATTAATAAGACTTACAAATTAGTGCTGTAATAGTTAAAATACAACATTTATTAATGCATTTAATAAATTATTTTTTTTCTCAAATGTAGGGGGGGGGCAACCAGTGGCGGATTTAGGTTTGTCTGCGTGGGGGGGCCATGAGAATTTCAGGGGGCGCCGAAATTTTTTTTTAATTCATTCACTGAGTGCAAATATTTCTAGGTGCTGAAATAAAATTCATTTGTCTTAATTGCTGGTTCTGCAATGAAGATTAGAAATTTGATATGAGATTCACTCTTATTGACTTATTGCTATATTTTATGTTGAAAAAAACATTTCTGCTCACTTTAAATGTGAGATTTACTTTAATAAGTTTTCTTTTTAAGAGACTGCTTTAGTCTCAAATATGAAATCTAAGCTGTGTTGTTTATGTTTACATACATTTTCAGAGTTGCCCTATGGCAACTTGCTAAACAAAAAGAAACATCTAGTCTTAAGTAGATACGGTTAATCAATTGAATTTATGAAAATGGTGGTTAATTTGGGAGCTTTTATTTGTGACAAAATCTAGATTTCTCATAATCATTTTTGTTCACTTGCAATTGCTGAATATCCTAGCAGACCTAAACATAGAAAACTCAGCATAATAAATTTATAGTCTTTGGGCTAATTAAAACATCTAAAATATTTTGATAATGAGGTAGAATTTGATTAATTTTTTTATAGACCTCCAAAAGTTTGTTGTACTATCTGCAAGATGACTCATCAGTTTGTTCAGCTTGCCATAAATAGCAGTGACAGTAACTCAAACAAATAACTAAGTGTTAATTAATAAATGCTGCGTTGATCATTCAAAGTACATTATTTAATATTATTTTTGTTTACATCAAACCCTTGCAGTGAATCTCTTCAATATACAAACAATTGATTTATATTCAGGAGAGTAATAGGTCACAAATGCAAACAAAGTATAATGTAATTTAAAAATGTTAATAATTAATAAAAGGACTAAGTAATTAAAGAAATCATTTATCATATACATATTATATGCATCTATCATATGTAGGATAAAAACATGACAGTAAATTATGAACTTAGTAGTTCCAAAGAGAACAACTTATTTTTACTAAAACTTTAAGAGCTACTGTTTTTAGTTCTTGTAATAGTTTTCTATCTGAAAGAATGAAATGAGAATTTTAGGTGGCAAAATATTTCAGTTTAAGACCAGGTAATTTGATGCTACAAATAATGAAAAACACAGAGACTTTGGTGGTGCGGATTGGTCAGGATTAGTAACACACAAACAATGAGTGCCAATAATGTTATACTTATAAATAAACTAAACAATTTACATCACAATTTTTAAAAATAATTTATCACTGGAAGTTTGAGCTTCAAACTTTGGGAAAATCAATGAACTTTACACAAATAATTATTGGAAGTTCCTTAAATAAACATTTAAAACTCTAATAACAATGCAGGACTAAACACAAACCATGGATAAGTATAGGACGCAATATTCTTCTATGTAGTAGGAGCGTCTGTAACAGATAAGATAAGATAGAGCCCTTAGCCCTATATAAATTGCTTTCTACGTGATTTCATTGAAGCAAAACGATTTATTGTTGATTCAAAGTCAACGTTCTCAGCTAGATCACGTTCAATTGAAATTAATGCCGATCCAGACAGACGTTTGTTTGTCATTGTTGAGCACAAATAATTTTTGATGAGTTTAAATCTAGTGAAACTTCTTTCAGCAGTAGCACTACTAACAGGAAGAATCAAGTAAATTTTATAGAGTATTGACAAATTAGGGATACCTGATGCCATTTGTTTTTCAGTCAAGGACGGCTGAACATTTTTAAGTTGTAGTTCACTAGCTAATGATACATAAAATAATGCATACAAATCTTTAAAGGTATCATATTCTACGATTGCTTCTTCAAGGTTAATTTCGTGTTTGTAAATTTTGCATAAACTTTGAAACTAATCTTAATTTCCTTTCGACATTTGTGATGGATCAAAACAATAGAAATAAGTAACTGTGCCCCAAAAGTCATTAAATCGATCATCTATTTGTGTTACAAGTGTTTCCAAGATAGTGAAGTACGTTTCAGATTTAAAGCGTGCTGTTGGATCATCAGCCATTTTATCTCTGCTAAGTTCGCCTGCCATGCTTTTCTTTTTTGCAATTCACTTTTCTTTAAATTCTGTTTTAACATTTAGTTTGGAACCATTTTCGTTAATAAATGATTTGACATCTACATTCAGACTTTCAAAAGCTTCATCGCATCTCATTTCAACAAACTTATTTCTTCCAACATCGATCAATTGCAAAGGCTTTGCAAGTAGTTTGATAACACGAAGAAAACTTTTGTACAAATAGCATCAGAAAAACAAAAGAATATTTTGTTATTAAAACAGATAGTCCAATAGTTTCTGCTCTGATACTACGTGGTAAACTAGACGTAAGGAATGCATACAACCTTAAATCTGTGCCAAAAAATAACTGTACATCACTGTTTATAGACATTGCTTCGATAGTAACCAAATTCAAAACATGGGCACAACAATTGGGTGAAAGTTTCTTTATCTTAGTTTGAAGGCCACTCTTAATTCCAGAGTATGCCTGTCCTTGACTGAGTGTGAAATCAATGTTTCGCTTTTTTAGTTCCTTTAAAACAGTGTTGCTCAATTATTTTCTGTCGCGCCCTCCTCCCAGAGCCGTCTTTACACCATTTTGGGCCCCCGGTCAAAGAAATAGTGTTGGGCCCCTGGGCAAAGAAAGAGTGAGGCCCCCCCCCGCAGGAATAAAAAAATAAATATACATAATATATATAAATAAACATATTACCATGGGGCCCCTATGCTCGTGGGCCCCCGGGCAAATGCCCAACGGGCCTTTGCGTTAAGACAGCCCTGCCCCCTCCTAGGAAGAAGAAAACATTTCGCACCCCCCGCGCGACAGTAAATAGTATCATTTGTCTATAAAATTGTTATAAGTACACTATTTCGCGCTCCCTTTTAGGGAGCCCCGCGCCCCCCCCCTGGGGGGCGCGCCCCACTATTTGAGGAAACACTGCTTTAAAATCTTCTCAGCAAATGCAGCAGCATTTTTTATTTTTTATTAATTTTTTAATTTAATTTTTAAAGTCCCATAAACGGTGGTCGTAGGGGGTCCTAATGTTTACGTTAGAACCTACTATGGGCGGTGCTTGGTAGACCTTGATGGGCGCCCCATCTCCCTTCCAGGTCAGCGGAGGACTTTCTTAGCGTAAGTCATTCCCCATTTTTATTGTGGCTTTAACGTGGGCTAGATCCCACGCTCCTCAGCTTGTGAGGCGAGCGCACTATTCGCCATCCAGCCACTGTTTACCAAAGAAAAAAGCCTATAAATCTTTCTACAACATGTCCTGATTTTTTTAAAAATTAACGTGAAGAAACTGACATGTGATCAATTCTAGATATATCAATGGTTGAATCAATAATTAAAGAAAAGAATTGTGCAGACTTAACTTCATTATCAATTGTCGCTGATAATTCAGATGCGAGTGATTGATTTAAACCAGATAGTACAGTTTCGTCATTTGAAATAAATACGATATTTAGAAAGCAGTTTGGTGTTGATTAGAAGTTTCGTGTTTAGCAATCTTTTTTTCTGCTCTTGTGACACGTTTTTAGTGTTCATCGAGGGCGTCTTAGGGGGCGCCATTTTAGACCCAACAGGGGCGTGGGGGGGCAAGCCGCCCCCCCTGCCCTATAGCTAAATCCGCCACTGGGGGCAACCCCCCTTTGCCTCCCTTCCCTACGCCCATGATTATTATCATTATTTTAATTTTCTATAACAAAGTTTAAAAAATCCAAAACACATTATTTTAGGCATTTATAATTATTTTAATTAACCGCATTTTAATGTCATGGTGCCGATTATAAAAATAAAATCCCATCTCTCTTTTTTCTCTTATTTTAAATTTTGATGAGATCAAATAAGAGAAGGGTGGCGTTGGTTAAGAGGTTGGGGGGGGGGTAGCTTACTCCCTACAAACTTGTTCATTTCGGTTTGGTTTCTTGAGGATGTGTTGGCAGGTGAAACTAATTTGAGGACAAATAAAAATGCGAATATTTTCGTCGTTTATAAACACACATTTTATTTTTATTTCTCGTTTTCTCTCGAAAATATGTGATATTTGGTGAGATTTCAACTAATATAAAAATAAACTCGTGATGTGTCATCGTGTGTGCAGAAGGTTCCAATTGGCTTATTTTGAGGTGAGCACTCTTGCCTTAAAATTTATTTGGATGACTAATTTTGATCACGTAACAGTATTTTCTTTAAAGTTTACCCTCCTTGTGAAATAAATCATTTTTGGACAACATCAGAGTTTGTTTTTAATGGAACAAAAAATTGCCTGATTGGCTGACGAAATAAAAAAGTTCTTATTTTTTAAAATATAACTATCTATATCTATCTATCTATATATATATATATAATATTTTTTTTTACAAAGTGCGTGTCTGGTTTTGAGAGTATATCATTCACGATATCACGGGGCTTGGAAGTCAAGTGGATCAAAACTATTTATAGAATCGAAACCACTTTATCGCCACATTTTCGCATCTGTTGTAGTTATTAGTTGCGAAAATAACCCAACGTCGTCTTTATATAGAATGAAATAATAAACAGTGCGAATTCCTGGCTTTGGGTTAATTTATTCAAAATGAATTACACAGATAGGTTATCGCACCTCAACTCCGAACGAGCGCAACATGATTTAATAAAAAGAGAGAAAATGTTCTAGAAATGACTATTTGCGATAAACTATTCTGACTCACGGCGATGATGAGTTGCGAGTCTGTTCAGAATGCCGCGGAGACAAATACATTACGATACGATTTCACGGAGAGATGAAGTGGGGTGTTTTAGACCATGAAATACGGCACGTCATAACGCCTCCCCACGTGATGAAATATTTAGGACGTCCGAGGTGCCTGTAAAGACGGTGTATCCCATTCTCACGTTGGCGCCGTGGAAAAGGGGGGGGGGAGGGACAAGAATGATTTGGAAGGGGGAAGGGATTGAGCCCCCAGTTAGATGTGCGGACGAATGTACGGTATTTGCGGAGAAGCTTTTTTTCGGTAGGTCGATAACAACAAGGGCTGAAATACCTCATTTTTCATGCTTGAAGAAATGGGCGTGGCCTCGAGAACTGTGACAAAGGTTGCTCCCTCTTTACCTAAGAACATTTTACTTTATTCAGATGTTGTTCGTTGTAAAGATTTTGATTGATGCATAAAAAGGACCTATGAGATTTTGTTGGGTCTGAAAGGTACAAGTTGGTGAAACATGATTTTGTTGGGTCTGAAAGATACAAGTTGGTAAAACATGATTTTGTTGGGTTTTAACGATACAAGTTGGTGAAACATGATTTTTTAAAAACCTACATAGTTGTTATTTATATCTGCCCCGTTTCCATACTAATCAAGTACATGAGCGAAATTGTTGTAGATCCGGCTCCCGGGAGGGGAGGGTATCATAGAAATCTATAAATCAATTTAGTTTCAACAAAAGTTTTTGCGAATTGGATTTTCTTGTCGCCTTATTGTTTGCTATATGGTTTTCGGGTTGGCTCACAATGAGCGACTTTGGGGTACATGGTTTGGGTACAGGGTTCGGTACAGGGTTCGGGTACAGGGTTTGGGTACAGGGTTCGGGTACAGAGTTCGAGTACAGGGTTCGAGTACAGGGTTCGGGTACAGGGTTCGGGTACAGAGTTCGAGTACAGGGTTCGAGTACAGGGTTCGGGTACAGGGTTTGGGATACAGGGTTCGGGTAGAGGGTTCGGGTAGAGGGTTCGGGTACAGGGTTTGGGTACAGGGTTTGGGTACAGGGTTTGGGTACAGGGTTCGGGTAGAGGGTTTGGGTACAGGTTTCGGATAGAGGGTTTGGGTACAGGGTTTGGGTACAGGGTTTGGGTACAGGGTTCGGGTAGAGGGTTCGGGTACAGGGTTTGGGTACAGGGTTTGGGTACAGGGTTCAGGTACAAGGTTCGGGTACAGGGTTTGGGTAGAGGGTTCGGGAACAGAGTTCGGGTACAGCAGCTTACAGAACATCAGGTATGTTTAAGTATATTCTAAACGCTGTCCTCTAATCTAACCTTACAAATTTTGATGGCTTACACCAATTAGACAGAACAGAACTCGTAATTCATGACATCCTATTTAACCCTTGCCTCCCTGACACCATGAACCTAATAGTTTAAACCTTTCCTCCCCGACATCCTGAAACTAATAGTTTAACCCTTGCCACATCGACATCCTGGAACTACTATTTTAACCCTTGACTTCCCCGTATTGTGGCACAAATAATTTAACACTTTCCTTCCCCGACCCGCATGAGTTCACTCTGGTACCTGACAAAAACCATTATTTCACAAGGCCATTATGGGATTACCGGAAACAATGATCGTGCTATTGGCGTTTTTTGACTTCGCTGTTTATCTTCTCTTGGCTAAAATATTCTTAATACTATCGATCCCAATGGCGGTAATAAAAAAATATGACGCTTCCCCCTCCCACCCATTTAACTTAAAGAGCATTTACTGGATCATGTTTTGACAATGGTTATCAGAAATAACATGTAAAGAGGCTTACTTAACATTACTACCACGGAGTGAGTTAAAATTGACCAATGTAGCAGAGAGTTTGTAATGTATCGACTTGTATTAATGGATTTTCTCATAAGTCAAGCCATTGTCACTGTTTATTGAATCTGACTGATCTTTGCTATTTTTTTCCAACATTCGTTCTGTCTCACTATCACCCCCTCTCGCGCCTTCCCGTGTCTGTCTTGCGTCACCATTATAACGACTGAAGGAAAGACTGTTTCGTTAACACAAGATAAATATATTTAAAGATAACTTTTCATCTTTCAAATTTGTTGATAAAGCTGTCTGGGTTATTTTTCCAATTTAAACACATGTCAATAAATTGTGTTTGAATCATTACCAGATACATGATGGTCAGTAACATATAGAGACTTACACTTAGAAACATTATATGACGCTGTTTGACTGATGGAGCTGGCAGCCGTGCCTCTCGTTGGATTCTGTATATGTACAACAGAATAACATTCATACATTCAGTTCTCATTGAACTCAACACACTTGGTGACTCTTCAACTAATGGCTCCATAATGCCGCCTACTTGGTAGCTTCCTCAAACTTCTTATGTCTGAATTGGAAAGAAAAAAGCTTTTAATGTTGTCGGATTTAAAAGAAAACAACAAAACAAACACAAAGAAACAAAAACAAAATGTATCTTATCATATTTATCTTATCTTATCTTGTCAATTACAGACGCTCCTTCTATACATAAGATTATTGCGTCCTACGCTCATTCATGTTTTAAATGTTGAAAGAGTGTTTGTTTTCCTCGTTTGATCAGGGAACTCGTTCTCCGCCCGAATTCCAGACGAGAAGAACGAGAATGTGTTTGTGTTTGTTCTTGCATACGGAATAAGAAAAGAGTTTTTATCCTTATATCTTTCTGACGGTTGTTTTAGTTTATATTTGAGTAGTATTTCTAAGTTAGAATTAATTGCGTTATGTATTATTAACACTTTGCTCTTTCTTCCTCAAACCTAGAAACACTAGAAGACAGAAGAACAAAGATAAATGTATTAGTAATACATAAAGCAATTAATTCTAACTTAGAAATAGAAAACACACATTATCTAATTAAACACTCGTATAGACTTAGGGATAGATTATTTTTTCTTGTTTGGTTGCGAGAACAAACTCATCCAAATACTTCTTCCCGTCAGGACTCCAGGTTGGCAATGGGCTGTCAGAACGATCCAGAAAAAGCAAAACGCTATCAACATTCAAAACTCTTTTAAAAGATGAATAGGCTAGACATATTCTATGGTAAAGTGTATGACGTAATAATCTTCTGTATAGAAGTAATGTCTGTAATACAAACGATAAGATCAGTTCTGAGAAAGCCAAAGATTTGCATGTCTTACGTAGATATAAATAAACTAGTGTATTACCCGTCAAAAATGACGGAAGTTTTCAGCTTGCGAGGGAAAGGAGTTATTCTTATGGGACAAGAACACCTACGGCGCCCACCTTTTTCAAAAGCCCAACTAACTTATCCTTGTTTGATAAATACGAAATATTAAACTTTCTGAAATGCACATAAAGTGTTTTATAATAGGGGTTGTAGGGCGCCTACGGCACCCCTTGTTTTTTGATTTTATAATTAACCATCATCAAATCCTCTTTTTACATTGTTCCCTTTTCCAAAATTATAATATGAGCTAAAACAATGACGTCATATAATATTTTTTACAGCGCATCTTTAATTTGCACACCTTTTGATGCATTGGTGCAGTAATTTGGTGTGATGCTTTCTAAAATTAGTAGCGTTACATCCAGACATACATACATACAGAAGACTGGAATTATGTATATTGATGATTGATACACAATGTTGGATTATATTTTGGACATTTAGACTTAATATTCCTGAAGTATGACGAGCTAGCAATGCACGAAGCTATGGGGGATGTTCGTCCAAAGCAAACGTTACCTTCTCTTGTTATCAGCTAGTACCCTAACCTGTTATTGCCAGCCAACAAACATTTCAGTCAAGTCCCATCCCCCCAGCCTACAACAAATTCTCTCATGTCAGGGCTTTATGAATGCACCTCTCAGTGTCCAGCTATTCCCATTAGCCTTTTATTGGCCTTAGAACATACAGACAATTCATAGACAAATTCGAATTCCCGGACCAGCATAAGGCGAGACAAGGCAAACATGGCTGCCCCCATTAACGACAACTCTTGTTGACCATGGCGATGGATCACGTCAACACGGGAAACAGACCACAGGGGAAATGACGTAATGGATGATTTTGCGAAACCTGCCGAGTGGACAAATAAAGTGGGCGCGACAATTAAATGCTTGGCGCGTTAAATCCGGCATTTTGACTTCTCTTTGGCACGGTATTGTTATGACTTGGCCTAAACTGTGTTTTATTATTATACTTTAAAAAAAAATCTGATACGTCGTTAGAAACGGGAAATCAGACGTTTGAACTAAATGAGCGGCTAACTGATAGAGTATTGATATGGTCAGAAGTTGAATAACAACACATACTTTTTTTGTTGTTGATTTCAGATGGCAAGTCGATGAACCGTCAATCAGGGGTCCTCAAAGAACAGATATTCAACAGTTAATGACTTTCTGGCTGTTAAATACGATACTTTTGTTGAGAACTGATTGCGTGTTGTTTGCATGGCTGCATGTTCCTGGTATGGTAAATAATCGCATTGTTATTTCAGGATATCGATTTATCTGTTGGATTACTTCGATACTTTAAGCAAGTCACCCGGAACGAACATCTCAAAAGACAGGCACATAAACAAAACTACATGTTAGAGTCTATTTTATACATATTGGAGTCTAAGTTAGATTAATGGAGTTTATCATTTATAAATAATTACATTCTTTAGATGCCGTGCTCACTCACGATGTCAATGGAATCTAGTGACTGACAAATATTTCGTCCAACAACCTTTGTAGTCAACCGAATCCAGAGACCAACTTGTCACCAACTTAGTCAAAACCTCCAAAATGAATACATAAACAATGTAATTACTAAAGATAACAATAAAAACTTATGGTCCTTTATCAAATCTAAAAAAATGGAACCTTCAAGAATAGCCACACTAAAAGGCTCAAATAATAAAACCTATAATGATAATGAAACTAAAGCTAATATCCTTAGCACATATTTTGCATCATCTTTTTCTGCCTCAGGCGACATGGAAGTTTTAATAAATCTAAATAAAATGGAGGAAATAGGCAACATAACTGTAGATGAGATAGTTATACATTCACTCCTAAAAAACTTAAAAATAAACAAAGCTACTGGCCCAGATGATTTGCCTGCAAGGTTGTTAAAAGAACTAAGCAATGAAATGTCCCCAATCCTTGTAATTCTCATTCAAGCCTCAATAAACCAGGGTAAAGTGCCCCAGGATTGGAAATTAGCTAGCGTAACTCCATTCTTTAAGAAAGGGGATAAATCAGACCCTGGTATTTACAGGCCTGTATCACTTACTAGTATCACCTGTAAATTACTAGAACACATAATATATAGTAGAATAGTTAACCACCTTGACAAATATAATGCCCTATGCCCACATCAACACGGCTTTAGAAAAAACAGATCATGTGAAACACAATTAATAGGTTTAATAGATGAACTATCAAAAGGCTTAGACAAAAATGATCAAATAGATACAATATTACTAGACTTCTCAAAAGCATTTGACAAAGTTCACCACCTTAGTTTACTTAAAAAACTTAACTACTTTGGAACCTCAGGTTCCTTACATCACTGGATCCAAGACTTCCTTTTGGGCAGGGAGCAAACTGTAATAAATAATGGATCTAAATCTGCACCAATAAAGGTTAACTCAGGAGTTCCATGAGGAACTGTGCTAGGTCCCATACTCTTTTTAATTTATATAAATGATTTACCCAACATCTCAACAGGTACAAAAGTTGGGTTATTTGCTGATGATTGTATAATCTATAGAACAATTAAAACAGAACAAGATAGCAAAATTTTACAAAAAGACTTAGATGAATTGATAAAATGGGAAACTAACTGGAGTATGTATTTCCATCCAGAAAAGTGTCAACTGTTAAGAGTAACAAAGAAAAAGAAACAAATACATTCAAAATATTACATTCATGGAAAAGAACTGACCCAAACTAAAGATGCAAAATACTTAGGAGTCTTAATAAATGAAAAACTATCATGGAATCCCCATGTCAATGAAGTTATTAAAAAATCAAACAAAACCTTAGACTTTATAAAAAGAAACTTTAACAAATGTAATAGAGATATAAAACTAAAATGCTAACTCACTTTGGTGAGACCTGTACTAGAATATGCATCTTCTGTATGAGACCCATGCACCAAAGAAAACATTGATAAACTAGAACAAATTCAAAAAAGAGCTGCCAGATTCATTACTGGAGAATATTCAAAACTGACAAGAATAACACCATTAGTTAAATCATTAAACCTTGAAACACTAGAGGATAGAAGAACCAAGAGCAAAGTAGTAATCATACATAAAGCAATTAATTCTAATTTAGAAATACAACACAAAGATAACTTAATACAACCCTCAGATAGACATAAGGATAAAAACACCTTTCTTATTCCGTATGCAAGAACAAACACATACAAGTTTTCCTTCTTCCCGTCCGGAATTCGGGCGTGGAATGGGTTGCCTGAAGAATCCAGGAAAACCAACACTTTATCAACATTTAAATCTCTAATAAAAATGCAGGACTAAACACAAACCATAGAAAAGCGTAGGACGCAATAATCTTCTGTATATAAGGAGCGTCTGTACACAGATAAGATAAGATAAGGTCACCTTGATCAGGACATCCACGTCACAAACTGTCATCGCCGCTGGATGCTGTCTACCCGTCCTCTGCTCCAGAGACACAATGGACATTGATGTTGTTGGGGAAGCTGACTACGGCTGAAATGTTCGAGACATCATTGTTCCCAGCTGGTAGTAAATCAAAAGAACTATGGAGACGTAATTAGCGTGTCCATGAAGCACGCATCTTTCTCTTGATCTGTTTGTTGATAATAGAGTGAGGAGCCAGTATGGAGTTTATTGGTTGAAACGTGAAGTTGTGGGCAAACTGAAACGGTTACATTTGTGTCATTTAAATTTTTGTTTCGGTTTTAATGGGACGTCCAGTTTGAGACTTAATGAACGCTCCGGTTAGTTGTTAGCACTCACCCGTGGCGATATGGCGGATGGTGACACACAACACTGACGATCTGGTGTGATTAGCTGTCAGCACCCACCCGTGGCGATTGCGCGGATGGTGACACACAACACTGACGATCTGGTGTGGTTAGCTGTCAGCACCCACCCGTGGCGATTGCGCGGATGGTGACACACAACACTGACGATCTGGTGTGATTAGCTGTCAGCACTCACCCGTGGATATGGTGCGGATGGTGACACACAACACTGACGATCTGGTGTGATTAGCTGTCAGCACTCACCCGTGGCGATGGTGCGGATGGTGACACACAACACTGACGATCTGGTGTGGTTAGCTGTCAGCACCCACCCGTGGCGATTGCGCGGATGGTGACACACAACACTGACGATCTGGTGTGGTTAGCTGTCAGCACTCACTCGTGGCGATGGTGCGGATGGTGACACACAACACTGACGATCTGGTGTGGTTAGCTGTCAGCACTCACCCGTGGCGATGGTGCGGATGGTGACACACAACACTGACGATCTGGTGTGGTTAGCTGTCAGCACTCACCCGTGGCGATGGTGCGGATGGTGACACACAACACTGACGATCTTGTGTGGTTAGCTGTCAGCACTCACCCGTGGCGATGGTGCGGATGGTGACACACAACACTGACGATCTGGTGTGGTTAGCTGTCAGCACTCACCCGTGGCGATGGTGCGGATGGTGACACACAACACTGACTATCTGGTGTGGTTAGCTGTCAGCACTCACCCGTTGTGATGGTGCGGATGGTGACACACAACACTGACGATCTGGTGTGGTTAGCTGTCAGCACTCACCCGTTGTGATGGTGCGGATGGTGACACACAACACTGACGATCTGGTGTGGTTAGCTGTCAGCACTCACCCGTGGCGATGGTGCGGATGGTGACACACAACACTGACGATCTGGTGTGGTTAGCTGTCAGCACTCACCCGTTGTGATGGTGCGGATGGTGACACACAACACTGACGATCTGGTGTGATTAGCTGTCAGCACTCACCCGTGGCGATGGTGCGGATGGTGACACACAACACTGACGATCTGGTGTGGTTAGCTGTCAGCACCCACCCGTGGCGATTGCGCGGATGGTGACACACAACACTGACGATCTGGTGTGATTAGCTGTCAGCACTCACCCGTGGCGATGGTGCGGATGGTGACACACAACACTGACGATCTGGTGTGGTTAGCTGTCAGCACCCACCCGTGGCGATTGCGCGGATGGTGACACACAACACTGACGATCTGGTGTGGTTAGCTGTCAGCACTCACCCGTGGCGATGGTGCGGATGGTGACACACAACACTGACGATCTGGTGTGGTTAGCTGTCAGCACTCACCCGTGGAGATGGTGTGGATGGTGACACACAACACTGACGATCTGGTGTGGTTAGCTGTCAGCACTCACCCGTGGCGATGGTGCGGATGGTGACACACAACACTGACGATCTGGTGTGGTTAGCTGTCAGCACTCACCCGTGGCGATGGTGCGGATGGTGACACACAACACTGACGATCTGGTGTGGTTAGCTGTCAGCACTCACCCGTTGCGATGGTGCGGATGGTGACACACAACACTGACGATCTGGTGTGGTTAGCTGTCAGCACTCACCCGTGGCGATGGTGCGGATGGTGACACACAACACTGACGATCTGGTGTGGTTAGCTGTCAGCACTCACCCGTGGCGATGGTGCGGATGGTGACACACAACACTGACGATCTGGTGTGGTTAGCTGTCAGCACTCACCCGTGGCGATGGTGCGGATGGTGACACACAACGCTGACGATCTGGTGTGGTTAGCTGTCAGCACTCACCCGTGGCGATGGTGCGGATGGTGACACACAACACTGACGATCTTGTGTGGTTAGCTGTCAGCACTCACCCGTGGCGATGGTGCGGATGGTGACACACAACACTGACGATCTGGTGTGGTTAGCTGTCAGCATTCACCCGTGGCGATTGGGCTGACGAGCTGGTGTGGCGATGATAACTTATATCTAGCGCACTGTTTGCACGACTGCTGTGCTGGTATACAGAGAGTTGAAACTCCCGTACTTCACAAATGCTACAATGTACGGAACTATTCCCCTTTAAAATGTAGAGGAATTCCAACATGTGACTGCTGCATTGAAAATTTTCCAGTAATACAGGGTGGCACAAAAACTGGGAACTTTTTAACGATCCAAAACTAAGAGTTATTGAAAAAATTTTTTTTTATTCATAATAGTTGTTGATTGGCTTTCCTNNCTCGTGAGACGACGGAAGTTTCTGTGCTCCTGTGGGATCCTCGCGCATGGCCCTGCAGCTTCTTTTGTGGCTGTACAAGCCCATTCGCGAATGGCAGCCTTTGCCGCACCTCTGGCACTGAAAGGCAGCTCCTGTGGTTGTCTGATTAGCTCCCCTTTTCCTCTTTTAGCGGTCCGCGTCTGCGACCTGCCGCAGGTCTATTTCTCCTGCTTCTAGCCCGGCAGTCAACGCCTGTCTCCATGCGTGTCTGTCCCCAGCGAGTTCCTCCCAGCCATTTATGTCGATGCCAATAGCTTTGAGGTCTCTCTTGCATACATCTTTGAAACGGAGGTGAGGCCGGCCTGTAGTCCTCTTTCCTATGGCTAGCTCAGAGTAGAGGATGTCCTTTGGGATTCTGCCATCCTCTATTCTGTGCACATGTCCCAACCATCTGAGCCGACGCTGGCGTAGAAGAGTTGTCATACTTTGTATTTTTGACTGTTGTAGCACCTCATTGTTGGTGACATGGTCTTGCCAGGCGATACCCAGGATGCGCCGGAGACAGCGCATGTGAAAAGCACTCAATCTCCTTTCGTGTCTGGAGTATAGGGTCCAGGATTCACTGGCATAAAGGAAGGTGCTTAGCCCACATGCACGGTACACAGCAGATTTGGTTCTGATGGTCAGCTTTTTGTTGTTCCAGACTCTTTTTGAGAGTTGTGGAGGCCTTGCCGATCCTTATGTCTAGGTCGGAATCAAGGGACAGGTTGATGGTGATGTTGGAGCCAAGGTATGTAAAGTGATCCACTGCATCAAGTTGGCAACCATTGATGGTACTGTTGGGTGGATCAGCATCATGTGCCATCACGTTTGTCTCTTTGAGGCTGATGGTTAGGCCGAAGTCACTGGCGGCCTTGGCAAAGCGGTCCATTAGGCTTTGCAAATCTGCTTCATTGTGAGTACTATGACAGCATCATCCGCAAAAAGCATGTCCCTCATGACTGTTTCACGTATCTTCCTCTTTGATTTCAGCCTTGCCAGATTGAATAGTTTGCCATCAGAACGGGTGTGTAGGTAGATCCCCTCGGTTGAGGTTGCAAAGGCATGTCTCAACAGACAGGCGAAAAAGATGCCAAAGAGTGTCGGGGCGAGGACGCAGCCCTGATTGACTCCGCTGAGGATATCAAATTGAGGGGAAGTTGATCCGTCATACTGCACCGTGCCTTTCATACCATTGTGGAATGACTGTATGATGTTAAGCAGTTTTGGTGGGCTGCCAACTTTTGCCAAGACTGTAAACAGACCATCTCTGCTGACCAGGTCAAAAGCCTTTGTTAAGTCAATGAAAGCCAGATAGAGAGGCATGTATTGCTCTAGGCACTTTTCTTGAAGTTGTCTTAGAGAAAAGATCATGTCGATTGTTGACCTTTCTGCCCGGAAGCCGCACTGTGATTCAGGATATACAGCTTTGCAGCTTCTTTAAGACAACGCGTGCAAAGACCTTACCCACGACGCTAAAGAGAGAAATGCCTCTGTAGTTGTTACAGTCGCTTCTGTCTCCTTTATTTTTATACAGGGTGATTATGTTGGAATTTCTCATATCCTCTGGTACTGCTCCATCTTCCCAGCACTGGCAGAGGAGGCCATGAAGGTGTTCCAGCAATACACTACTGCCGCACTTGATGATCTCTGGTGGGATTCCGTCCTGACCGGGGGTCTTGGCTATAGGTAATCGCTCAATAGCTTCTTTTATTTCTGCCAGGGTGGGTATGTCGTCCAGTTCTGCCATGAGGGGGAGGCTTTTGATGGCATCAATGGCATCTTGGGTTACGTGGTTTTGTTGGGAGTAAAGTTCTGAATAGTGTTACACCCATCTGTCCATCTGTTTAGACTTGTCGTGGATTATTTCTCCGGTTGAGAAATTCAGTGGGGTTATGACTTTCTTAGAAGGCCCCATGGCTTTTTTAATGCCATCATACATCCCCCTTATATTACCTGTGTTGGCCGCTAGCTGGATGCTCTGACAGAGTTGAAGCCAGTAGTCATTTGCGCATTGCCTAGCTAATCTCTGAACATTGTTCCTGGCTAATCTTTACGCCTGCAGTGTCTGTGTGTTTGGGGAGTGCTTGTATTTTTGGTGGGCACTTCTTCTTTCTTTTACAGCAGGGGTGAGTGTGGCAGAGTTGGCCTCAAACCAGTCATTGTTTTTGGTCCTTTTTCTTCCGAAGATCTGCATGGCTGTGCTTTGGATGGTCTGTATGAGATGCTCCCACTTTTCCTTGGTGCTGTTGAGTCTAGTGAGTTGGAGAGAGCTTGTATAAACTCAGCTTTCTTGTGGGGGTGAGAAGTTTTGCTCACATGAATGCGGGGTCTGTCTACTGGTCTGGAACGGTGAGTTTTCTTGGGCAGAAATCTCAGCTTACAGCATACCAGTGAGTGATCTGTGTCGCAGTCGGCACTATGGAAAGTTCGAGTGAGGAGAACATGTTTCAATGCAGAGCGCCCGGTAATAATTAGGTCCAGCTGGTGCCAGTGCTTAGAGCGGGGATGTCTCCAGGACACTCTGTGTTGTGGCTTTGTCTGAAAAAAAGTATTTGTGATGCAGAGATAGTGATAAGAGCACAGTTCCAGGAGTCTCTGTCCGTTTTCATTCAGTTTTCCTGTGCCAAATCTTCCCAGACAAGAGGGCCATGAGATGTAGTCTGCACCCACCCTAGCGTTAAACTCGCCCAACAATATCACATGCTCATCTTTGGGGATTGAGCTTAGCAGTGAGTCCATCTGGTTGTAGAACTCGTCCTTTGCCTGTATGGTTGCATTGAGCGTAGGAGCATATGCGCTAATTAGGTAGGCGGGCCCTGTTGAGGTGTGTAGGCGTAGTGAGAGAAGCCTTTCAGTTCCCTGATGGCAGGGTACTACCATCCCCAAGAGTGTGTTTCGGACAGCAAATCCAACACCATGTTATCTGACTTCTTCCTCGCTTTTGCCTTGCCAGAAGAACGTGTAGTCCTTTTCTCTTAGTGAACCAGAACCTGGCAGCCGTGTCTCTTGTAAGGTGACTATGTCTACCTGCAGTCTTGCCAGTTCGTTGTTTATTACAGATGTTTGCCTGGCATCGCTGATATCGTTAAGGTCGTCTGACATCCCGGGTGTCAGCGTCCGTACATTCCAGGTCCCCAGCTTGAGGATTGGGGTTTTCCTTTTGTTTTTTTAAACTTATATTTGTATTGGTTGGTGCATGAGTTTACAGTCTACTTGTCAGGCATGTGTGCACCCGGAGCCCTACGAACCCAGTAGGGCAGGCTGACTGTGGTGGGACAACACCTTATTGACTGGGGGCTGTCCAGCTTGAGGCGGGCGGTAGCTGTCCAATGAGACAAAGATATCTCTCCCACCGTCGGAAGCAATCCCTGTTGCCAGCTCTACGTCAATTGAGCGGGTGGCTTATAACCCGTGACTACTACTTCCCGTGTTGTGTCGACGCTGTGAGGCGAAGCTGGAGTGTCCTCTCCAGAGCACAGACCTGGGCAGGTGGTGTGGAGAATCAGCTGTTGCCCGTGAAGCAGACTCCCTCTCTCCACGCAGCTGAGTGGTTCAAGGGAGAGGCAGAGCCAGTACATCTTGGTATCAACTAAGAGAGACGTTGTAAACAACGCCAGGCTGCCTTCGGGATTCCGGCTCCTGATTTGTGATCGAGGGTTACTCCCCTAGCCTTTCTCGTGAGTGAGTATGGCCGCAAGGCAGCGGAGGTTTGAAGTCGGAGTTTTCCTTCTCCTAGATGAGCGGCCATCTAAGGCTGACGAGCCTCATCTACCCGAAGCAACTGTTTTTGAGGCGCTAGTGGTCCACCTTTCACCTCTTCATAGTATTCATAGTAATTGAAACCTTAAAATATGTCATTTAGAAACATTAATGGAATTTGTCATTTTTAAATAATTACGTCCTTTTGATGCAGTCCTCCATGCCATACAATCCCGTTTTTGTGTCACGCTGAATTAAAAAATTGATTACAAAACCTTCTTAAAAATACAACTCCGGGCCCTTACAATGACATATGTATTGGAAAAAACAGGAAAATCATTTCATTAGTTATTTTCTAGGCCCAAAAATTTACAGCGTGTAAATGTTATTATTTTAAGTAATTTTCATTGCAATGATTATACGGAATCTAAATAAGGCTCTTTTTTTTAATAATTACAAATACATTTTTTAATTTAAAAAGATATATATTTTTAAATCCCTTATATTAACTTCGCGGCCGTCTCTGTCTTGGGCTCGGCGGGCGGAAAAACAGAAGTCAAAAATGACCCACTTCCCATCTTCCGATCGAACTGAAATTTGGCACACGGGCCCGTCTAACCTAACAATGCATCGTATCAAAATTTCAGATCGATCGAACGTACCGTAATTAAATTAATGCATTTTTAGTTTATCCTTATATGAGGTATGTAATTTAAATTCAATGTTTGTAATTGTTTTTTTCTCCCACTTCCACGTGAGTTTGAGTTGACGCCGATCGTCGTGTTGACGCCAACCGTCGTGCCGACACCCCCTCACATCCCACCCCCATTTATTAAAGACAAGGGACATCACTCGGTGTCAGTCTGTAAATGTTTGAAAATAATCAATACTGTTAGTTATGTCTCATATATAAGGGATTTATAGTCAAAAACTTTGTTTTTAAATCCCTTATATTAACTTCGCGGCCGTCTCTCTCATCATCTCATGGGCTCAGCGGGCGGAAAAACAAAAGTCAAAAATGACACACTTTCCCGTGATCCGATCGAACTGAAATTTGGCACACGGACCCGTCTAACCTAACAATGCATCGTATCAAAATTTCAGATCGATCGAACGTACCGTAATTAAATTAATGCATTTTTAGTTTATCCTTATATGAGGTATGTAATTTAAATTCACGGCTTGTTATTGTTTTTTCCCACGTGAAATTTTGAGCTGACGCATTGAGGCGACCCAACGAAGCGACGGGCGCTTTTGTTTACATTTTACGTGTCACTCTGAACTCGGTCAAGCGAATCGGTGACCAGACTTTTCCCCTCTCCCCCCCACCCACCCCTCCCCCCCACTAGGGTTATGATGCAAAGTTGAGTTAAGACAGATTCAGTCTGTAAATGTTTGAAAATAATCAATACTTTTAGTTATGTCTCATATATAAGGGATTTATAGTCAAAAACTTTGTTTTTACGGTTTTAAAAAAATTAAACCCCTTATATTAACTTCGCGGCCGTCTCATCATCTCATCATCTCATGGGCTGGGCGGGCGGAAAAAGAAAAGTAAAAAATGACCCACTTCCCGTGATTCGATCGAGCTGAAATTTGGCACACTGTCCCGTCTGACCTAACAATGCATCGTATAAAAATTTCAGATTGAACGAACGTACCGTAAATAAATTAATGCATTTTTAGTTTATCCTTATAGGAGGTATGTAATTCAAATTCACGGTTTGTTTATTGTTTTTTTGCCACGTGAAAGTTTGAGCTTACGCATTGAGGCGACCCAACGAAGCGACGGGGTGCTTTTGTTTACATTTTTCGTGTCACGCTGAGCTCGGTCAAGCGAATCGGTGACCAGACTTTTCTCCTCTCACCCTCAGGGTTATGAAGCAAACTTGAGTTAAGACAGATTCAGTCTGTAAATGTTTGAAAATAATCAATACTGTTAGTTATGTCTCATATATAAGAGATTTATCGTCAAAAACTTTGTTTTTACGGGTTAATTTAACAAATACATCGAATGTATTTCAGTAGATCGCATGACCTCACACAATTGAGTGATGATCAATACTCATAGTAAAATAAGCTATCTTGCAACGGAAATCGGCTTTCGGGCACTTCTTATCCCTACATATTTTGAGATAACAGTGGAAATATATTTTGATAACTTTTAAGCTTTCCATACATGTGGTCCTCGCGTTACGACGTTATCGGTTCATAAGAAGCGTGGTAACCCGATTTTCAGTGTAAGTCGGAACATATATAAACTATACTGTAATGTACTGTAAGTACAGTGCTATAAACATGTAACAGTAAATGACATAAAAATAATTTTAAAAGAGAAAACAATAATTCATTACCTCATGAATTAAAATAAATATAAATTAAAAAAGGATGAATGACGAGTTATGTTATTTGTTATATTTTATGGGGGGGGGGCGCGTTCGTCACCATGAAAAAGCGTAAGTCGGGACTCCCTGTACTTTTTTATGTTTTTCTTTCAACCGCATGAAATATAATGACATATAGTTTTGAGGTGATAGAGATTTTTCTCCCGGATATAAAGGGAAATTCCACAATCCAAATTAAACCATTAGCTTTTTTATCAGAAACTACATCTGTGTAACACGTGACATGCACCAATCAGACAATACATCTGTGTAACACGTGACATGATGCACCAATAAGACAAGCTTTTCTATAGGACATACATCCTTGCGAGTTGGGACATGTACCAATCAGACAAGCTTTTCTTTAGGACATACATCCTTGCGAGTTGGGACATGTACTAAATTATTAAACAAACTTTTCTATAGAACATACATCCTTGCGAGTTGGACATGTACCAATCAGACAAGCTTTTCTTTAGGACATACATCCTTGCGAGTTGGGACATGTACCAACCAGACAAGCTTTGTTTTAGGACATACATCCTTGCGAGTTCGGGCATGAATTAAATTATTAAACAAAATTTTCTATGGGACATACATCCTTGCGAGTTGGGACATGTACCAATCAGACAAGCTTTTCTTTTGGACACACATACTTGCGAGTTGGGACATGTACCAATCAGACAAGCTTTTCTTTTGGACACACATACTTGCGAGTTGGGACATGTACCAATCAGACAAGCTTTTCTTTTGGACACACATACTTGCGAGTTGGGACATGTACCAATCAGACAAGCTTTTCTTTGGACATACATCCTTGCGAGTTAGGGCATGTACTAAGTTATTAAACAAACTTTTCTATAGGACATACATCCCTGTGAGTTGGGACATGTACTAAATTATTAAACAAACTTTTCTTAAGGACATACATCCTTGCGAGTTAGGGCATGTACCAATCAGACAAGCTTTTCTTTAAGACATACATCCTTGCCAGTTTGGACATGTACCAATCAGACAAGCTTTTCTTCAGGATATAGATCTGAAAGACATTCTCCAACAAAACAAAACATTAGACCTAACCTTTGACCTGCACATGGTTTCTAACCGAACACAATTTATGTAGCTAGACATTTCTTTATATACAAATGAAAGGGAAACATTTTTTTCAAAAAGAAGTTAGCCAATCCAATTTCTACAATTAATCTAAACTTGACAGTTCTTGCGTGACGACCCCCGTGGGAATTCCTCTAGACTCTTTCTGGAATACTGCTGGGATTCCAAAATAGCGGTCTATAATTAGCCCGTGTTGTCACCGTGTCACCCCAAGGCACCTTGACGATGTTTTTGTTGTTTTTAAATACAGATTTGTATTTAGCTCCAGATGTTAATGAACACAATCGACATGTGACACAAATGGAACTTTTTGAAAAACTGCTGAGCCACTTGCTAGTATTTATTTGAAAGTTCCAACTATCAAATACAGCTGATCAAAAATGTGTTTATTACCCCCATTTTATTATGTTACGTCAATTCGACCACCCTGCCTTACAGTAATTTACATAATCTACAAGTTGGTTGACATTTCGATAGGGTCGTTATCTTTATTTTTAACTGCATCATTATTTGACGCCATCATGTACACAGCTACCAATAGCTAACAGTAACAGCTGTGAATAAAAACCTATTTCGACCCACTGGCTAGAGCGATCAAGTAAGAATTTTTCCAACGTTTTGGTGGCGGTAAATCTGATATTTAATTCAAAAATGATTATTTTCAGTGAAGAAAATTACTGTTTGTTAAAATTTTGTAAATATAAAACCAGCAACTTTGACACGAATCAAAATATAAAAGGATCTAAACCATGTTCTTGGTTTGAACAGTATTTCCTCGTGATAGGATCTGTCGTCAAATTTTTTTCACTTTGTAGAGACCAACCATTGTGTTGCTTTGATTTATTCGTTGGCAAGGGCTCACTATAATTTAATACTGCCAGCGCCTTGCTGTAAAACAACAGTCTCAATGAAACGAATCAGTTATTGATTGGTAATCGCTAAAAGATTTGATTGATTAAAATAAAAATTCGTCCGGCGTCCACAAAGAAAATATGTATTGTCTCGTGTGTCATTGACCAGATCGCTTGCTATTCCAATGACGTCAGCTTTGTTTGGGTGTCTTTGACCAGATCGCTTGCTATTCCAATGACGTCAGCTTTTGTTTGGGTGTCTTTGACCATATCGCTTGCTATTCCAATGACGTCAGTGTGTCGTAGTAGGGAATTCCACCCCTCCTTGTGAGGGCAATTTAGTGGGAGGCATTTTCGATTTTATGTCCTGGATGTCCATGTTGTCGCTTCAGAAGTGACCTCTTCTGGAGGGGGGGGGGTTCTCAGCTGTTACGTCCCTTGGGGGCCAGATAACTGAGAGGGTATTCCGGGAAGACCCATAAGAGCATTAGGCTCGGGGCTTCTGATTTTCATCCATATGTAGGATCATAAATATTATATTATATTATTATTTTATATTATTATATTATATTATATTTAGGGCTGTTTTAAGTTTTGAAAAAGTAACGATTAATTAATCGTTAATTTCGAATAATGCAAAAAATTGAAATTTATGGTGTCATTAGTAACATTTATTAAAATACTTGTCGAAAATCGAAATAACACTGGAATGTCTTCTTCATATCACATCTTTTAACCAACAAAGCAAACAGACAAGTTTAATGAGACTATTTGGTTCAACTGATGAGCGAGACTTATTGACAATATAACCAGCCAAGCTGAACAATCATTCACATAGCTTTAGATTGTCTCAGCTGAAGTTTTCGAATTTTATTGGATGTTTGGTATGCAGGTGATATGTAAGCGAAGTGTTAGAACCATGGTAGCAATGTTCCCTTTAAGCAGTGCGTCTGCGCAGATATTTGACCGACGCCACGCAGGAGTTAAGAATCACCACCAAGCTAATTTTGTAAAATAATGCACAAAACATTGACGTTGTCCAACTTTTCACACGAGGTTTTTTTTTATAAAACTTTGCACACGGATCAACGAAGCTTAGACTTAGAGGGAACATTGCATGGTAGGCAAACGGTTTCTCTTAAAGGACACAATAATCTTTATCAACATTTTGAACATTCACGTCAGTCAATAGTTTAAAACCAAAATGTTCGTGTAATCGTCCGGAAATTAGTTTATATTTATCGGCCGAAATATTTTACTTTTTGACTTCCTACACGAGGTGGTTCGAATAATCGTTAAAAAATTTTTAATCGTTAAAATTTTTAACGATTAATCGAGAAATTAATCGTTAATTTCCGCAGCCCTAATTATTATATTATATTATATTATATTATATTATTAGATATTATATTACATATTCCTAATCAAAACAGCTTCGGTTATATATAAGCTGCTCCATAGTAGTGAATTGATATTGGTAAATCTATCATAGTTGTCCGCGACTTCAAATGAAGATTTAATTTTTTATAGTTATTTCTTTCCTCAGCAATCAATATGTTAAATAGTAGATTTAGCTTCTCAAACTTTAAACCTCCATCAAGATTTTTATTTAAAAAAAAATAAAATAATACTACAACAAAATTACTAAAACTATTATAAAATTTTAAAAGACACTTTAGTTCATAAAAATGTGTTTTGTTAACACCCACGTACACACAACCAACTCAACCCTAGAGTCTAGTGTTTTGTGGTGCGCACTAATTGTTATTTAACGCTTTGTTCCAAGCTCATTTTCCTCAGAATAGACATAATGTCGAAATAACTTCTACCCACGTTAAACTAGGTCATGCCTAGACTTAAACAATGATGAAATAATTGATTGATTATTCAACGAACATCAGAAAACTTCATGAGGAACCACAACCAGACTCTCCCTCTCCCCCAATCTTCCCTTTCTTCCTTTCTTCTCCAACCTCGTAAAATTGTACTAATGGATGGATTATTCCAATTTAAATCACAAACTCATTAAGAGAATTAACAGAAACAATTGTTTCTTTTCGAAAATAACTTCAATCCTTATTTTGAAGCTACACGTGCACCTATTTATAGATTGAAGCGTTCCAGCTCTGTGTTTAGTAACAATTTACTCTTTGTGAACGACCTTCACATTGAATAATGGTCTCAGAACTTTGTAACCGGTGTTATTTATTATAATTGACGCACTGTTAATCTTCGAGCTGAATTTGAACTTTTATGTTTACTCACGACAAGACGAGAAACATTGGCATGTCATGTGGTCTTTTTTTGGCGAATGGTTCTAAGTTTTGACAACAATTTGGTATTTTAATTAGATTTTATTGATTGAGAGTATATTGGATATTTATTTTAAAAAGACCACATACTTACTAGTCATTGCTATCCCCTAAAACTTCACTATCTTTTTCGTGATATCTTCTTGAACCCCTGACTCCGTTCAACTACTTGCCAATCCCACAAATCTCCAAAACAAAATCCCAAATGTGCCAAAGCCACAACCAACCCACTCTCGACCCAAGCCTCAACCAACCCACTCTCGACCCAAGCCTCAACCAACCCACTCAGGACCCACGCAACCAAGACACCTTGAACCACTAACAACTAGCGCACCAAAGTATGAAAAACCCAAGCACATAAAAAATAATGACTTCACCGCGTATAACATATTTGGTTACCATAAATCAAAACTTTTGAAAAACGGCAAGTTCCCTACTCTCTGAACACGATAGTTTTCTCTGTTTTAGCTTACATACAAATAAACTTGACAACAATGTATTTTTATTATTCCAACCAATTGTTCCGTTGTACGGTATCGGCATCAGGAATAATTTTTAAATAAAACTCAGTACAACCGACCAATGAGTCGAGGTCAAGGCCCATTGCGAGGTCGAAGTTAGATCATAAACAAGTCACTCCCACCACAGGTTCCTACAAGACCCTAATCTCTGCCTGGCCAGAATCCCATTTTAAAGATCGCATTACACAGTAAGGACAAAGAAGCGAAGCAAAAATGTAAATTCAGGTCTTGCCCATTTTCCCATTAAAAAAAAGATACAGACGAAAGGATACGTTTTGAATTTATTTAGCTTGAGCTAGAGTACTTCTTATGAAATACTCCTAATCATGAAAACATTTTTTGTAACAAAACATACACACTCTTAATAAAATGTGATACATTTTGTTGATATGTTACTGAAATTACTTACCATAAATTGTTTTTGTTAAAAAGTCCCAGTAAATTTATACGTGTAGATGAGCAAAAAAAATGTGTTTAAAAATCTAACAAACTGAACAGCCATAATAAAAGTTTAAATTATTTTTTAATGGTAAATGGCTAGATTTTTTAATGAAAAGGCGACGTTGGCAGAAAAGATTTTTTTAAAATATACAAATATTGATAGTTCTAACAATTTATACAATATCAATATATATATATATATATATATATATATATATATATTAGGGCTGGTACTGATTTTAAAAAAAGTCAATTAATCGGGAAAAATTTAATCGCCTAATCAAATAATTTCGATAATTATATTTTTATAACGCATATCTAGATGCCGTTAAGTCGTTACTCATTATTTCGCAAAATCAGTTAAGTCGCGTTAATTCAATGGCTCCCAAATTTTGTAACGTAACAAAGCAAATGCATTTTGCTATGCAAAAAATAAGGAAGAAAAGCCTTTTTGTTTTCAGATGCACGTCTAAATAAATATTAATAATGCGAGGGAAAAGTATGTAAGTAAAAAAATATAAATTATTAATAAATTGGGAAAAAAATATTCGAAATAATTTCTTAAATTTTAATAGAATTTAAATCGATCACATTAATTTTAATCGATTAAAATGTGTAACGATTAATTGATTAACTAATCGTTAATTTCCGCAGCCCTAATATATGCCTGCGTGCTCAGCATACTCCTCTATGGAAGCGAGTGCTGGACGACCTACACCAAGCAAACAAAGCAGCTCAACAGCTTCCACTTACGATGCTTGCGTAGGATTCTACACATCAAGTGGTGGGACAAGATCACCAACGTCGAGGTAACTCAGAAGGAGCCATAATGTGAATGTGCACTCAATCCTGAGAGTGAGGCGCCTGCGGTGGTTGGGTCATGTCCACAGGATGAGCTCGGGGCGCATTCCAAGAGCCTTGTTTTATGCTGAGCTGGCAACTGGTATGAGGAAAAGAGGTCACGCCTGCTTGCGCTTCAAGGACGTCTCCGAGAAAGACTTGTCATTGGCGCAGAAAGACCATAAAAGGTGGGAGACCATTGCCGATGAGCGCAACTCCTTGCGGGCAAAAGTGCATGAGGGCATTCATGTCGCGGAAGCATCCCTCACAGCTAGGAGTGAAGCGAGAAGGGCCAGGAGAAAGGGGAAGGGGGCAGAGGAGCAGGAGTAAACGCCATCGTCCCATGAAGACGGACGTATGCCATACAATATATATATGCTTGAACTGATCACAGATAACAAGTCTTGCATTGTACTCACTTGACCAACAACCAGGCGTGTGTGGTAGACAAACATATTTGTTTAATGCCGATTACAATTTTGCTGCCACTCATACCTACTTATAGCTGTGTTTAAATTTATTAAAAATAGAAGGAAAGGCTGGTAATGTATATTAGCCATCTTGTTTTTTTCCTCCTAGATTATAGAGTGAGCTTCCGTTGTGGACTCAATCGAATGGTAAGCGATTCAAATGTTTCTAAAACGTTCATTGAAAAGGAAAAAAAAAGATTTCCCATTACACTCTATTGTCACCGCAGGTATAAACCCGTGCAAAGTTTCGAACGAATGGCACTAAAGGAAAATAGTTGAAAATTCCAAGTAAAAAGATTGCAATCGGGAAAAATGGTTAGATTTGTGAAGTTAATGAAATCGAAAAAAAAAGAGTAGAAAATGGATTCAGTGATACATTTAATAATGCGAATGATACAAATCCAGCTGTTTGTACATGGACGAACCCTGCTTCCACTTAGAAGACCGATGGGTAAAGAGGACCCGACTGAAAAGACCATCCTTCATGGACCATCCTACGAACTCGAAGACTCAGTCCCCATACCCAAGCACAGGGAACGAATGCGACTGGTCCCTGCTCGAGGACCACATGAAAGCTTTGACTTGCCTGAACTACGTTTGACACTGGCAAATACAGCGGTGACGAAAGCCAGTCCCGTCGAGCTCCAGCGAGACGAGACTCTGAAGACAATCGAAGCTTATGGCGACAGCGTGGTAAAAGTCTTCACGGACGGCTGGCGTTTGAAGGACGGCAGAAGTGGATACGGAGTACTAATTCAATACCCTCAACCGGGACCTGACAATATCGAACTGTCAGAGCCGTGCGGAGCCGCAAACAGTAGTCACGACGCCGAACTGGAGGCGATCTGCAAGGGTTTGAAAGAAGTGCGCCGACGTCTAGCAAGAAGAAAGGTTTTCCCGACCGTCGTAGTCTTCACCGATTCACGGTTTTCGCTCGAGACTGTGGGTCGATCCTCTCTGGAGACGAAAACGGTCAGTGTCATTTTGGAAACAGTAGGTGAAATCCTAGATCGAGGCGGAAAGGTAGTCCTTCAGTATATCACTGGGCACAGTGGCGAGCCTCATTCAGACAGGGTCGATAAGGTGGCGAGAGAAGGTTCAGCTCAGCCCCAACCTGATCACCCGATGACCCAGCTGGGGGTCAGATCGTGGCTTAAGGACCATTTCCGAGAGAGATGGCTTCAGGGCTGGGCCTCTGGAAGCACGGCCAGAAGAGTATTCCAGTACATGCCGCGACCGAGCAAAAGCGACTCCTGGTGGAAAATTGGACGTAGCAATCAGACGCTCATAACTAGAATGAGAACTGAACATTTTCCCACACGAAGCTACTTGTACAAGTTTAACACTAGAAGGGAACTGGCCTGTCGGCTGTTTGGCCACCCTGAAGATACGGTGGCCCACGTACTCGAAGAGTGCCCCGAGCTGTGCGGGGATTTGGAGGGAGAAGTAACGGTACCTGCAGAGGATTACCTCTACGGCGATGCCCGCTTGATGAGGCTTGCTTGCGATAAAATGAACCGGGTCCTAAGAGCTTAACGGCTCGACCCAAAAGAGAATGAACATTCACGAGTACATGGTTAAAACAATACTTATCTTAGCCATATGTGCTGGCCCCATTCTTTCCATGTGGTATTTTATGGACAGCGAAGCTCAGCGATAAAAGAACCATCAAATCGTTGACGTTTTAAAAAATGAGAAGAATTTTTACGAAACAGTTTTCAAATAAATTTTACTTAAGGTAATTCGGGAAACGTTCAGTTCCAAAACTCTATATATCTTTATGGAATAGACAAAGTGAAAGTAAACTTATCAAAATTTAAAATGTAAGCTTACAGATGTAGGAATTTGATATAATATAAAAAAATTCAAGACTAGTGAAATTTTAAAGTGACTGCATTAAACAGAAAAGTTTGTGAACCCCTGTTGTGTCCGATTGTCTGTGGTTCATCTTTCAATAGTCAACAAGTCGTGTCATTTTGATGACAAGAACCAATAGGCGTTATTTTAATGATAGTCAATCTTTGGTGTCATTTTGATGACAAGAACCAATAGGCGTTATTTTAATGACAGGCAATCAGTTATTGTATCTTGATGACCTCACCTTGTAGGTGGTATAACGATGATAGGCAGACAGTGGTTAGTTTTCATGACAAAACGACAAGGGACAAAACGACATGGTGACAATACGACAAGGTGACAATACAACAAGGTCTCATAGAAACAGCGTAGATTACTGTAGAACCCCCTATAAAGTCCCCGCGACTAGTTCACCTTGAACATAGATTAAGGGTGTCAGACTCATAAGCTCTGCGGCCACAACTAAAAACACTTTAGTCAAAATCATGGGCCTTGTTTTTTTCGTTGTCCCATTTTGAACTATTTTTGTCACCTTGTCGTTTTGTCACCTTGTCGTTTTGTCACCATATCGTTTTGTCTAGATACCGGTTTCATATTAATAAAAGACACTTGGTGATGTAATCCTGGCTATAAAGGTATCTAGTGGTGTCTTCTTGGCGTGGGGACCCATATTTAGTTGTTGTCCAAGTAACGGTATTTTGATCAAACGAACTGAATGTTGTTACTGAACTAACTGAACTGAACTATCCCTTAACCCGTCATTTGGTCGTCGGGGCACCATCGTGAACTGCACACTATCTCACGCCATTTGTCCCGGTCCAGTGCTGCCTTTTGAGAGTCACTGAATGACAGGCCTGTCCACTCTTTGATATCGTCTTCCCATATCTTTCTTTGTCTGCCTCTTTTCCTCCCTCCCTGGACTGTGCCTTGCAATATGTTGTTAACTTGACTTAAATTAATGAAAGCTATTTTGATGAGACTCATTAACCTTAAAATCAATTAAAATTTATTTTCGGTGAGAAGAGCATAGTTGCCAGCCGCTCGACCACCGTGCTGTCATTGTCGTGTTTAACGTGCTGTCATTGTGTTTAATGTGCTGTCATTGTGTTTAACGTGCTGTCATTGTTGTGTTTAACGTGCTGTCATTGTGTTTAACGTGCTGTCATTGTCGTGTTTAACGTGCTGTCATTGTCGTGTTTAATGTGCTGTCATTGTGTTTAACGTGCTGTCATTGTCGTGTTTAACGTGCTGTCATTGTCGTGTTTAACGTGCTGTCATTGTGTTTAACGTGCTGTCATTGTCGTGTTTAACGTGCTGTCATTGTCGTGTTTAACGTGCTGTCATTGTCGTGTTTAATGTGCTGTCATTGTGTTTAACGTGCTGTCATTGTCGTGTTTAACGTGCTGTCATTGTCGTGTTTAACGTGCTGTCATTGTGTTTAATGTGCTGTCATTGTGTTTAACGTGCTGTCATTGTTGTGTTTAACGTGCTGTCCTTGTGTTTAACGTGCTGTCATTGTCGTGTTTAACGTGCTGTCATTGTCGTGTTTAACGTGCTGTCATTGTCGTGTTTAATGTGCTGTCATTGTGTTTAACGTGCTGTCATTGTCGTGTTTAACGTGCTGTCATTGTCGTGTTTAACGTGCTGTCATTGTGTTTAACGTGCTGTCATTGTCGTGTTTAACGTGCTGTCATTGTCGTGTTTAACGTGCTGTCATTGTCGCGTTTAACGTGCTGTCATTGTCGTGTTTAACGTGCTGTCATTGTCGTGTTTAACGTGCTGTCATTGTCGTGTTTAACGTGCTGTAATTGTGTTTAACGTGCTGTAATTGTGTTTAACGTGCTGTCATTGTGTTTAACGTGCTGTCATTGTCTTTAACGTGCTGTCATTGTGTTTAACGTGCTGTCATTGTGTTTAATGTGCTGTCATTGTGTTTTACGGCAAGGTCTGTTTGTTTTGTGTTTCAAGGCCTTGTTTGTCTTATTTCATAGCACTGTCACATCGTCACCTCACAAACACACCCTACAATCGTGACGTTACCTAAAGTTTGAACTGTACAGACATCACGTATTCTAGCCATCATTTCCCAGTGGGAGTCGTATTTAGCACCATCTGCCGTAATGTGGTAAGTCCTACTGTTTGACTAATTCTTTCACAAGCTCATAACCAACGTATTAGGCTTCTCCGTAAATAAGACAACCGTGGTACACCAAAGGGACAGAATTTTAGTACCGCTAAACTGCGTCCTACCACTCGGTGGCCTTTCATTTGTGTTAATCCTGACACCGACGCCATATTTGTCTTCTGTTTGTTTTGGTGTTTGGACGAATCATCCAATTTATTTATTTTTATTTTGATGAGCTTAGTACTATTACATGAGACATAAAATAGGATGACCCCCCTCCCCCCCCCCACACAAACATTAAGTGTCGGCACCATCCCAACAGTTCTAATTGTGAAATAACTTCTTTATCCAAACCTTCCCACCGTCCCACCCCTTCCCCCACCCACCATCCCACCTCTTCCCCCCACCCCAACCAACGCTGTTCAAAGTACTTTAACCTCGGTTGCTGTTGGCCGCGATCGCAAACATTTTAATTTCACATGGGGATTGCAAATACTGGGATTAGATTGAGAATAGTGGAAATATCAATAACAGTGGACGTAATTAGCCATCATGGTGCGTCATGAGATACGCACAGTTCTGTATTAAAATAGTCGCCTGATGGCGTTCACAAAATCTGGATCTTTTCACTAAACCATCGGAACAAAAGATCTATACGACTGTGCTTCAGGCCTAAGTAAATAAATACACTGTTTGGGGGTGAGCTCCTTAAGACATAGTTATTTATAAAACGAGGAAATGAAGCATGTTGAATGCTGGGATAATTGTTGGTGCCTCTATCACGTGGTCTTTGACGTCAGAAAGATTTGTTTTAGTTTTATAGAAAGTATGAAACTAATGTGTGTTCAGCAAGGCAAGGACTGTGAAAATGGAATGATTTTTAAAAAGTGGGGGGGGGGCCCGAGGCCAAAGATATTCGAAATTCAATCAATAAATAATACTTGCAATCAATAAATAATACTTGCAATCAATAAATAATACTTGCAATCAATAAATAATACTTGCAATCAATAAATAATACTTGCAATCAATAAATAATACTTGCAATCAATAAATAATACTTGCAATCAATAAATAATACTTGCAATCAATAAATAATACTTGCAATCAATAAATAATACTTGCAATCAATAAATAATACTTGCAATCAATAAATAATACTTGCAATCAATAAATAATACTTGCAATCAATAAATAATACTTGCAATCAATAAATAATACTTGCAATCAATAAATAATACTTGCAATCAATAAATAATACTTGCAATCAATAAATAATACTTGCAATCAATAAATAATACTTGCAATCAATAAATAATACTTGCAATCAATAAATAATACTTGCAATCAATAAATAATACTTGCAATCAATAAATAATACTTGCAATCAATAAATAATACTTGCAATCAATAAATAATACTTGCAATCAATAAATAATACTTGCAATCAATAAATAATACTTGCAATCAATAAATAATACTTGCAATCAATAAATAATACTTGCAATCAATAAATAATACTTGCAATCAATAAATAATACTTGCAATCAATAAATAATACTTGCAATCAATAAATAATACTTGCAATCAATAAATAATACTTGCAATCAATAAATAATACTTGCAATCAATAAATAATACTTGCAATCAATAAATAATACTTGCAATCAATAAATAATACTTGCAATCAATAAATAATACTTGCAATCAATAAATAATACTTGCAATCAATAAATAATACTTGCAATCAATAAATAATACTTGCAATCAATAAATAATACTTGCAATCAATAAATAATACTTGCAATCAATAAATAATACTTGCAATCAATAAATAATACTTGCAATCAATAAATAATACTTGCAATCAATAAATAATACTTGCAATCAATAAATAATACTTGCAATCAATAAATAATACTTGCAATCCAACAAAAACTTATTACACACGAGGCCGTTACACGTGTGCGTAAATTGGGTGAATGAAACGGTGAAATGGCCAGAATATTTCTTGTTACACATGTTCGTAAATTGGGTGAATGAAACGGTGAAATGGCCAGAATATTTCTTGTTACACATGTTCGTAAATTGGGTGAATGAAACGGTGAAATGGCCAGAATATTTCTTGTTACACATTTTCGTAAATTGGGTGAATGAAACGGTGAAATGGCCAGAATATTTCTTGTTACACATGTTCGTAAATTGGGTGAATGAAACGGTGAAATGGCCAGAATATTTCTTGTTACACATGTTCGTAAATTGGGTGAATGAAAAGGTCAAATGGCCAGAATATTTCTTGTTACACATGTTCGTAAATTGGGTGAATGAAAAGGTCAAATGGCCAGAATATTTCTTGTTACACATGTGCGTAAATTGGGTGAATGAAAAGGTCAAATGGCCAGAATATTTCTTGTTACACATGTTCGTAAATTGGGTGAATGAAAAGGTCAAATGGCCAGAATATTTCTTGTTACACATGTTCGTAAATTGGGTGAATGAAAAGGTCAAATGGCCAGAATATTTCTTGTTACACATGTGCGTAAATTAGGTGAATGAAAAGGTCAAATGGCCAGAATATTTCTTGTTACACATGTTCGTAAATTGGGTGAATGAAAAGGTCAAATGGCCAGAATATTTCTTGTTACACGTGTGCGTAAATTGGGTGAATGAAACGGTGAAATGGCCAGAATATTTCTTGTTACACATGTGCGTAAATTGGGTGAATGAAAAGGTCAAATGGCCAGAATATTTCTTGTTACACATGTTCGTAAATTGGGTGAATGAAAAGGTCAAATGGCCAGAATATTTCTTGTTACACATGTGCGTAAATTGGGTGAATGAAAAGGTCAAATGGCCAGAATATTTCTTGTTACACATGTTCGTAAATTGGGTGAATGAAAAGGTCAAATGGCCAGAATATTTCTTGTTACACATGTTCGTAAATTGGGTGAATGAAAAGGTCAAATGGCCAGAATATTTCTTGTTACACATGTGCGTAAATTAGGTGAATGAAAAGGTCAAATGGCCAGAATATTTCTTGTTACACATGTTCGTAAATTGGGTGAATGAAAAGGTCAAATGGCCAGAATATTTCTTGTTACACGTGTGCGTAAATTGGGTGAATGAAACGGTGAAATGGCCAGAATATTTCTTGTTACACATGTTCGTAAATTGGGTGAATGAAACGGTGAAATGGCCAGAATATTTCTTGTTACACATGTTCGTAAATTGGGTGAATGAAAAGGTCAAATGGCCAGAATATTTCTTGTTACACATGTTCGTAAATTGGGTGAATGAAAAGGTCAAATGGCCAGAATATTTCTTGTTACACATGTTCGTAAATTGGGTGAATGAAAAGGTCAAATGGCCAGAATATTTCTTGTTACACATGTTCGTAAATTGGGTGAATGAAAAGGTCAAATGGCCAGAATATTTCTTGTTACACATGTTCGTAAATTGGGTGAATGAAAAGGTCAAATGGCCAGAATATTTCTTGTTACACATGTGCGTAAATTAGGTGAATGAAAAGGTCAAATGGCCAGAATATTTCTTGTTACACATGTTCGTAAATTGGGTGAATGAAAAGGTCAAATGGCCAGAATATTTCTTGTTACACGTGTGCGTAAATTAGGTGAATGAAACGGTCAAATGGCCAGAATATTTCTTGTTACACATGTGCGTAAATTGGGTGAATGAAACGGTGAAATGGCCAGAATATTTCTTGTTACACATGTTCGTAAATTGGGTGAATGAAAAGGTCAAATGGCCAGAATATTTCTTGTTACACATGTTCGTAAATTGGGTGAATGAAAAGGTCAAATGGCCAGAATATTTCTTGTTACACATGTGCGTAAATTGGGTGAATGAAAAGGTCAAATGGCCAGAATATTTCTTGTTACACATGTGCGTAAATTGGGTGAATGAAAAGGTCAAATGGCCAGAATATTTCTTGTTACACATGTGCGTAAATTAGGTGAATGAAAAGGTCAAATGGCCAGAATATTTCTTGTTACACATGTTCGTAAATTGGGTGAATGAAAAGGTCAAATGGCCAGAATATTTCTTGTTACACGTGTGCGTAAATTGGGTGAATGAAACGGTCAAATGGCCAGAATATTTCTTGTTACACATGTGCGTAAATTGGCTGAATGAAAAGGTCAAATGGCCAGAATATTTCTTGTTACACATGTGCGTAAATTGGGTGAATGAAAAGGTCAAATGGCCAGAATATTTCTTGTTACACATGTGCGTAAATTGGGTGAATGAAAGGGTCAAATGGCCAGAATATTTCTTGTTACACATGTTCGTAAATTGGGTGAATGAAAAGGTCAAATGGCCAGAATATTTCTTGTTACACATGTGCGTAAATTGGGTGAATGAAAAGGTCAAATGGCCAGAATATTTCTTGTTACACATGTGCGTAAATTGGGTGAATGAAAAGGTCAAATGGCCAGAATATTTCTTGTTACACATGTGCGTAAATTAGGTGAATGAAAAGGTCAAATGGCCAGAATATTTCTTGTTACACATGTTCGTAAATTGGGTGAATGAAAAGGTCAAATGGCCAGAATATTTCTTGTTACACGTGTGCGTAAATTGGGTGAATGAAACGGTCAAATGGCCAGAATATTTCTTGTTACACATGTGCGTAAATTGGGTGAATGAAACGGTGAAATGGCCAGAATATTTCTTGTTACACATGTTCGTAAATTGGGTGAATGAAAAGGTCAAATGGCCAGAATATTTCTTGTTACACATGTTCGTAAATTGGGTGAATGAAAAGTTCAAATGGCCAGAATATTTCTTGTTACACATGTGCGTAAATTGGGTGAATGAAAAGGTCAAATGGCCAGAATATTTCTTGTTACACATGTTCGTAAATTGGGTGAATGAAAAGGTCAAATGGCCAGAATATTTTTTGTTACACATGTGCGTAAATTGGGTGAATGAAAAGGTCAAATGGCCAGACTATTTCTTGTTACACATGTGCGTAAATTGGGTGAATGAAAAGGTCAAATGGCCAGAATATTTCTTGTTACACATGTGCGTAAATTAGGTGAATGAAAAGGTCAAATGGCCAGAATATTTCTTGTTACACATGTTCGTAAATTGGGTGAATGAAAAGGTCAAATGGCCAGAATATTTCTTGTTACACGTGTGCGTAAATTGGGTGAATGAAACGGTCAAATGGCCAGAATATTTCTTGTTACACATGTGCGTAAATTGGGTGAATGAAACGGTGAAATGGCCAGAATATTTCTTGTTACACATGTTCGTAAATTGGGTGAATGAAAAGGTCAAATGGCCAGAATATTTCTTGTTACACATGTTCGTAAATTGGGTGAATGAAAAGGTCAAATGGCCAGAATATTTCTTGTTACACATGTGCGTAAATTGGGTGAATGAAAAGGTCAAATGGCCAGAATATTTCTTGTTACACATGTGCGTAAATTGGGTGAATGAAAAGGTCAAATGGCCAGAATATTTCTTGTTACACATGTGCGTAAATTAGGTGAATGAAAAGGTCAAATGGCCAGAATATTTCTTGTTACACATGTTCGTAAATTGGGTGAATGAAAAGGTCAAATGGCCAGAATATTTCTTGTTACACGTGTGCGTAAATTGGGTGAATGAAACGGTCAAATGGCCAGAATATTTCTTGTTACACATGTGCGTAAATTGGCTGAATGAAAAGGTCAAATGGCCAGAATATTTCTTGTTACACATGTGCGTAAATTGGGTGAATGAAAAGGTCAAATGGCCAGAATATTTCTTGTTACACATGTGCGTAAATTGGGTGAATGAAAGGGTCAAATGGCCAGAATATTTCTTGTTACACATGTGCGTAAATTGGGTGAATGAAAAGGTCAAATGGCCAGAATATTTCTTGTTACACATGTTCGTAAATTGGGTGAATGAAAAGGTCAAATGGCCAGAATTATTCTTGTTACACATGTGCGTAAATTGGGTGAATGAAAAGGTCAAATGGCCAGAATATTTCTTGTTACACATGTTCGTAAATTGGGTGAATGAAAAGGTCAAATGGCCAGAATATTTCTTGTTACACATGTTCGTAAATTGGGTGAATGAAAAGGTCAAATGGCCAGAATATTTCTTGTTACACATGTTCGTAAATTGGGTGAATGAAAAGGTCAAATGGCCAGAATATTTCTTGTTACACATGTACGTAAATTGGGTGAATGAAAAGGTCAAATGGCCAGAATATTTCTTGTTACACATGTTCGTAAATTGGGTCAATGAAAATATGATATGGCCAGAAGATTTTTTTAATTACTTAAAGTAAAAAGTGCTGCTGTCGCCGAGCTGTTCCTCGTCGGGTCTACTATCTGTAAATCTCATTGTAACTCGTCGTGTCTACTACCTGTAAATCTCATTGGATGACCCTCTGTCTCAGTCAGTGGCGTAGCTAGAACTTTTGCCGCCCGGGGCGGTCTCCAATTTGCCGCCCTTTTTAGGGGCCGTCCATAAATGACGTCATGCACCTAAAAAAAAAGGGGGGGGGGAGTCACACGTTTGTGTCGATGTGTGACAAGGGGGTGTTTAAGAAATGTGACGTCACGTCAAAACGCACAGCTTTAAATAAATTTCCACTTAAATATTTGATTCCAGACACTATATTTAAAGACGTTTATGTAAAACGCATGAAACGATATCAGAATGCAGCCTTACACTTTAAGCATCCTTAAATGGCAAAAATTTAATTTGAAACATGCTCATTTTCAAACAGAAAATACGGCTTTGTGACGTCTTATTTAAGAAGGAGTCTAAGTTTTTGTGACGACGTGCGACGAGGGGGGTGTTGAAAATCAGCCAAAATAGCGTGCTTCATTTATGGACGGCCACTTAGTCGATTGTATTAAGATTTTTAAAAATTAATAAACATGAATAAATAATTGTAATTGAAACGAAGTAAAGGTGGAGGACATGTTTACCATTGCATGCCATATTTATGTAAGCAGTAATAAAATTGGCCTTATAAGATTATATACCTATGAATACACATTTATAAAAATACAAGATACTTTTTTAAAGGCCACAAGAAAGTTACTGAAGTCGCAGGTCAATGAGACAAAACATATTCCAAATTTACACTCCCCCCCCCCAAAAAAAAACAAAAAAAACTACCAATTACTTTTACTATTCTTTTATTTTGTATTTATAAATAAATGTTTTTTTTTACAAACAGTGAAAGGGTATACATTAGCAGTGGCATAACAACGGCTTGGTATTGGGGCAGTTGCCAAGGGCGCCGGCCTGCGCCAGTTTAAAAGGGTGCCGCTAAATCTCTAATTTTTACATTTGTATTTAAATAAAAAGCGCCAAAAATAAATTAGCCAAGGGCGTCAAAAACCGAGTTACGCCTCTGTACTTAGTATGTAAAAATATTTACACATTTACTTTCCTAACTTTCATAATAAAAAAATCGTGTATTACGCTATCAAAATTAAAATTATATGTATTATCTTGTTCTATGTACAGTATTGCAAGATTTTGTTGTCTTTAATCGCTCATTGTGGAACGAAGATAATTTTTTTATTAACTTCAGTTTGGAGAAGCTCCTTTCACAACTAGCGACACTGATAGCAATAGTTGAAACAATTCATAGCAAAATTACAATGTTGGGTACAGAATTTTCGGTTCTATGCTGTTGAATAAATTTTGACAGATCAAGGGTACCTTTTCCCCCGTTTTTCTAAAATAATGCCTCTTCTTGTAGTGTAGGTACAGCCATAAAAACTTGGATCCTTTTTCTTTCCATATTGAACTGTCAATGTCAATAAAGTAATTTATTTGATGCTCTAATGCTTCATTTAGTACGTTACATGGTATTATATACCAATATTTTATTGCAAGGAAATGCAACTCATGAAAGCGTTATTTTATTTTATTTTATAATTCCATCCATGGATAAAAACATTTCTCGTTGCAATTCTTGTTCTAAAGATAGAACCACGTCTTCTGAATTTTCCCTGCTCATATTTTTCTCCTTTTAACTAGGCGTTCAGTTGATATCTCCATCTCTTCACGAATTGTTTGGCTGATATAACAGCATTTTGTATTAGCACATCTTTTTGTTCCATGCAATGGCTTTACATTAATTACAAAAATTACGGATTCCCATAAATTGAGATAACATAGAAGAGAAAAAGATTGCATTGAATTGAGTAAAATTCCAGCATCTGATCTCGTTTTCCTAGTTACTTCTTCAGATGTCAACTTTTCCAAGACGCTAGAAAGTTTAAAGTATGTCTTTTATGAAATTATTATGCCTATTGTGGTGTTTATTAACAGAGAAATTTGAATATTTACATATTCTTGTCATAAATCTTAATGATTTTCCATAAAATAGAGGAATTCAGATTATTTACACATTACTATTACTTTAGTTTAATTGGATAGGCGTTACATGTTTAATAAATAACCGTATTTTGATGGAAATAAAAAATTATTTGTGCTACTTTAATGCAATAAAAACACACAAAAAATAATTTGTAATATGTTGCCTTACAATAATTTACTGAAAACTGAAACATTAATATAAATTACTACTTGCAAGTTAAATACAATATTTGAACCACCATGCCTTGTAAGTATTAGTTCGGACATCATTCTGCGAATGTCGAAATTCCACGTAAAAACTTTCGTGGTGATATTAATAGCACACATTATTCGGCCCACCCGTGATGTGTTTTTTGGATAGTTTTCTTATAAAAGCGTCATCTGTGACTTATAACACTTAGTTTTCCAAACAAATGCATACGTTTTTTGAGCGATTAAAAATTTATGAACGGTTTTGCGTTGGTTATAATATCCACTATGCAATCAAAGAAATGTTGTGCGAATCAGTTAATTAAGATTCGAAATTACGAATATTTTTGTTTCACCTTGGTTTTCCCCCAGCAAAAGAAAAAGGCGGTTGTCGTAAATGACTGTACTTTTCAAATATCCACAAATGCCGCCCCTAAATGAGTGCCGCCCGGGGCGGACCGCCCCCACCGCCCCCCCCTAGCTACGCCACTGGTCTCAGGCTTAAATATTTTGCGTGTGCGTTCATTATACACTAATTTAATTGGCCACCTAATACGTCCAACCAATCAAGCAGCGCAGCACCAAATGTTCACATGTAAAGAGTGTTGATAACGAAGATAGACACAAGATAGTTCAAGGATGAGAGTAAAGAATTGGCTTAAAATGATGCAATATGTAAGTTTCAATTTCAAGTGTCATTACATTGTTCACGAAACGATAAAGTATACATGTTGATACTTTAACAAATTCCTCAGAGTTCTGATCCTGAATTTCTCCTTCTCACAAGAAAACCACAACTTCTGGTTAAGCATGACTTTTAGTCATTTAGTGATTCTCTCTTCGTTGGTATGTATTTGTTTCAAATAAACAACTTCAGTCTGATTAACTCCCTCACACAGAGGCGTTACCAGAGGGTGCGGACCGCACTGGGTGACACCATCTTAAGGGTTGACACCAAAATGTAAAATACTGTATGTTCGATGTTATTTGGCACTTACAAAATCGGAAAGGTGTATGGGGAAAGACATGAAGGGTTGACACCATGAGCTAACGCACCAACCCTAGTGACGCCTCTGCCCTCATACATTGCCATTAATTGTCAGCTAGACCGAGCCTCGGAAGGAATCACTCACTGGAGAATTTCTAACTGGATCCCTACGCGAAACATCTGACGTCAACCTATCTACTGCACATAAAAGCGTGGGGCGCCCATCACAAATCATTTCTCATTGCAACTATCCTCTTACATATAGATAAAAGTTTATAGTTAATGTGATCGTAGCATTTATATGATCAAAGTTGTGAAACTTTTACTGTTTATTAATATTCATACAAATTTGTTTTTATGTTTCGCAGCCTTGTACACGATAGAGAGTTGTGATGAGCGCCCCACGCTTTGATGTGCAGTAGATAGGTTCACCGATTTCACCTGTTTTCATAGAAATTTTTTATTTTCTTCTTTTTTTTGCATTTTCTATATGTAAATAAAAGCGTGTCCTTTTAAAAAAATATATTTTGTTACATTATTTTAGTTTCTACTTTTTAGTATCAACATTTAAAAAAATTGAATTTTCGACCTTATCAAATCCATTTAATTAGTTAAACTTTATTGTCAATAACTTAAATGTGATAGTGGTAAAAAGAAAGATTATTCATTACAAATTTATGTATAATAATAATAACACAAAAAAACAAACATTTTCCCTAACTGAAAATTGAACCTCGTACCCCCATGTCGGCAATCGATCACGCTTATATTTCGGCCAGCAAGACTTTGTTGATAGTAATTTTTAAAGTTATAATAAAAACTCTTTACCACCCACATCTGACGTCAACACATTGAGTTTAATTGTATCCCTCTAGGGCGAATTGAGGCATGGTTCATAGATGCGAGTGATAATATTTTATATAGAAAAAAAGTAAAAACTAAAAGTACATTAATTTACTTACAGTACATTCGATCGATCTGAAATTTAGATACAATGCATTGTCATCCACGATCTATATGTGGTAAAATGTTGAGATCTCTAGGACCATCAGAAGTGGTTTAATTTTATTTTACGTTACAAGATTTGAAGGAAGGATGGATAGATACAACATACAAACAGTGTGACTTAAATAAAAGCGTGTAAAAATGTCTGTTTGTGCCCGTTCTTTTACCTCTTTATTGCCAACACTAGCTGACCCGCGGCGTAGCATACGCTGCAAATGATTTAGTGACGGGTGAAGACTTCCTGAAAGACACAGTTGTCAAAATGGGGTGGGTTTGGGCAAACGACTGTAAGTGAATGAAAAGATGGAACTCTGGAGAGACCCGCGGCATAGCATACGCTGCAGACTTGCTCATCATAGACAGTGCAAAGAACGGTTTGGGGGGGGGGAGTAAGAGTACAGACACAAAAAAGCAGCACTAAGTAAATATAAAAATGGTGAGTAAACGTTAAAACATGCACACTGAGGTTGTTTTTACCCGCCTCCCATTTAATACTACCATCCCTTAAAGAACTGTGATTGGCCGACACTAACGAGGGTTAGTCATATTTAGGGTTGTTAATTGCGCGTGTTTCTTTTCTTTTTTTTTGTGTGTGTGAAAACCGATTATCGATTATGTAACTCCGATTTTAAACCGATTCTCGTTTTATTTCTGACTTCAAAGAAGTTAAGGGTGTACCATATTTCACCTGCAAATGTCTCTAAACCAACAATGAGTTGGCAGTTCCCCCCGCCCCCTCCCTAACCGACGTTCACTCGCGTTGTTTTGATTTCTTCGTGTTGTAGTTTGTGTCCGTTCTTTCTCCACTTTTTTTGCACTCTCCATGAGCAAGTCTGCGGCGTACGCTACGCCGCGGGACGTCTACACTATAAATTTTAGTTCATCCTTTGGTTAAAACTGATTAGTTCAGCTCCTGACTGGAATATGAGGTTCGCTCCCTTACATGAGCGCGAACCTTGTGAGCACTTCCGGTAGAATGTTGGTTGTGTTTGTACTATCGGTAGGTGTAATGATTACTCTAAAGACGCACGCAAATAAACACTAACATACACACACACACATAGATATGGCCATAAACCATAGTTGCTGCTGCGTTTGCAATCCTGGTGGCTACAACTTCGTCAGCTAAGATTTAACCAGAGATGTTAGACCCATGTTGTTTAACGTCAGCTAAGATTTAACCAGAGATGTTAGACCCATGTTGTTTGACGTCAGCTAAAATTTAACCAGAGATATTAGACCCATGTTGTTTGACGTCAGCTAAGATTTAACCAGAGATGTTAGACCCATGTTGTTTGACGTCAGCTAATATTTAACCAGAGATGTTAGACCCATGTTGTTTGACGTCAGCTAATATTTAACCAGAGATGTTAAACCCATGTTGTTTGACGTCAGCTAAGATTTAACCAGAGATATTAGACCCATGTTGTTTGACGTCAGCTAAGATTTAACCAGAGATATTAGACCCATGTTGATTGACGTCAGCTAAGATTTAACCAGAGATGTTAGACCCATGTTGTTTGACGTCAGCTAAGATTTAACCAGAGATGTTAGACCCATGTTGTTTGACGTCAGCTAAGATTTAACCAGAGATATTAGACCCATGTCGTTTGACGTCAGCTAAGATTTAACCATAGATATTAGACCCATGTTGTTTGACGTCAGCTAAGATTTAACCAGAGCTATTAGACCCATGTTGTTTGTCGTTGTCATCTCCTGACAAAGTATGGCCGTCAAAATGTATGTTAAGAGGAGACTATGATTCTTGCACTTGATATTTGCTTTTCTGATGCAATTAATGCATTTCACACTGTTAGCCACCACATTGTCAAATTTTGGAGTTTTCATTGCCTGCAAATTGATAATAACGTTCAGAGTAATGCCCCCTTCCAGTTTCACTGGAACATTGCACAAATACACTTCTCACAAGTTAGAAATAATGCTTTATCATTAGTTTTCCTGAAAAGTATTTCCCTAGTATTTTGGGACATAACAGCAGCCCCTTACAGGTCAGTGGTCTGGATATAAATTGGAGCAACTTTTCAAACACTATAATACTGTCATTATCAAGGTCATGGGCTTAAATTGAGTTATAAATAAAGAGCGATTGCGTTGGTGGTGAAATGTTGAGCCGCCATCAAACTCATCATCACAGCTGACCGGCTAGAAATGCGCTATACAACTGTGTTAGGTGAAAGGCGTATGGAAATAAAAATAACTTATCTTTTCCTGATAAATTTAAACAAATTGGGTGTGACTTCATGATCTGTCTTGTGTAAGAAGTTATATTTTTTTTATCTACCCATTGACACTTCATCTCTTGTCTCGTAAGAACGTTTCACATGAAAAAATTCGGGCACTTGTTTAGTTCGAGAGATGATTTCCGACTTATTGTTTATGCTACAGTACGCACGATAGTTTAAAATGAAGTTATTGAAGATGAAGTTGTGGGCCGCATTGATACTTAATTTCTGGGTCAAAAAGCGGGATACAAAACATTGTCTTTCGTGCCGCGAGTTTGAGACTGCAGATTCCAAGAATGTTAGACATTCATTTTAGTCCCGGGTATTTCTTTACAGAAGGGCACTCATTTTAGTCCCGGGCCTTACTTTACAGAAGGACATTCATTTTAGTCCCGGGCCTTCATTTATAGAAGGACATTCATTTTAGTACCGGGCCTTCATTTAGAGAAGGACATTCATTTTAGTCCCGGGCCTTCGTTTACAGAAGGACATTCATTTTAGTACCGGGCCTTCATTTACAGAAGGACATTCATTTTAGTCCCGGGCCTTTCTTTACAGAAGCTTCCAAGTGAATCTTATAAATATACTGCCTCATTCTAATAAACGTTTCCATGTATTTGTGTAAACTTCGCTATTGAAAACTGCTTCAGGTTGTCAACGGTAAGAAACAGTCGAAATTTTTCAGCCCAAAAAAACGAGATATAACTTCCAACAATATGACATATAAACAATGGTATAATATATTCCAACAATATGACATATAAACAATGGTATAATATATTCCAACAATATGACATATAAACAATTAAACAATATAATTTGCAATTGTCACGCAAGTCAGTAGTGTCTGTCAGTCAGTCCTGACGCTACTAATTTTAGAAAGCAGGGAAAACCAAATTACTGCACCAAAGCATCAAAAGGTGTGCAAATTAAATATGCGCTGTAAAAAAAATATTATATGACGTCATTGTTTTCGCTCATATTTTAATTTTGGAAAAGGGAACATTGTAAAAAGAGAATTAGATGGTGGTTAATTATAAAATGAAAAAAGAAACGGGGCGCCGAAGGCGCCCTGCAACCCCTATTATAAAATACTTTGTGTACATTTCAGAAAGTTTAATATTTCGTATTTATGAAACAAGGACAAGTTAGTTGGGCATTTGAAAAGGTCGGCGCCGTAGGCGCCCTAAAAAAAGTGCATTTTTTTTATAAAATAAATAGATTTCAGCTGAAAACTTCCGTCATTTTTGACGGGTGTTCGCTAGTGGTATAATATATTCCAACACATAGGAAATTAAAATCAAATATTATGGGACTTAAATTCTAAAACTAAAGTGTCCTATGGTATTGAGTATTTATTCTACTTCTAATTGATTTGACATTCATCACAAATGGAAATAAATTCAGTAACGAAGTACTACGAATTTTAACACTATACATGCTTTAAATTTTTAAAAAAATTACCTGATCTTCATTTCTGGAGCACGTAAATTACATTAATCTTTCATAAAAACCAAAGAAACAATATTGATTAAAATTAATTATAAACCCCCTCGCTTTCAATTCAATCCATTCATACCCAGCTGGTGTCTAAAGAAGTTTTATGGATGTAAGAGTCTCTGGCAGTCAACTTCTCTGTTGTGTAATAGGTCACTGGATCAAGTCAACTTCTCTGTTGTGTAATAGGTCATTGGATCGAGTCAACTTCTCTGTTGTGTAATAGGTCATTGGATCAAGTCAACTTCTCTGTTGTGTAATAGGTCACTGGATCAAGTCAACTTCTCTGTTGTGTAATAGGTCACTGGATCAAGTCAACTTCTCTGTTGTGTAATAGGTCACTGGATCAATTCAACTTCTCTGTTGTGTAATAGGTCACTGGATCAAGTCAACTTCTCTGTTGTGTAATAGGTCACTGGATCAAGTCAACTTCTCTGTTGTGTAATAGGTCACTGGATCAAGTCAACTTCTCTGTTGTGTAATAGGTCATTGGATCAAGTCAACTTCTCTGTTGTGTAATAGGTCACTGGATCAAGTCAACTTCTCTGTTGTGTAATAGGTCATTGGATCAAGTCAACTTCTCTGTTGTGTAATAGGTCACTGGATCAAGTCAACTTCTCTGTTGTGTAATAGGTCATTGGATCAAGTCAACTTCTCTGTTGTGTAATAGGTCATTGGATCAAGTCAACTTCTCTGTTGTGTAATAGGTCATTGGATCAAGTCAACTTCTCTGTTGTGTAATAGGTCACTGGATCAAGTCAACTTCTCTGTTGTGTAATAGGTCATTGGATCAAGTCAACTTCTCTGTTGTGTAATAGGTCATTGGATCAAGTCAACTTATCTGTTGTGTAATAGGTCACTGGATCAAGTCAACTTCTCTCTTGTGTAATAGGTCATTGGATCAAGTCAACTTCTCTGTTGTGTAATAGGTCACTGGATCAAGTCAACTTCTCTGTTGTGTAATAGGTCACTGGATCAAGTCAACTTCTCTGTTGTGTAATAGGTCATTGGATCAAGTCAACTTCTCTGTTGTGTAATAGGTCATTGGATCAAGTCAACTTCTCTGTTGTGTAATAGGTCATTGGATCAAGTCAACTTCTTTGTTGTGTAATAGGTCATTGGATCAAGTCAACTTCTCTGTTGTGTAATAGGTCACTGAATCAAGTCAACTTCTCTGTTGTGTAATAGGTCACTGGATCAAGTCAACTTCTCTGTTGTGTAATAGGTCACTGGATCAAGTCAACTTCTCTGTTGTGTAATAGGTCACTGGATCAAGTCAACTTCTCTGTTGTGTAATAGGTCACTGGATCAAGTCAACTTCTCTGTTGTGTAATAGGTCACTGGATCAAGTCAACTTCTCTGTTGTGTAATAGGTAACTGGATCAAGTCAACTTCTCTGTTGTGTAATAGGTCACTGGATCAAGTCAACTTCTCTGTTGTGTAATAGGTCACTGGATCAAGTCAACTTCTCTGTTGTGTAATAGGTCATTGGATCAAGTCAACTTCTCTGTTGTGTAATAGGTCACTGGATCAAGTCAACTTCTCTGTTGTGTAATAGGTCACTGGATCAAGTCAACTTCTCTGTTGTGTAATAGGTCATTGGATCAAGTCAACTTCTCTGTTGTGTAATAGGTCACTGGATCAAGTCAACTTCTCTGTTGTGTAATAGGTCACTGGATCAAGTCAACTTCTCTGTTGTGTAATAGGTCACTGGATCAAGTCAACTTCTCTGTTGTGTAATAGGTCACTGGATCAAGTCAACTTCTCTGTTGTGTAATAGGTCACTGGATCAAGTCAACTTCTCTGTTGTGTAATAGGTCATTGGATCAAGTCAACTTCTCTGTTGTGTAATAGGTCACTGGATCAAGTCAACTTCTCTGTTGTGTAATAGGTCACTGGATCAAGTCAACTTCTCTGTTGTGTAATAGGTCACTGGATCAAGTCAACTTCTCTGTTGTGTAATAGGTCACTGGATCAAGTCAACTTCTCTGTTGTGTAATAGGTCACTGGATCAAGTCAACTTCTCTGTTGTGTAATAGGTCACTGGATCAAGTCAACTTCTCTGTTGTGTAATAGGTCATTGGATCAAGTCAACTTCTCTGTTGTGTAATAGGTCATTGGATCAAGTCAACTTATCTGTTGTGTAATAGGTCACTGGATCAAGTCAACTTCTCTCTTGTGTAATAGGTCATTGGATCAAGTCAACTTCTCTGTTGTGTAATAGGTCACTGGATCAAGTCAACTTCTCTGTTGTGTAATAGGTCACTGGATCAAGTCAACTTCTCTGTTGTGTAATAGGTCATTGGATCAAGTCAACTTCTCTGTTGTGTAATAGGTCATTGGATCAAGTCAACTTCTCTGTTGTGTAATAGGTCATTGGATCAAGTCAACTTCTTTGTTGTGTAATAGGTCATTGGATCAAGTCAACTTCTCTGTTGTGTAATAGGTCACTGAATCAAGTCAACTTCTCTGTTGTGTAATAGGTCACTGGATCAAGTCAACTTCTCTGTTGTGTAATAGGTCACTGGATCAAGTCAACTTCTCTGTTGTGTAATAGGTCACTGGATCAAGTCAACTTCTCTGTTGTGTAATAGGTCACTGGATCAAGTCAACTTCTCTGTTGTGTAATAGGTCACTGGATCAAGTCAACTTCTCTGTTGTGTAATAGGTAACTGGATCAAGTCAACTTCTCTGTTGTGTAATAGGTCACTGGATCAAGTCAACTTCTCTGTTGTGTAATAGGTCACTGGATCAAGTCAACTTCTCTGTTGTGTAATAGGTCATTGGATCAAGTCAACTTCTCTGTTGTGTAATAGGTCACTGGATCAAGTCAACTTCTCTGTTGTGTAATAGGTCACTGGATCAAGTCAACTTCTCTGTTGTGTAATAGGTCATTGGATCAAGTCAACTTCTCTGTTGTGTAATAGGTCACTGGATCAAGTCAACTTCTCTGTTGTGTAATAGGTCACTGGATCAAGTCAACTTCTCTGTTGTGTAATAGGTCACTGGATCAAGTCAACTTCTCTGTTGTGTAATAGGTCACTGGATCAAGTCAACTTCTCTGTTGTGTAATAGGTCACTGGATCAAGTCAACTTCTCTGTTGTGTAATAGGTCATTGGATCAAGTCAACTTCTCTGTTGTGTAATAGGTCACTGGATCAAGTCAACTTCTCTGTTGTGTAATAGGTCACTGGATCAAGTCAACTTCTCTGTTGTGTAATAGGTCACTGGATCAAGTCAACTTCTCTGTTGTGTAATAGGTCACTGGATCAAGTCAACTTCTCTGTTGTGTAATAGGTCACTGAATCAAGTCAACTTCTCTGTTGTGTAATAGGTCACTGGATCAAGTCAACTTCTCTGTTGTGTAATAGGTCATTGGATCAAGTCAACTTCTCTGTTGTGTAATAGGTCATTGGATCAACAGTTGGAGTCCCAATGTAGAATAACATAACGTGACGTAAACACGGGACCATTGAGTAATGACAACAAGGAAGGCGCGTAAAATGTTTTAGAGTTTTTATTTTATTTTTTCGACATCACGTCAGAAAAGATTCTGATAAATAACAAGCGATACAGAAGCTACCAGCACATTTGCCCTCACTTAGAACCCTGCGTTTTGCACCACCCCTTTCCTCTTAGCCATCCCCTGTGTCATCGTCTTCTTCCCAACTCCCTCCACCCCCCTCCACACTCAATTTCCTGTTCTCACATTTCACACACACACACACACACACACACAATGCACACAGAAGCTGTGGATGAGAGTATTTTCACATCAATACCAATTTTATTTTTGCATTCAAATTAAACAATAACAGGACATGGCATTGTGCTCTTAAAATTACATCTCTCTCATTCCATTATAATATCTCTCTTTCTCTCTATATCATTTCCTTTCTTGCAGTTTCTCTTTAAATCATTAAGCCTTACTCACGCAGTCGCTAATTATGAATCCGACACATTCATTCAGTTGATCAAGGTGCGCATCAACACTTACCACACTGACAGGAGACACTAAGTTAAGCTTTCAGTAACACGACCTTATCGTGTCTGTAACCACATACACCTGCACACACATACCAAACACACACACACACTAAAACACACAAACACGCACACACACTCATTTTACACTTGGGTAATGCCTTTAGACGATTATGAAAACTGCTCAAAACATTTCAGAGGAATCTCCATCACCTCAAAACACACGCCATTTCCTTTTTGTAAACCCAACCAATCGTCTCACACGATGCAACACGTCATGTCGCGCAACACAACAATCTCACACGTTACAAACATCTTAAAAGTATGACAATTCAATTTGGTCAAATGTTGTAATAACAACACAACACCTGACCAACATCAATGGGGAGACAATTCAATTAGCAACCTAAAACAACATGATATGTATCACAGAATGTGTGTGAGGGAGGGAGTAGGGGAGATGGGGAGGAAAGAGGCAGTCATAAATATCACACATAAATGGACGTGGTTTAAAATAATAAATAGCAAAAAGGAATAGAACACACATAATGATGTGTACAAATGTCATGTTGTAGATCAATGGATATATAACTAGAATCAGGGGACATAAATTAACTGGGACAGCAAGTCTAGGTTCACAGTTATTCTCCATGAGAGTCGTACGTGTATACTTGTATAAATGTCAAAATGTTCGTGTAAAAGCTAAATAAATAATAAAACAAAACCTGGCGATGAAGAGATGTATACAACATTAACAATACAACTTGATTAATATTGCACAGTAAACTCAATAAACGCAACGGTGTCAAACAAGGCCTTTGAGAATTGAGATTAATTACAACTATAATATTTAGATTTGAGAATAGATTTACTAGTAACATTAACAAGAACGTGTGTGGTGAGTGCGGTAAGTTCAACTCTCTAAATCTGCTAATCATCAAAACTAAAGTCTACCGACGGCTACGACAAATGGACAAAACTTATTTATAAAAGTTTACAAACGGTCGTACCCTTTAAGAAAAATAATTTTTTTAAAAAATAACTAAAAAGAAAATTTTTAGATAAATTTATAGAGAAATTAATTTAAAAAAAAAGGAACGTTCAATGGGTTTCTATTAAAATACCAACACATATCTCGGCTGAAAACAGCCACATCGATCCTACAAAATGAAACTCTACAACACGCAGCGCGTCAAACAGAACAAGAAAAAACCAGCCCGCATAGCTCCATTCAAAATATGATTTTACAGTGGAACTGGATGAGGATTAGGACGCGGACATAGATGACCAAATGGATGAACACTTGTGGAAATAGCAGTCTGTTTGAAAATAGATCAATAGGGAAAATAAAGTGGATTACAATACTCAGGGAATAGAGTTAACCGGATGTAGCGTGGGGTGAGGGGTGTTTGGGGAGAGTGAAGAGGAGTGACGGGGCGGGCTGGGACCATGTTTAATTTGGAGAATTTTTATAACATTGGAAATATGCAAGTTGGAAGCATTAAGTGGAGGGGGAGAAATGTGTAGAAATATGTGAATATTTTAAGTCTGTTGATTTCATCACTGTGGCTATGATTTGTTAATAATTGTGTGCATCTTATCTGTTAGTTGGGGAATACTGGCTCTGCTTGTGGAGTTTGCCTTAGTCAAGTCTCAGGGAAACATCAAAGAAATAACGGGGTAGCACAATTCACATAGCTCAAAATAATACATCGGTCACACGACCGATATATTGTCATGGAAAATGATAAGTCGGATATTAAAATTAATGATAACAAATAATGGAAAATGTAACACGTATAAATAGAATTTATTTCATGGTCTAAAAAAAATAAGAGCGCGAAGATCTAAGGACCAAATATCTAACAGTCGGTCGTGCAGATCTTATAAATAAATATCATTATAATTTCAATCGCGCGGTTGAAAGTTTTTAATCTTGACTCTTTTTTTCCCCAAGGATCTACCGCTACTGAATGTTTAGCTTCGTGGCTCATGATGTTCAACTCATATGCTGGACTTTAAACATTCCAGCGTGGCATGTCCATAGAGGAAAGCTGGTCTTCCCCGCGAAGAAACGTCAACTGCAGTGTCTGCAAGCATCGTCTGAAGTTTGGCAAGCATCGTCCGTGGTATGGCAAGTATCGTCCGTGGTATGGCTAGTATCGTCCGTGGTACGGCTAGTATCGTCCAGGCTATGGTAATCAACGTCACAGATGGTAAGTTTGTCTATTTCGAATGGCGATTATCGCCATGAGTCGTCTTGCTTCCGATACCACAATTAAATCGTTTGTAAAAGGTCAGGAACCATAGGTCACAGGTCAAGGGGAATGTCAGGCTTGGAAAAGAACTGGGAACTATATGAGATTCAAATCTGGAAAAGAAAAGAAAGAAAATTGTTGTTATTTGGAGAAAAAAATGAAATAAAACTAACATGGTAAATTATTTTTAAAAGATAAATCATAATATCATACCACTAGCCACTAGTAATAACAAACATCTTCATAGACTGCTTACAGAATAATCAAGTTATTTTAATAGATATTTGGAAACATGACTTTACGTCAGTTGCACAATTAATAAAAGGAGAAGTATTTATATTTGTATTTTAGTTGCGGTAAAATACGTTATTCCCCTAGTTTTGTTTTCAAAAAGAAGCGGGCTCCAAGACTTGAATAATGGAGGGATGGATTCAGTTTAATTAGTTATAAATCGATGCTCAAATTCTAACCCTATGAAAACGAAACCGGAAATAGGGGATTATTTTAGTTGAACGATGTCCGTGTTACGGTTTTTTAAAAACGCAAATAGTGGTGAAAATTTTCATATTTTCATAGCACAAAGAACCATTTGAGTGAGTCGTGAATACTTTAATCTAGATAACAAGTATGTCCACCAGACTAGAGCTAAAATAAATCATCGAGATAAAATATCCCAAGTTTGCCATTGCTGAACGTCTTTTAAAAAAATCAGAAGAATGTTATTGCCAAGTTTTCATTTGTTTTAAATATATCCGATGTGACTAAAAGGGGAAAAAAAGGGGGGGGGTTGGTGTATGTGGAAAAACGATTTAGTGGTGTGAAAATAATTGTGCGGTGGCGGACCAAAGATGAACTGATCAACAATAACTGGGATCCTTATAAGACAAAATAAGTTATTTAAGTACACGTTATGTCACTAAAATTCATGTGACAGAAATTTCAGGCTCAAATTTAACGAAAACAATTTTTTAAAAATGTATTTTACTTTTTGTAATATTTATTTTTTAACCGGCTTTTATTTATGGATCGTCTGTATTTTATTGTATGGTTTAAAGTGGACAATGCAGAATAAAGTTGGACCAAAGTTGTTGGCAGGCCGTGAAAGGCTTGAAGAGGTAACGAGCCGACCTAGTTTTAAGCCACGTCATCACGCGCTGTTGGAACATCATCTCTCCATCTCCAGCCGGCGACGGAAAATGTGCCTGGAATGTCCGCCGCCGGCCGAGGCATCCGGACAAGAATTCCAGTCATTTCACCAATATCCGTTAGTGTGGTGTTACAAGGTAGGAGCCACTCCTAGAGGGAGGGGGGGGTGGGGATGCGGGCGCAGATAGCGCCACTACCCCCCGCCACGTCTTTGACACGGCCCTCAGATAGGGCAGCTGTAACAACTGGTACAGGAATGTCGAGAGATCACACCATGATCCCGGGGAGCGTCCAAAATTATCTCTATCACGTGAAAAGTACAAAGGATCTAAAATTTGACCAGTGGACCATCGCACCGGAAACGCAAAATCACAAAGAAATTCGAGATAATTTCAGTTTACTGTTTGCTTGAAATTCATTCAGAAATATCGGTGAGTTAAAGAAATGATGAAAAAATACTAACGTGTACAAATTTCTCTGCGTTACTTAGGTTAAGCCTGAAACATAAAAGTTCTTTGCTCAAAATATGGCCTACTCGACTTGCTACAGGTTGAAAATAATTGTAAATTGTTCTCCCTCCCAAAGAACCATGCCAAGGTTTGAGAAGCGCTCCAATATTGCAAGTCATCACGTCACACCTAGCTAATGTGATAACGACGCAAGTGATAAATTGGTTCGGATTTTCTAATCGGGGAAATGATCACACGAAGTTTCCAATGCTTCACTAGTCGCACATGTTCAAGTACTTAATACAGAGACGATAATGAGTTGGACCAAAGTTTTTTGTACTAAAAAGATCTCCTCTGGGCAAAGTTCAAGAGCGAGGGAAAGAAATCGTTTATGTTATTTATTTAATTTATTGTATTTTTTTAATATTCAGGCTTTAAAAAAAATGTAAAGTCTGGTTTTCAGGGTCTGATTTCTATGAATTTATAGCATGTTGATTCGTAGTAATGCAATAAAAAACCTCAATTTATTAACCTTATTTTTCTTTTTCTTTTTCAAAAGATTTGAACCTATTATTGTATTTGGGATTGTAATCTATAGCCCAAAGGACTAGAGGAATGGACATTCCGGGGCACCTGGTAAATTCTCGGAGGACCGCCAGGGTCTATGAAATGAGGATCATTCTAAAATTGCAATGAAACTTGTACATCCAATCCCTAATCACATAGTTCATTCCCGGGTCGCTTTGACACTGCAATCCGCTGACGTAGGCGGGCGTCCATTTAACAGCATGGGAACCATTCAGTACGTGAGAGTCACGCAAGGGGAGCGAAGGTAAAGTGTTAAGGTGCGCAAGTTTTAATTCCGTGACTGACAGATCGATTTTGAAAAGGAACCTATTTTAAAAAAAAATGTTTCTCTTCTTACATAAAAGATTTCACACTATTTGAATTGCTAACATTAAATTTTCGGCTTGATATATCCCGATTATTTTTGCTTATCTTCATAGCTAAATTATAAGAATCTTATTTTATTTCAAAACTTGCCACGCCTGGGCTCAGGCGGCTTGGGGAACGGGAGGCAATATAACTAGAATGGGGGGGGGGCAGTGGCCGGGATGGGGTAGGCGGGAGAAGGATTATATACCTGTCTATTTGACCGGCTTGTGGGTAGGTGTGAGCTATTTCATTCACAAACAGCATTGAATGGACAGGGATGGCCTGAGGTGTGGAACAGTTGGTTACAGGGAAGGACCGTTTAGGGAATGTGAAGAAGGGGGTGGGTTGGGAGGAATGGAATGTTTCGCTTAGTCACTTAAGGTGTTAAGATCCGATCTTATTCACAGTTTCAAGCTTTCGGGTCCAGGCTTGACTGTAACTGCGTGCGTTTTAAAAAAAAATGTTTCTATTGAAATAACTTAATTTTCTTTTTATCAACGTATGGAATGAGGTTAATAAACAGACATAAATTTATAAAACTGTCTCGCCTTATTTTCTTCTTGCAGTAGACCCCAATATAATCGATGCATTTTAAACCAATGTGATTTTCTACTTCAGTTGCATTTTTTTTAGTTAAATGCCAGTGCTGCATCGGGAAAAGATGTTCTTCGTATTTGTATGATAGCAACTATGGCGGATTAAGGGGGGGGGGAGCTGAACGGGCTAAAGCCAGGGGCCCCCGATGATTTAGGGCACCCAAATTTAGTAAATTTTATAATAAAGGTGGATATATGTTTGCATGAATCCCTAAAAATATCATAAATTAAATAAATGAATAAAATCGTATCTATTTATTGATCGCTATATCGGATCCGGTAGCCCTCAGTATCAAAAAAGTTGATTCGATTGGCTTAATAAGTGAACATATTTATGAATACTATTTATATCTTTTAAAATTTGTTTAAACAACAGGATCTTGGTGTCTTGAGGCAACGTGTTGTCTTGTGGCGCAAGCGGTAGCGGGTGCGATTCCCGCCGGGGGCATGTTTTTTTTTCATTTGTCTTTTTCAAAATAAAAATTATCTTTTTACACTCAATTTTAGTTTCCACGCAAACAGTTATTTCTTTGTGTTCGTTTTTTTTTATGAATCTGATCCCGGAGTACAGACACATTATGAATAAGGAACTAATGGACTATCTAGTTACAAGTTACAGTCTTATATTAGCTGCTAGCAACCATTTTACAGGGACGCTAGCTGGATAGGGCCCCAGTTTGAATTGCAGCCAGGGGCCCCGTGCAGTCTTAATCCGCCCCTGGATAGACACACCTAGATGCGCAAACAACCGTATGGGACTGGAAAAATTAAGATGTAAAATACACATTTTAATTTGAAGCATGTTTAAAAAAAAATTAGATGTAATGTGAAAAATTGTTTTAGCTTCATTTTTTAAAAAGAAGATAAAATTGTATAATTTTATGTTTTATTTTCACAATTGCAGTCAGAGAAAAAATTTAGGCCAAAGTCTGTGCTGTCCTAGAAATAAATCGGGTCAACTGGAGACGTGGGAACATTTGGACACAAATCGCGGTTAACTTCCCTTTATTATCTTGTTACGTCATATTCTACAGCACGCACGTCTAAACACGTCATTGAGTTGTTCTTATAATTTTTGACTAAACAATATTCATAATGAACTAGCTTTCAAAACTATATTTTCCAGCTTAAGAAAACAATATTTGAATAAAAATGTATTCTAGAAGGTTTCGAGCAATTCCCATGTAACGCAGAATTAACGTTGGATTAACATTGTTACCGTTGCACCGTTGACTACTTTAATCAGCGCAAGTTAATCTGGAAGTCCTCAGTACTTCCAATTATTTAAATTGTAATAGGTTCCTGTTTCCCTTACTGTTTCTACATTGAATTGATTGAACTCTTAAGCATACGTTTAAAAAAAATATTAATAAAGTGTTCTCACATATAGTTTTGTCAACTATAACCCTGTATGTTGTTTTAAAATTATTTTTTTAAAAAAAACAAAACAACCTGAGTAACTGCTCTGTTTCCTAGTTCACTATCACATAATTGATAAACAAAACATTACATCTTTTAAAGCGATGTGCTGAACAATTTGAGCTAATAAAGGAAATTTTCAGTTTGCATTAGACACACACAAATCTACAAAACACCAACTAGATCCAGTGACGTAATCAATTTGAGGCAGTTAGATGTTACAAATATATAATTGCATTTTGAATATTTTCAGAACACTTAAAACAGACATGATATAGAACAGATGGAAGTGCAGCTTCAAAATACCATCATAATATCGTATTGTTATAGATGTTTAATTATCCTTGGTGTAAAATAATTTTATACACATGCTTTGGCATGTCGTGTTTACGTTTAAGTTAACACATAACATTCTGTGATTGAATTCTCCACTAGTGTCATTGATTCTTGATACTGTAATAATGGTTGCAAATAGTTTTTTTGTTCCACTTCTAATAAAAAGTATGTGACTTTGTATATTTCTCCATGAAAAAAGTATGAGCTACTGAATCTTGTTATCGTTGAAATAAATTTTCAAAACTTAATTTTTAAGAATCGTCTAAGATTATCATTAAAAACTTAGACAACCTTGTCAGCATGAATTTAACGGTGTTTGGGGTGGACACAATCAAGATTTCCATTAGATTGAAATATCAGACAAATAAGTAACCAACCAAAATATTTTTTTAAAATGAGTCATTAGCAAAAGTGTCAAAACGTGTACATACATCACAAAACGTGTACATACATCACAAAACGTGTACATACATCACAAAACGTGTACATACATCACAAAACGTGTACATACATCACAAAACGTGTACATGCATCACTAAACGTGTACATACATCACAAAACGTGTACATACATCACAAAACGTGTACATACATCACTAAACGTGTACATACATCACTAAACGTGTACATACATCACTAAACGTGTACATACATCACTAAACGTGTACATACATCACTAAACGTGTACATGCATCACTAAACGTGTACATATATCACAAAACGTGTACATATATCACAAAACGTGTACATACATCACAAAACGTGTACATACATCACTAAACGTGTACATACATCACAAAACGTGTACATACATCACAAAACGTGTACATGCATCACTAAACGTGTACATACATCACTAAACGTGTACATACATCACTAAACGTGTACATATATCACAAAACGTGTACATACATCACAAAACGTGTACATACATCACTAAACGTGTACATACATCACTAAACGTGTACATACATCACAAAACGTGTACATATATCACAAAACATGTACATACATCACAAAACGTGTACATATATCACAAAACGTGTACATACATCACTAAACGTGTACATATATCACAAAACGTGTACATACATCACTAAACGTGTACATATATCACAAAACGTGTACATACATCACAAAACGTGTACATACATCACTAAACATGTACATACATCACAAAACGTGTACATACATCACTAAACGTGTACATACATCACAAAACGTGTACTTACATCACAAATCTCTCTAATAGTCTGACGACCTTGACCTTCTCGGGCGGTTGTAGTTGAAAGAGTCTAAAGACGTTTCCTCGGCAGCTGAAGTATTTTCAGGATCTCCCACCTCATTGAGATTGTCATTGAGGTCGCCGCCCATGTCTGACTCGTTGGCCTGCTGACGGGCATTCAGTCTTTCAGAAATGGCCAAAAGTCTTTGTCGGATTCTCTCCAGGACCTCAGAGCGTTCACTTCTCCTGGACGCCGTGTCGGCACTTCGTTTTCTGGCCGCCTGATACTGGCAGTAGGGGCCCACGAACCCGGACGGACACCGACATCTGCAGTTGCCCCACACACTGTTGGAGACGAGGAGTCGTCCCCCGTTAGCGCAAGGGATGCCGTTGCAGACTCCGACGCTCCGGGACTCGGTCAGGACAACAAACGTGGACAGAAAGACGAACAGAAGTAGGAGTGAGACCACTCCGTCACGGGAGAACTTTCTAGGGAGGTTGGACTGGGTTTTGTCTGACATGGCTGAAGATAAAATGGTTTTGTTAGAGGAAAGGCCACTGGTCATCCGAACAGGGGCGCTAGCACCGTACACTACCATCGTGACCAACGAGGAGAAATATAAGCTGATAGTACAAGCCGTGGTTTGTGTTGGTCGAGGTACTCCGTCAGTAAACGGAGACGGGTTGGAACAATGGCTCTGATGTCCTGACACTTCAGATTTAGAGCAATTATCAATCAACTTTCGATGTGTGATTTCCATTACTGTCAACTGAATAAAGTGCCTAATCCAATAACCGTCTCGGCACTCAAAAAGATTTGAAATTTAAAAGTTTCAAAAGTCAAAATGGTTAAAGAACTCTTGGAGTCCTCTAGGAAATCACGGACTTTTACTGCTCCTTGATTAAATTTTTTTTTAAAATAATTGCATGCGGTAATTGATATCAGCTTTTGTCTTTCAAATAAGTGTCTCGGGTAGAGTTACTTTTCCCTTTAAATTATGAACAATTATAAAAAAGTTGAAGCTATTAGTATTAGTGCAGTTAACACGAGTTAAAGAGTTCTTTATTAGTCAACGGACTGAAGACAACAACTTCCAGATAGGCCTTATATACCGCTGGCCAGTCATATACATATTTCACGCCCACATCGCCATTGGCTGAGGTGTAGGCAGACCCCTTCCCCTCCCCCCACCCCCTTCCCACGTGGAACCCTGTCAATCGGGAGGCCACCAGACGATGTTTCGCCGCGCGGAATGGTGATGAGGAAGGGAGTGGCGTATAAAACCCCGGGAACTAACGACCGAGCTCTTATTTTTATTCAACACCGACGCAACACTTGCGTTGTATTTCCCTGACAGTTCACCGGTTCAGTTTCACATGTCGTTCTTTTTGTTAAACATGGGAATTTAATCGCGGCAATACAAATAGGCCAACAACTTATCAATGTAGGCAACTATGAGCCTTTAAGTTCGCCATAACTAATGGTTACAGGAGCTGCTATGATTTACAATTATACTCCACCATGTTTGATTTAGAACGTTTTTTTAGATCTCATCTAACATGAAACTTTTTTCCCCCGCAAAACTTTGATTTCAGCCATTGTAAAAATAAATAAATAAATGAATAAAAAGCCAAATTTCTGTATGTATTTACCAATGATTTCTTACCTAAATGTTCTTTAATTTTGTTGTTGTTTTGTTTTGTGTTTTTATTAGAGATACACATTTTTTGTTGTTGTAATGCTTCCGAAACGGCTCACGAATATTTGGCTAACAAATTAATTAGAACACACAAAATTCTCACAAAGTATGGCCAAAAAAATAATAATAATCGGCATCTTACTGGCTAACAAATTATGTCTAACTACCAACCAAGTAAAAAATTCCTTGTCATATTTTATTGTTTGTGAAAGTAGCTTATCTGTTTTAAAAGAACTTATGAACGTATTTTTTGTTTGTTTTAAAAGACTTTTTATCTTTTCGGTTAGGGCTAGGGAAACCTGTTTCTTAGTTTATATGATATTTTTTTAGGCTGGATAAAAATTCCGTGACTTCCTCTTTGGTCAACATAAGTGGAGATTTTCTACACCGACACCGTCTCGAACAGTCACAAGCCATGATGAGATCCGGAGTTTGCATGGACGAGGCACACGATATCCGTCACTTGAACAAATATCCTGATGACGTCACTTCCTGGACTAGATGCAAGATTTCCAATAAGTTCTGAGCACAACCTGAGACTATAATGACAATCACACCAATATAGATTTGAGAGAGGAGGGGGGTGGGTAACCTATCAGGACTAAATCATTTCAACTGTAGGGCATTCAATGTGCTTGAAATGTGATTCCTAAATATAAGTTATTATAGGTTAAACAATAATAAAAATAAATTTTGAGACTGGTAATAGTTTAAAATAAGTGTTCATTGGGCTTACTTTCTGTTGTATTTTAAAAATATTTTTATAAAAGTTATTTCAAATATTTCAAGAGCTAGAAGAATTATTTTATTCCCGATTCTGGACAACCGATAAAAACCTATTTCGCCCAACTGGTATCAAAAGTGTAACGAAATCTTTGAAAATAGTTACGGACAAATTAATGCTCCGTAAATTTCCCTTCAAACATTAGTTATTAAAACTGTAATACAATTGCTTTCCCACCAATGTGAATGTCTGTTTCTGTCACTAATCAAATGTGGTAGTTAATCTAGTAAACACACTTTTTTTTTGATCAGCTAAGATCAATGCCACTCAGAGCAATCATAGCTCTTTGCACAACTCATCCCCGACCAACCACTATAACAATCCCCCCCCACTCTCTTCATGTTTCCAAAAATAAAACACTCTAAGAAAAATAAACTACAACCTGGGTCAGAGCATCTGCACCCGTCTTCATACTACGCCACTGTTTGAAGCGCTGTGTAATAGTTTAAGAAATTAACTTAGGTGACATTGACGAGAAACACACAGTTTTGAGTGCAAGTGATTCCTGGGATGGAGTTTCAGTTCGAGACCTATCCATCTAAATGTTGACTGGTCCACTCTATGGAGTGGAGACGTATCCATCTAAATGTTGACTAGTCCACTATATAGAGTGTAGACGTATCCATCTAAATGTTGACTAGTCCACTCTATAGAGTGGAGACGTATCCATCTAAATGTTGACTAGTCCACTCTAATAGAGTGGAGCCGTATCCATCTAAATGTTGACTAGTCCACTCTATAGAGTGTAGACGTATCCATCTAAATGTTGACTAGTCCACTCTATACAGTGGAGACGTATCCATCTAAATGTTGACTAGTCCACTCTATAGAGTGTAGACGTATCCATCTAAATGTTGACTGGTCCACTCTATAGAGTGGAGATGCATTGGGACAATCCTAAGTTTTCACTTTAGACAATGTCAGTGGTTCTAAAATTTGAGGAAACGAAAATAATGATGTAACCTTAATAGGATTTTATCTGTCTCTTTAAAAACTGCATTTCATTAAAAGATTTAATTATGTTAACATAACACTTTATTGCTTTAATTATTAGAAAGTAGGGGACAAGTACCCGGCTTGTCCCAGGCTTTAAAATAAGGTTTTCTGTAGAAGCGTACAAAACTGTTTAT
>CALYLW010000748.1:284990-551871 GCA_944989445.1 Ampullaceana balthica | reverse complement strand
GTACTTCATGCTTCTACCTTCACGGTAAGTTGAAAAAATTAGTGTTGAGTCAGTTTTAAATATAAGAAAAAAAACTACATTAGGGCCCCCGCCCCCAGTAAGTGATAATTTATATAATTATTTTACCTGTTACCATCGCCAAATGATACTTAACAACCACCGAAAGTTTCATGCTTCTACCTACACGGGAAAATATTTTTATTTTTTATAGCGCTCATTTAAGGAAAAAAGTACATATTGGGTCCCTGGCCCCCAGCATCTTATATATATGGAACGAAACCTGTTTAACAACCTTTCTCATGTCATTGTGTGTATATGTACCAAATTTCACGTTATTAGGTTGTCTGGATCTTGAGTTATTAGGGAACAGACAAACAGACAACAAATGCGTAACATTTGGGCCCCCAGCCCCCCAGTTAGTGATTTTTTTTTCGACTGCTACCATCGTGGGAGGGTACTCAACAACTTTCTAAAGTTCATGTTTCTACCTACAAAGAAAGATGAGGAATTAGTGTTGATTCAGTTTTATATAGCCCATATAAGATTAAAAAAAACGGTTTTGAACCCCCGGCCACCCATGAATAAAAATGTTGTAATTATTTTTTGACAATTATTGTCATACGAGTGTTGGGCCCACGGCCCCCAGTATCTTATATATATGGAACGAAACCTGTTTAATAAACTTTCCGGTATAATTTTGTGTACGTGTACCAAATTTCACGTTATTTGGTTGTCTGGATCTTGAGTTATTAGGGAACAGACAGACAGACATCCAGACAACAAATGCGGCTTATATATATAGAGATATTTACTAGGGGCAAGTACCCGGCTTTTCCAGGGTTTAACAACAACAGCAACAACAACAAAAACAACAACAGAAACAGCAAAAACAACAGCAACAAAAACAAAACAACAAAAACAACAACAAAACAACAAAAACAAAACAACAACAAAAAAACAACAACAACAAAACAACAACTACAACAACAGCAACAACAACAAAGCAACAACTACAACAAAAACAGCAACAACAACATCAACAACAACATGAAGGACATTGTCGTCACAGGGCAACGAATGTGGACAACAACAACAACAACTGCAAAAACAACACAGAAGCAACAACATCAACAGCAACAAAAACAGCAACAACAACAAAAACAACAACAACAACAAAAACAAAACAACAACAAAAACAACAACAACAAAACAACAAATACAACAACAACAGCAACAACAACAAAGCAACAACAACAAAACAACAATACAACAACAAAAGCAACAACAACAAAACAATCATTTTATGGCGATAATCGCCTTCTTGTTAATCTCGACACCAAAATGTTTATTATTTTGCGTCATTATTTTACGTCTTAATTTTCAATAATTTTTATTTTATATAGCTCATATCAGGAAAAACTACATTTTGGGCCCCCGGCCCCCAGTATCTTATATATATGGAACAAAACCTGTTTAAGAACCTTTCTCATGTCATTGTGTGTACGTGTACCAAATTTCAAGTTATTTGATTATCTGGATCTTGAGTTATTAGGGAACAGACAGACAGACAACAAATGCGTTTTATATGTATAAATAATATAGATATAGATATAAGCATACATAAGTATAATTTTATCTGAAAATATTTTATATTTTCTATATTTAATTATGAAAGGAAAAAAGAATACGCCAAGAATGGAAAAATTGCAATTTAAAATAATATTTAAAAAGAAAAAAAAACAACAGGAAAATCAAGAGAAAGTTCTCTGGGAAGTGAAGCTTAATTAAACAACCCCGTAAAAACAAAGTTTTTGACTATAAATCCCTTATATATGAGACATAATTAAAAGAATTGATCATGTTCAAACGCGACAAACGTTTACAGACTGAATCTGTCTTAACTCCCCTTTGATGTATAACCGGGAGGGGGGGACGGGGGAGAGGGGAAAGGTCTGGTCACCGATCGCTGGACCCAGCTCAGCGTGACACGTAAAATGTAAACAAAAGCACGCCGGTACATCGATAGGTGAGGTCAACGCGTTAACTGGCACATGAAAGAAAAAACAATAACAAACCGTGAATTTAAATGACATATGTTATATAGAGATAAACTAAAATGCATTAATTTAATTACGGTACATTCGATCGATCTGAAATTTTGATACGATACATTGTTTGGTGACAAACGTTTATTTGCTAAATTTCAGCAACGGCATCACGGGAAGTGGGTCATTTTTTACTTTTGTTTGTCCGCCTGCCCGACCAAGACAAACAGAGAGAGAGAGAGAGACGGCGGTGAAGTTAATATAAGGGATTTAATTAAACAACCCCGTAAAAACAAAGTTTTTGACTATAAATCCCTTATGTATGAGACAGAACTTAACGTATTAATTATGTTCCAAAGCGACAAACATTTACAGCCTGAAACTGAGTGAACTCCACCTGGTAATAAACACGAGATGAGGCCATCTATGGCTGGCGTGAAGTCATTTGACCCGTAAAATGTAAACAAAAGCGACCGCTACATATATATAGTTTATAGAGATAACTAAAAATGCAGTAAATTAATTACGATACATTCGATTGATCTGAAATTTTGATACGATGCATTGTTAGGTGACACGAGTCCATGTGCAAAATTTCAGCTCGATCGCATCACGTAAAGTGTGTCTTTTGTTACTTTTGTTTTTCTGCCCGACGACGAACGAGAGACAGAGAGAGAGAGAGAGAGAGAGAGAGAGAGTGAGAGAAAGAGAGAAAGAGAGAGATAGAGAGAGATAGAGAGAGAGACGGCGGTGAAGTTAATATAAGGGATTTAAAAATCAGACAGATAAAAGACATTCCATGTTGAAGAATTTGGACTATGCCAAATGGAATCAACGGTCATAATCTATTTTATAGATGTGAAAAAAATGTGTATACATTTTTCTTTAAACTTTACTTTCAATCTTCATTAAACAAAGCTCAAACATTTCTTTAAATTTTAAAAGCCGATTTTGTGCACAATCATGTCATTATAAGTTGTAGTTAGGATATGAATGTGTTTACAAGGAATGCATTTATAAATATATGTCAGTGTTACTATTTTTATGTGAAGCGCTGTGAGCCCAGCTGCTTTGCGGGGTACTGCGCTAGATAAACAAACAAATATAAATATGCCAAAACAAACAAACAAACATAAATATGCAAACAAACCGAAACAAACAAAAAAATATATCAGGAAACCCAAACAAGCAAAGCTGGTCCCACTTGCTTGAGGCTATTATGCGTTCACATGTGTACAAATATACATTGCTCGCTGTGTACATTGCTCGCTGTGTACATTGCTCGCTGTGTACAATGCTCGCTGTGTACATTGCTCGCAGTGTGTTTTCAACTTATTATAACTCGTCAAACATTTAGTTAAATTAGGATTTTGTTCTTAAAGAATGTTCATCAGTTTTTCCCCCAAACTAAGTAAGTCGTCACCTCCAGGATATGTAGGCCAATTTCTATCCCTTGTGTTCAATCCTACATCCGGGCATGTCTCTCTTCTACTTCAAAACCCATCCTCTTTACCACCGTCTCATGCCTTGCTGACCCCCACCCATCACATTCCAGGCTCGTCACCAACCCAACTGAGACTTAACTGTACTCATTCCAGTTATCAAATACATTTCAAGGAGTTGATCGCTGTCTTAGAAAACTGTAATACAACATTTTTGGTATTATTTAAAACAAAGTCATCATGTCCAGACTTTGCACAAAAAATTTCCCTCGATACACAGCAGTATAAAATATTCACAAAATCAAGAGAAAAATTTTGTTATTGTGTTGTTGATTTTTAGTCGGACGACTTGCTTTTGAAGTGGGATCCTTTTGAAAATAAATAGAATATTCGAACCTAATAATAAATATTAGCATAATTTAATAATAATAGTAAAAATAATAATAATAACATTAAAAATAATACCGTTAAAATAAAATAAAAATAGAATGATGAATAAAATTGAAGAGCTTCAACTTGTAAACACAGTATAAACAAATGCCCATGTTATGTTATATTGAATGAGAAGTTAACATGTTAAAGAAATAACTGCTTGGAGCTTAAAGATTTGATTAATATCAACATCGCGTCATTTAAATATGAAGCTTCAATTTAACATATCAATTTATCGAAAGTGAGCCACTCTGTTGATATTACGGGTATCTGTGTATGTGTTTTCTTTCTAATGTAGCTATATTTTTTTTTCTTAAGCACTGATACTCTTAAAAAGACCTTTAGGACTAAGAAAATTGGCAACATAACGCATGTTTTAAATGTCAAATTCTTCTTCATTTTTAAAGTGAGGATGTATTGTGGCTCTTGACCTAACAAAAGTTAAACAAGCCCCTAACTTGCATAGTCCATATTCAGAGGTCTGATGTATGGTAGCCAGGATGGAGGTGTAACTGGCAGTATAACGACTTGCTCTGTGAAATTGAAATTGAAATTTCGGTTCAGGAACAGGTCGAATACATTTCAGTGTCCTGTAGCTAACAAAGGTTTCTATCTCTGCGCGTGAGTCTCCACGGGTTTCAGTTAAATGGTTACAAAGCTGATTATTCAAGACACCGTCACTGGCCAGCTCATGAATATTCATAAGAATATGTGCAGGAGTGTTGGGTGGAGCTGTTTTTAGATCTCAGACGTCTCATGGCGACGACCAATGCTTGTGATTTGGGAAGTTTTATTTCCTCGATATTTGGGCGCTGGCGGACAAGTTTTTCGTCTATTTCTTTGGCCTGTAATCGAGAATAAATCTTTCTGTGAAAAGGAAACAAAAAATTCAGACGATCGTACGACCTAGTCACGGGATCACAGGATGATGACGTCATAAAATATTGACCAGAAGGAGAGCGTGCGTGACGTCACCTCCAGAATTTCGGGGCCCGTGTCCGAGTATTGATAAAATCCTTCTGAATCACTCATTGAGTCATCAACGTCGGCATTGACTTAAACCTTGTTTTATGTCATTTAATATATATATATATAAAACAACCCTGGGTGTAACCACATGTTGTCTCATTGAATAGTGCGATTATCGACTGAGTATTTCTCTATCAGAAGACGGCATTGACTTAAACCTTGTTTTATGTCATTTAATATATATATATAAAACAACCCTGGGTGTAACCACATGTTGTCTTATTGAATAGTGCGATTATCGACTGAGTGTTTCTCTATCAGAAGACGGCATTGACTTAAACCTTGTTTTATGTCATTTAATATATATATAAAACAACCCTGGGTGTAACCACATGTTGTCTTATTGAATAGTGCGATTATCGACTGAGTGTTTCTCTATCAGAAGACGGCATTGACGTTGATGATAAGTTCTACAGTAAAGTCAGATTGTAGGGAACTGGCGTCTATAATGGTATCTTTCCTGGTCTGTTATCTAATCTGACGTGGAAACAAAATGTCATTGTGGCATAAGTAACCATCTAAAAACTATGACAGAACTAAGTTCAGAACTAAGCAACAATTTGAAATCACACGAATAACACTTCTGTAAGAAAAACAACATAGTGATGGCCAAGTCCACTTGAATTAATGAAATACTTTTCGTTTTATACTTCTCTCTATGCCGTGATTTCAGCAGATTGTCTAAATATGTTAAATAAACGGAAATGTCCAAAAAATAATATTTGTACTGCTAATATTACGAAAGTTGACTTAATTTGTATGACATTTGATTTGATTTCCAGCTCAGTTTTACAAGCGCCATTTTTAACGTGTTCAGCCTTAAGTGACATCTGTTTTGTAGGGTTGTACATGTTTGCTGTTTTTTTGGGGGGGTTAATGTTACTGTGTTTCATCGACTGGTCTGTGTTTATAGTCACTGCTATATGAAATATCAACCAACCTCCAAATACAAGTCTACAAGTGATAAGAACTCGTTTCAGATAGAAGATCTTTTAAAATAAAAGAAATGTATCCTGGTTATTGAGAAAAACGGTTATTATAACTGTATAATTTTCTTTCAAGCTACACCGAGTTTTATAATTACTTTGAAACACAATTTACGCACTCTCGGGCGTAAGATACCTTATCAATTTTAAAATGAGTGAAATACAACATTCTGTTAAGACAACTATTGAGACGATACAACATCCCAGCCTAGATAAAAAAAAACAACAATTAGTGAATATTGAAAATTGCAAACAATATAAATTAAATTGTTTAGATTCAACATTCCGATCAAGATCCCGATCAAGATTAAATTCGGAGAGATACAACATTCCGACCAAGATACAACATTCCGAGCAAGATACAACATTCCGACCAAGATACAAAATTCCGACCAAGATACAACATTCCGACCAAGATCCAATATTCCGACCAGGATACAACATTCCGAACAAAATACAACTTTCCGACCAAAATACAACATCCCGATCAAGATGCATCCCGACCAAGAAACAACATTTCGAACAAGATACAACATTCCGACCAAGATACAACATTCCGACCAAAATACAACATCCCGATCAAGATGCATCCCGATCAAGATACAACATTCCGACCAAGATACAACATTTCGACCAAGATACAACATTCCGACCAAAATACAACATCCCGATCAAGATGCATCCCGATCAAGATACAACATTCCGACCAAGATACAACATTCTGACCAAGATACAACATTCCGACCAAGATACAACATTCCGACCAAAATACAACATTCCGACGAAATACAACATTCCGACCAAGATACAACATTGCAATCAATGATAAAAGAAACAAGAGACAACACAACACAAATATGGCACACGGTCTAAAAATAGCAAGACCTACGTTTCGAGTGTTATTTGTTTAAGTGAGGGCTATCCCAGCCTAGCTGACGTAACAGTTAGAAATGTGGGCAGACGACTTAAAGGGGTTGGAACTCCCGCACGTAAATGGCCCTCGGAAAAAAGAAGAAATTAATCTCATGATCTTAATGGTGTTGTAAGATCCTCACTGGAATGCCAACAACAACAAGAAAGTGAAGACATTAATTCTGAATAAAGTGTGGGTGTGTGGTAGTGTGGAGGACTTTGCTGAATGAGAGGAAGGTGAGGGGGTGGGTTGGGGTGAGGCTATTACGTCATTTAGTTTGGGGGGGGGGAGGGGATTCCGTGTCATCATGAATGAGAATGTGTGGATGTGTTACGTCAGCTACAGTGATGGGAGACACGGCGAGAAAGACATGAGCTCAGGACACGACACTATTGTATTCAGTCTTACGTACACAATGTTTTTTTCTAGCAAGGTTATTGAACTGTTTTTTTTCCGGAACATCCTATATTCTATGAGAATATGTTTAAAAAAAATAATTTGCAATTCTCTATAGAGGACTGACTTGTTCTCGAAGGCTAAGAATTATTTAAAAAAATTGAAACAAGCTTAAGGACATTTTTAATTATTTCTTGAATCCAAATAAAAAATTTAAAAAAAAGGAACAACCTGAAATGATAATTTAAAATGTCTTTACTAGATTTGAGTACTAAAACGTTACCAGAGCCTTGCAATAAATTTAATATATTTTAAAGTGATTCCAGAGCCAATGGTTTCTGACACGATTCAAGAGGTGTGAGTAACAACAGATTCGAGAGCCTTATTTTAAGTCAGTGTTCTTACAGCGAAGAAAATCAGATGTCCTCACACCGCACAACCTGAGACCCAACTTCTTAGTCTTTCACGACCCGTGGGGATCCGTCGTCCAGGTTTGAGAGGTGCGGTTCTCATGTTATTGTCTCACAACTACATGCTCGGTGTTCACTCAATGTGACATTTTCTTGGGAGTTTTGTTTTTAAAAACATTCAATAATTATTAATAAAAGAACTATTTTTGTTTTAACGTCATTCAAAATATTTTGGATAATTATAATTTAACTAGTGTATCACCCGTCAAAAATGACGGAAGTTTTCAAAATAAATACACATCAGATTAAAAAATAACGTAATACAGAACTTTAATTAATTTTTATTTTATTCATTTATTTCCCTATTGAATAATTTTATGCAGACGTTCGAAAAGAGTTATTTTTTTGGTGCAGTAATTTGGTGCGCTGCTTTCTAAAATTAGTAGCGCCACGGACAGACACACGGCACAGACAGACGTGACATACATTGCAAATTATGTATATTGATGATTAAGTAAATTATAAAAATAATTTAAAAAATAAAAAATTTAATTATCATGTTATCAGTGCATAATTATATGATAATACCCGAATAGAGATAAATGTGTGTATGATATCATCAGTGCTATGGTAAATGTGTGTATGATATCATCAGTGCTATGGTAAATGTGTGTATGATATCATCAGTGCTATGGTAAATGTGTGTATGATATCATCAGTGCTATGGTAAATGTGTGTATGATATCATCAGTGCTATGGTAAATGTGTGTATGATATCATCAGTGCTATGGTAAATGTGTGTATGATATCATCAGTGCTATGGTAAATGTGTGTATGATATCATCAGTGCTATGGTAAATGGGTGTATGCTATCATCAGTGCAATGGTAAATGTGTGTATGATATCATCAGTGCTATGGTAAATGTGTGTATGATATCATCAGTGCTATGGTAAATGTGTGTATGATATCATCAGTGCTATGGTAAATGTGTGTATGATATCATCAGTGCTATGGTAAATGTGTGTATGATATCATCAGTGCTATGGTAAATGTGTGTATGATATCATTAGTGCTATGGTAATTGTGTGTATGATATCATCAGTGCTATGGTAAATGTGTGTATGATATCATCAGTGCTATGGTAATTATGTGTATGATATCATCAGTGCTATGGTAATTGTGTGTATGATATCATCAGTGCTATGGTAAATGCAAGTTTGATTTTAAAAAATTCCACAACAATTTTCTTCTTCATGTTTTCAGTACACTAGTACCGGATCTTAAATCCCAAGGGATGACTATTGAACCGTATCACCAATTAACCACCGATGTTTTGAAATGATAAATCAAATCGCCATTTCACCATATTCTCATTGTACGCTGAGACTTATGAACCCTTTAATACGAGTGTCTGCTGTGGTTTCAACTTAATTTAACTCACATAAAAATGTTATAACAACCTGCCTACATAATCAAATGTCTGTTATAACAACCTTCCCACATAATCAAATGTCTGTTATAACAACCTTCCCACATAATCAAATGTCTGTTTTCAGAGGCTACTTGGAGCCCATGATATTTTTCAGGCCATCTCTTCACGAAGATGTTCCCTGCACAGAGACGCCTTCTTCCTGCTATTACCAGCATCAAACGTTTTTTTTTCAATAGGGGGAATAATAATAGTCCCATGTAACGTGTTAATGAAGAGGTAACAAGTGGATTCAAGGCTGGGCAGGATCTCAAACGGGGCGTTGAAAGGCCCCAGTTTTGTCAACGTTTCTGACCTCATTTAACATGCGTGAGCGTCACATGTGCAATTACCACTTCAATTTAAAAAAAAACGCAGTTGGATTAAAATCATGGGAAAATGTTGTCATTAGTTGACAATTAAGACTTCACCCATTGGCTAAGTGAAAATGACGTCACCAGTTGACAATAAACACTTCTCCTCGCATTGGCTAACTGAAAATGACGTAATCATTGTTATGTAATTTCTTTGATGCATGTTTGAAATTATTGATATGGCAGATAGTAAAGTTACAAAAAAAAATTATTTATAATAAAGTGAAATTTGTTTCTTTTTTGGGGGTCAAAATTTACTCAAACTTTTGAATTAAACATAGAAGTACATTCTTTAGGTTTTAAATATCAAAAGTAGATGACCAGTGGCCTACTCAATGTCAGACAGAATGTTTGTCGAAAGATGTTGTGGGTGTTGATAGTGTGTGACTTTCTCCTACGCTAAGTGTGACGTCATTGAGCTAGTAACATGATGTTCGCACTATTACAGAATTGGTCGCCCCGTCTAACCATATATGGTAGTGGTAGCACTGTGTGTGTGCCGCGGGCAGTGTGGGTAGGCAGAGATACTAGCTCAGCGCTTTCATTGATTGGCACGCGCGTTATTACTTAACAGTTACTAATAAAGATTTTCATTAAAACTGGCGATGCTGGATTTATTTCTTTATAAAGAGACGCACATTCTCATTTTCACACAAAGGTCCACATTGTCAAACTATTTTTGTTGCTAATTTTGGTCAGACTTTGAATACAATCTATTTTTATTTATTATTATTATTACAAACTAGTATAAACAAAAGTGTTCCTTTCAGTATCGGCCAACAAATTGTTATCTTATCTGTTACAGACGCTCTTCTATACAGAATATTATTGCGTCCTACGTTTATCAACGGTTTATGTCTAGTATTGCATTTTTATTAGAGTTTTAAATGTTGAAAGAGTGTTGGTTTTCATGGTTTGACCAGGCAACCAATTCCATGTCCGAATTCCAGAGGGGAAGAAAGAGAATTTGTATGTGTTTGCTCTTGCAAACGGAGTAGGAAAATTGTTTTGATCTCTATGTCTATCTGAGAGTTGCATTAGGTTATCTTTGTGTTGTATTTCTAAGTTAGAATTAATTGCCTTATGTTATTGAAGGAGTATTGCTATTTTAAAAAAAAACGCACGCAAAACTCTACACACACAGACACACAAACACACACAGAAACACAATACTGATTTTTGAACATTGAAGTTTTCAGGCCTTGTCAATGATCATGAAATCGTCCTTTGATAAGAGTAGGGGATTTTCCCTTGTATAATTTTTTTTTAAACTTTAAAAATCTATATCATTAACTCCTTTAAAACAGTTATTCCTTTGTTTCTTCTCTTTATTAACTTCCCCCGAAATTAATTTTTTTTCCCCCAAAATGTTCATTTTAACTTTAAAATAAACAAAAACGAAAAAAATACGAGGGAAAAAAACAACAAACTTTAAATAAAAGAAGGAAAAAAAAAGCTGTCTTTTCTTGCCCCTTCCTAGCAATTTTTTTTAAAAAAAACGAATGATGGGTTTCTAAGGCATTGTTCTGAAGATAAAGATGGGGCGTATTCAGAGGCGTAGCGAGTGCTTCTACCACCAGGGGCAGATGCATCATTTTCTGCCAAATCCCCTTATACAATTAGGTGGTATTTAAATGAAAAGTTAAATTTTATTGCAAATTATAGTAAAGAACATCATAAATTGTTATTCTATATAATAAAAGGCAATGTTCTGTCTGGCCATCGATAGCAATTGGTCCCTCAAAATCCTACAGACTCCTACAGCCAATCACTGGCGGAGAAAAATTAAATATCATTTACATATTGAACGACGTTCAAAACGAGTTATTTTTGGTGTAGTTTATTTTTTCCAAGAGTTTATAAAAGAACATACATTTTTAATTTTAAAAAAAATAATGTTTTCGCTGGGGCTTGAACCCAGGACCTCCGCGTGTAAGGCGGACGTGATAACCACTACACTACGAAACACTTGTTAGACGGACAAGGAACAACGCAAGTCAACGCAAGAACCATTGTTGCCCCTCTCTCCACCACCCCCCATTGCCAAACCACAAACTGATTGGTCGACACCTGCGAAGGTCATTTGTCATGCTTATTTTCACTTATTCGATTTGGTGAATTATATATTTAGATAAGGAGGGGTAACTTGGCGCATGCATCGCGCTACAAAATTTTAATAAAATAATAGGGGTTTGAATTCATCAATTCATTTTATTGTCCATGAGGCCAACAAAGTCTCTTATTTGTCAATGTCATAAGATGTGTGCTTTACTTTGAAGCTATGGTCAACTATGTCCAGAAGATTTCCCAGTGTAAGAAAATCATATTTTTTAAATCCCTTATATTAACTTCGCGGCCGTCTCATCATCTCATCATCTCATCATCTCATCATCTCATGGGCTGGGCGGGCGGAAAAAGAAAAGTCGAAAATGAACCACTTCCCGTGATTCGATCGAGCTGAAATTTGGCACACTGACCCGTCTGACCTAACAATGCATCGTATCAAAATTTCAGATCGATCGAACGTACCGTAATTAAATTAATGCATTTTTAGTTTATCCTTATATGAGGTATGTAATTCAAATTCACGATTTGTTATTGTTTTTTTGCCACGTGAAAGTTTGAGCTGACGCATTGAGGCGACCCAACGAAGCGACGGGGTGCTTTTGTTTACATTTTACGTGTCACGCTGAGCTCGGTCAAGCGAATCGGTGACCAGACTTTTCCCCTCTCCCCCTCCCACCCACCCCTCCCCCCCTAGGGTTATGAAGCAAACTTGAGTTAAGACAGATTCAGTCTGTAAATGTTTGAAAATAATCAATACTGTTATTATGTCTCATATATAAGGGATTTATAGTCAAAAACTTTGTTTTTACGGGTTTGTTTTATTAAAATCCCTTATATTAACTTCACCGCCGTCTCTGTCGTTCTGTCGTCATCTCATGGGCGGGCGGAAAAACAAAAGTCAAAAATGACCCACTTCCCGTGATCCGATCGAGCTGAAATTTGGCACACGGACCCGTCTGACCTAACAATGCATCGTATCAAAATTTCAGATCGATCGAACGTACCGTAATTAAATTAATGCATTTTTAGTTTGTCCTTATATAACGTATGTAATTCAAATTCACTGTTTGTTATTGTTTTGTTTTCACGTGATTGTTCAGTCACGCGTTGACGCGACCCATCGAAGTACCGGCGTGCTTTCTGTTTACATTTTACGTGTCACGCTGAGCTCGGTCCAGCGATAGGTGACCAGATCTTTCCCCTCTCCCAACCCGCCCCCACTGGGGTTATAAAGCAAAGGAAAGTTAAGACAGATTCAGGCTGTAAATGTTTGTCGCATTGGAACATAATCAATACTTTCAGTTCTGTCTCATATATAAGGGATTTATAGTCAAAAACTTTGTTTTTACGGGTTTGTTTTATTCCAACTTTAGTTTTCTATTCGTTTTTATATGACAAGCTATGGCGGATTAAGGCAGGGGAGGGGGGCTGAACGGGCTAAAGCCAGGGGCCCCCGATGATTTAGGGGCCCCCAAATTTAGTATATTTTATAATAAAATTGGACAAATGTTTACACGAATCACTGAAATTTTGATAAATTAAACAAATTAATAAAATCGTATCTATTATTATTAATGTGATCTCTATTCCGATATAATAGTCTTAAAATAGTAATCGGAAAAACCCGATTTGATAGGCTCACAAAGAGAAATTATATAAGAAAATCACTTATATTTCGTAAATTGACAGTTTTCGCTCTGTTTTTATACTTTATATTGTCTTTTACACTCAATTTTACGATACTGGCAAACAGTTATTTCTTCGTGTTATGTTTTTTCATATACAATATATTTTGCTGAATAGTTACAAGTTACAGTCTTAAATTAGCTGCTAGCAATCATTTTATCTAAAGGTACACTGGCTGGATAGGGCCCCAGTTTGAATCGCAGCCAGGGGCCCCGTGCAGTCTTAATCTGCCCCTGATGACAAGGCTTCACCTTCAGTTCCACTGTATATATTTCATCTCTTGTTCTTCGTCTCGGAGATTCCACCCCGTCATACCCCAAGTTATTTTTTAAATTTGTTTCAGTTTTGAAAATTTTATTATTTGGAGACCCTAGAACTCATATACATTTTTATTTTATTTTTTGTGTGCCTGTGTAGTTATATCCCATCATCTGAATAAGACACTTGGAAGACCCATGGTCAATGTGCACAATTCATGTCCTATAAATAGGTCACTGGTAGATAACTGTTTATAATGCTAAGGCCTTCACATATAACTTAAGTACAATTCAGGCATCCTTTACAAATCTAGTAGTTTCTCTGTGAGTAGGATCTGCAAAACATTTTATTTGAGCCCAATGAAATACATTAAGTCCTTTAAAAAAATTATTTTGGACATGATTGAACGGATGACGTACATGTCTACATAAATTCGCGTGTTTTAAGATTTAGTTTGACTTTCTCAGTTTTTCTTAATTGTCAAAATAATCATAATTGGCTCCATGGTATATTTAGTGACCCATTTCTTGCAAATAATTGCGTTATATGTTGATAGCCTTGTCTGTAGCAGTAATTAAAACTTCCAAATGCTTTGTGGACATGGAAAACATGCATAACAACAAAAACGTTTCGAGTTTGTTTCAGTTGAAGCCGAATTTAAACAAATCATGAACAATAGTAATAGTTTGAGTAGTTACACGTTGAGATTTATTTATTTCTGAGACTTTGTTAACTCTTATGTTTTGGTAATGATCATGACTTTCTCCTAAAGCGCTAACACTATCCATGCTGGCCCAGCATGCTAATTGTGCTCTGGTGTTTAAAAACTCTCTCTAAAAATATTTTTTTTTAAATGTAAAAAAAATCTTTTTTTTAAAAAGGACACGCTTTTATTTACATATAGAAATTGCACTAAATATGTATAATACAAAAAAAAACATTTTCCCCAAACTGAAAATTGAACCTCGTACCCCTTATGTCGGCAATCGATCACGCTTATATTTCGGCCAGCAAGACTTGATGTTGATAGTACTTTTTAAAGTTATAATAATTGTATCCCTCTAAGGCGAATGAGGCATGGTTCATTGACGCAAGTGATAATATTTTATATAGACAAAAACTAAAAACTAAAAGTGCAATAATTTCAATACGGTACATTCGATCGATCTGACATTTTGATACAATGCATTGTCATCCAAGATCTATCTGTGGTAAAAATTTTAGATCTCTAGGACCATCAGAAGTGGTATAATGTTACGTTTCAAGTTTTGAAGGAAGGATGAATACAACATACAAACATTGTGACTTAAATAAAAGCGTGTAAAAAGGATTAAAATTTTTCTTAAATTTGTTTCTGTTGTCGCATTCTTGAAAAAAATTAGGAAGACTGTTCAATAATTTTCCAACCCAAGCAGTCAATTTTATTTTAAAAAATTAATTTACAAAAATTTAAAGCTACAACTACAAAAATAAAAAGAATACACAACAGAAACTGAATAATTAAACAACTAGCGCAAAAACTTAGCCGAAATCTCCAAAGTAAACATTTAAACAATATAATTTAAAGATAACAATGAAAACTTATGATCCTTTATTAAGTCTAAAAAGTGGAAGCCACAGAAATAACCCCACTAAATGGCCCAAACAATAAAACCTATAACGATAATGAGACCAAGGCTAAAATCATCAAAACATACCTCAGCCCCAGGTGAAAAGGATGTCCGAAAAAAACGTATCTAAAATAGACGAAATAGGTAATATAAATAGGTAATATAAATAGGTAATATAAATAGGTAATATAAATGTGAATACGATGCAAAAATCAACATTTTATTACCTAAAAACAAATAACGAGCTTCTGGTAAGGTTGAATTACCAGTGAGAATACATAAGGAACTAAACAATGATCAGTCCCCGATTCTTGAAGTACTTTCCCATCTCACCAGTAACAAAATTTAGTTACTTGCTGATGATTGTAAAATCTATAGACCCTTTAAGTCAGAACAAAATATACAAATCATTTAAAAATTCCCCAGATGAATTACACAATTCTGAAGTGTGTCTTTCCACCGATAAAAATGTAAACTTTTATCTAAGAAAATGAAACAAATAAATCACTTCCTTCAGGAAAACAACTAATCAAAACCACAGATGCAAAGTACTTAAGATTAACTAGTGTATCACCCGTCAAAAATGACGGAAGTTTTCAAAATAAATACACATCAGATTAAAAAATAACGTAATACAGACCTTTCACTTATTTTATTTATTTTTATTTTAAAAAATCGATCGCAGCGCCACCTAACAGCATTACATCCATACAGACAACGGGAATTATGTATATTGATATTCACATCCAAAATTATCACCCTTGTTGATGAAGGGGGTGCGGTGATTGAGTGGAACCGCGCTGGGGTGGCGCACCGAGAGTCATGAGTTCGAATCTCTGTGTTCCCTAACGAGCGTCACTGAATGGGTACTTGAAATTAGGTGGGGTAAAGTAAAGGTGGCTGGGCATTGTGCTAGCCTCACAATTTACCCGTTTTCCGTGGCTATAGAAATTTGTGAACGCTTCCTCATTTCGCCCATAGGCCGGCATGGTATGAAAAGGTAACTTTACTTTTACAAGAAATATTATTTTTGGCCGACTTATCTCCTCAAATTTTTATGAACTCAATTTTTAAAGTTAAATATACGTGATTGACTGATGTTGAGACATTTCATTTTCTCATGATGTTCTCGGAGTACAGTAATTTACAAGCTCATGAATCAGTTTCAAATATTGCCCATATTTTGCAATATTATTGTCCTCTCTGTCGCAAAAGGTCAATCATGCCTCAAATTTAATAGTCTCAAACAATAATATAACAAGAATTTCTAGCAATTTTTTTTTACTCTTTACCCACATCGTCTTGCTATTTTTTTCAGTAGTCTATTCTCTTTGAAGTCTGGTTTCTAATTCCTTCCATTTCCTAAAATGTTAGTTGAATTGATCACTCGAGTCATGATTGGCTACTTTGGGATTTAGTTTCCAGCATTCGTTAAATCCCTGAGATGAGGAAAACTTTGATTCATTCTTAGAGTTCGTGCAACAACAACAAACAAATTAATAAATAGAGCGACATGAAAAGGTTTATGAAGATTCTTTAGAGAATAAGCCATTTAAGTACTTAACATTTTCCCGATTAGTTTACGAACAGTAAAATCACTCTCTTGTTAGTCGTCTCATTTCTCCTTTTGATGAAAGGTCCGTGTCTGAAGGTCTGTGTCTGAAGGTCCGTGCCTGAAGGTCCGTGTCGAAGATCCGTGCCTGAAGGTCCGTGTCTGAAGGTCCGTGTCTGAAGGTTCGTGTCTGAAGGTCCATGTCTGAAGGTTCGTGTCTGAAGGTCCGTGTCTGAAGGTCCGTGTCTGAAGGTCCGTGTCTGAAGGTCCGTGTCTGAAGGTCCGTGTCTGAAGGTCCGTGTCTGAAGGTCCGTGTCTGAAGGTCCGTGTCTGAAGGTCCGTGTCTGAAGGTCCGTGTCTGAAGGTCCGTGTCTGAAGGTCCGTGTCTGAAGGTCCGTGTCTGAAGGTCCGTGTCTGAAGGTCCGTGTCTGAAGGTCCGTGTCTGAAGGTCCGTGTCTGAAGGTCCGTGTCTGAAGGTCCGTGTCTGAAGGTCCGTGTCTGAAGGTCCGTTTCTGAAGGTCCGTTTCTGAAGGTTCGTGTCTGAAGGTCCGTGTCTAATTTGGTTTAACTTATAATAATCCCAAATGTTTATCGGTACGTTCGGGATATTTACTTATATTAAAGTCCCTAAATGTTGAAGTCGGACTGTTTGTTGGAGTTTGTTGGAGTTTGTTGGAGTTTGTTGGAGTTTGTTGGAGTTTGTTGGAGTTTGTTGGAGTTTGTTGGAGTTTGTTGGAGTTTGTTGGAGTTTGTTGGAGTTTGTTGGAGTTTGTTGGAGTTTGTTGGAGTTTGTTGGAGTTTGTTGGAGTTTGTTGGAGTTTGTTGGAGTTTGTTGGAGTTTGTTGGAGTTTGTTGGAGTTTGTTGGAGTTTGTTGGAGTTGTTGGAGTTTGTTGGAGTATGTTGGAGTTTGTTGGAGTTTGTTGGAGTTTGTTGGAGTTTGTTGGAGTTTGTTGGAGTTTGTTGGAGTTTGTTGGAGTTTGTTGGAGTTTGTTGGAGTTTGTTGGAGTTTGTTGGAGTTTGTTGGAGTTTGTTGGAGTTTGTTGGAGTTTGTTGGAGTTTGTTGGAGTTTGTTGGAGTTTGTTGGAGTTTGTTGGAGTTTGTTGGAGTTTGTTGGAGTTTGTTGGAGTTTGTTGGAGTTTGTTGGAGTTTGATCGGGTGCAGTAATATTTGATTTCGGACTGTTTGTTGGAGTTTGATCGGGTGCAGTAATATTTGATTTCGGACTGTTTGTTGGAGTTTGATCGGGTGCAGTAATATTTGATTTCGGACTGTTTGTTGGAGTTTGATCGGGTGCAGTAATATTTGATTTTACATCAGCAGGGGCTGACACACTTGAACAATCAATTACAGATACCAGCACATCAGTGTCAAGTTCTTATACTACGTCAACCTCTCGACTTTTCAGTTCAATTATACTTGTAGGATATTTTACTTCCAATATTGAGTTAGAAGTTTTGGCAATAGTAACTGTCAACAGACTTCATTCATTTCTTTTAAAAATAAATTAATGACTTCCTTGTATGTTCTTTTATTTCAATAAAACCTCCACTTTATTTTAAACGTTCACTTTATTTAACTAGTAATTGACGATAAATTTGCTGCCCCTTACAAAATGCTTTTCGGGATATTTTCCCCCCACCCCCACCCCTTAACCCCCACCCACCCCCTCCCCCCAAAATAACACGTTATTTTTAGTTAAGGTGAATGTCTATTCAAGCCGGACATTCACTACCGTTGATTACACCATGACTTTATGTTCAAGTTAGGTTTGGTAATCTGGAACCGCTTCATGGGGTCGTTTGAAACATATTTGGAAACCGCTGTTGTATAAAGTCACCAAGACCTCCTTGTGGTCGTTTGAAACATATTTGGAAACCGCTGTTGTATAATGTCACCAAGACCTCCTTGTGGTCGTTTGAAACATATTTGGAAACCGCTGTTGAAAAATGTCAAGAAGACTCCCTGGGCTCATGAAAGCGAAATATCATCAATATCATTTATTGGAATTGACGTTTTATTTCAAGAGGGACAAGAATAAGGGATTTAGACGCCTCTAATTTTCACAAGAGAAATGCGCGTTAAATACAATGTTTAGAGATTAATGCGCGTTAAATACAATGTTTAGAGATTAATGCGCGTTAAATACAATGTTTAGAGATTAATGCGCGTTAAATACAATGTTTAGAGATTAATGCGCGTTAAATACAATGTTTAGAGATTAATGCGCATTAAATACAATGTTTAGAGATTAATGCGCATTAAATACAATGTTTAGAGATTGATGCGCATTAAATACAATGTTTAGAGATTAATGCGCGTTAAATACAATGTTTAGAGATTAATGCGCATTAAATACAATGTTTAGAGATTAATGCGCATTAAATACAATGTTTAGAGATTAATGCGCATTAAATACAATGTTTAGAGATTAATGCGCATTAAATACAATGTTTAGAGATTAATGTCATCCCAAATAGTTTGAAATGGGAATAATTCCTTGTATTTGTTTACACAGCAGCCAACAGGCAGGATTGACGAATACCTTTCATTAATTCTTATGCTAACTATAACCCTAAACCATGTCCTAACCTATTTCTTAATATAAACTTAGTCCAACTATGAAAGTAACCACGACCAAAAACCTGAATTTAATCTACAACTTAATCCTTATCCCCAGAAGCGTAACTGGGTTTTCCGCGCCCTGGTCTTATTCATTTATGGCGCCCTTGAGAAATAGGGAAAATACTAAATTATACAGAATAAATTGATTATTGAAGGGTTAGTCCTCGGCGCCCTTGGCAACTGCGCAGATGCCAAGTCGTTGTTACGCTTCTGCTTATCCTAACCCTAACCCAAACCACGGAAGCAACAAAAATTGAGGTCTTTTCTCTCTTTATAATCCATCCTCTTCCTCATTGTTTTCGTTGAATTATTTAATGGATATCATTCTTAGTCGCATACATCGGGTGAAAAGAAATGTTAAAAGTTAAAAAAAACAAAAATAACAATTTTTATAATTATTATTAAAAATTTAAAAAAAAATAATAAAAAAATACTAAATTACGAACAATAAAGTAAAACTAATTATTTATTAGGCGATACACCTTTCAGTAAGCTATTAGCCACACTCTTGTTATATTGGAACACACAGTCATAAATACAAATAACAAAAAGCCACTATGTTTTGGGGGGTTCTTGTAAATAATAGTGGTTAGAAATTGTCCATCAAACCATTGTGCCGTTCATTCTGACCGCCCGTTCTAATAAAGTTACTTCATAAAATATGTATTGGAATTTACAAAGTTCCATGAATCACGCTCCCCCCTCGGGCCCCTCCCCCACACAAAATAATAATAATACGCCTTTCCTTCACGCCAAACGAGAACATTAATAGAAGGTTCTGGAGTCATGCAGACATTCAGTTATGAGAGTGGTTATCTTATTAATAAATGTGTGTGAGGGTGCTACCCTGATTGGTGTCAAAGTCATAAATTATATTTATTGGGTCATGAACTCACCGCTTTGTAAAATAGACCTGAAGCTATAAAAAATGATTTTAAACACAATTCGTTACATAAGAGAATTCAGGAAGACGGCCACAGAACAAAGTCAGCTCTAACCGTGGTGGGGTGAGTGCGGGGGTCTACCAATATTCAAAGTCAAATTTATTTATTGGTCTTACCTAAACGAAACCGTCTCTTAGCAACCAACGACATTCACTCGGCGGGAATTCTTTTGGGCTTGGCGAGCCTTGGGCTTGGGTGCGGCCAACATGACGCTTCGATATGCTCAAATATTTCCCGCCTTCTGCTCAGTGCTGCACGTGACAGAATCAGGATTAACCACCGGCCGGTTAATCCGCTTGGAATTGATTTTATTTTTCCTTCTTGTCTCTCCCCCACCCCCCCCCGCCTAGAGATCGTCCTCACGCTTACGATCTATCGTGACCACCCTCAACTCCACCTCGCCCCACCCTCAAATAAATTCGAAAACGGTGTAATTTTCTAATTTAATCCCAAGGAATAATAACTCGCATGGGTTGCATTTTATTTTTCTCTCGGTCTCCACACCCAATGTCGTGATGAAGTGGTTTTAATGGAAAAAGATTATGTGTGATTGCCAGTTTGTCTGATCGTGTGTCAGCAATACCGAATCGTTGATTTCTTTTGTGTCATCGTGTGTCTGAAAGGCAGGGCCAAACGTGTCCTCTTGTTAGTTGGGAAATTTGACTAAAGAAGGCAAACAAAAAAAAAGAAAGAAAGAAAAAAAAAGTTAGTTCAAAAGAGTGGAGTTCTGGTTGGATGGGGTGGGGTGGGGTGGGAGGTACAGGAAAGGGAGGTTATTGCAAGGCGGAATTCAGTCTGTGAATGGTTTTTGCCCAATGTAAAGAAAAATCTTTAGAGCGTGGTCAGGTGGTTGACAAAAAACCACGTGACGGTCGGACGTTATTTTGATTCTCAACAAGAATAATTGAATGACAAAACATGCTTTCGTGAGTACATTAGGTGTCGTCATGGATACCGCAGTGGTTCTAAATCCGGTGGGTCCCATCAGTGGCGACATCATTTTGTGGCACTTAAGTTGGCTCGAAATGTTTAGATAGCGACTCAAACGATGTGTCTGATGTCTTGTCTCTGCCTTTAAACTAGCAGGTTAGTGAACCCAACCATTTTATTACCATTTGTTGGGCTTTAAAGATTCTTTGAAGCGTGACGTCTTTAATAATTTATCATTTTTTTCTTATATGTGAGCTGTAAGAAATCTAGTCCTGCAAATGTGGTACTAACATCCCCCCCCCCAATCCATACAACGCCGTTGTTTATTGCTAAAGTTGAAAAAAAATGATGATGCATTTCATAAAACACAAACTTATGTTTTTACATCGGTCTTACGGTAGCTAAAGGAAGTCGATACAATAATTCAATAATTATTTTGCTAAATATTGTAGTTACTTAACATCCTCTTAACATCATTCGTGTATTTATAGATATTTCCATTTAATTCATCTCTAGGATATTATCGATATATTAAAAAATTTATAAGGCATTTACGATTACTTCATTTATATGATACTGTCGACTTCTTTATTTAAAGGATACGGCCGATTATTCTATCGATGAGAACTTTATTTATATAGACTCGTTTCCTTTTTCCCCTTTGAAGATGCGGTACGGCAGTTTTTGTCCGGCTTATCCCCATTGATGAAGATACCAATGTTTGTCCGGCTTATCACCAGTGATGAAGATACCAATGTTTGTCCGGCTTATCACCAGTGATCAAGATACCAATGTTTGTCCGGCTTATCACTAGTGATGAAGATACCAATGATTGTCCGGCTTATCACCAGTGATGAAGATACCAATGATTTTCCGGCTTATCACCAGTGATGAAGATACCAATGATTGTCCGGCTTATCACCAGTGATGAAGATACCAATGATTGTCCGGCTTATCCCCAGTGATGAAGATACCAATGTTTGTCTGGCTTATCACCAGTGATGAAGATACCAATGTTTGTCCGGCTTATCACCAGTGATGAAGATACCAATGATTGTCCGGCTTATCCCCAGTGATGAAGATACCAATGATTGTCCTGCTTATCACCAGTGATGAAGATACCAATGATTGTCCGGCTTATCCCCAGTGATGAAGATACCAATGTTTGTCCGGCTTATCACCAGTGATGAAGATACCAATGTTTGTCCGGCTTATCCCCAGTGATGAAGATACCAATGTTTGTCCGGCTTATCACCAGTGATGAAGATACAAATGTTTGTCCGGCTTATCAACAGTGATCAAGATACCAATGATTGTCCGGCTTATCCCCAGGGATGAAGATACCAATGATTGTCCGGTTTATCCCCAGTGATGAAGATACCAATGATTGTCCGGCTTATCACCAGTGATCAAGATACCAATGATTGTCCGGCTTATCACCAGTGATGAAGATACCAATGATTGTCCGGCTTATCACCAGTGATGAAGATACCAATGATTGTCCGGCTTATCACCAGTGATCAAGATACCAATGATTGTCCGGCTTATCACCAGTGATGAAGATACCAATGATTGTCCGGCTTATCACCAGTGATGAAGATACCAATGATTGTCCGGCTTATCACCAGTGATCAAGATACCAATGATTGTACGGTTTATCCCCAGTGATGAAGATACCAATGATTGTCCGGCTTATCACCAGTGATCAAGATACCAATGATTGTCCGGCTTATCACCAGTGATCAAGATACCAATGATTGTCCGGCTTATCCCCAGTGATGAAGATACCAATATTCTGCCTGAATGGGTCCAGCTCTAGCCATGCGTGGGTAAACTTCTAGTCGTCTAATGTCCGCAATAAAACAATAACTGATGTTGTGACAAATCATTTGAATGGCGTGAATCCGCAGTCATGCTTGACTGATTGGTTCAATACTTGCCACAGCTATGAGATCTTTTCAATTTTAATGAGGATTTACTAAATGCCGTGCTGTAATTCCGGGTATAAATTTTATTGAAAGTGGGGTAGTCTGTAGTAGAATAAATAAATAAAAACATCGTAGTTACCATATGACAGGGTGAATCTGGAGGACAAATTTAAAGGCTGTAGTTGTTTTATTCTAGAAATCATTTAGTGCTACGTGCGATCCTATTAGTCTAAACTATTTACCCCCCCTCCCCAACACACACACATTTTTTAGCTTCCACGAAAGCGAATACACGCAATGTCATACAACTACTATAATTAAAAATCCAAAGGAATTCGTTTGAATAAAGATTTATTAACATTTTGATTTCATCCTTCTGCGTCGTTTTGCTGCATTCAATGTTATTCTTCTTTTTCCCTTACTTGTTACGCATCTGTTTCTGTAATTAAAAAATAAAATAAAATAAACAAACCCTTTATAAAAAAGATGCAGTTGAAATACATGAAATTTCACCACTTGTCAAATATCTCATCTATTTATGCTAATTCCTTAGCATCTAATTTATATCCAATACATACCTGATCATACCTTTAGTTTTGTGCGTTTTCGATTGAGAATAAAGAGATGATAGTCGGGAACAAAGTGGGAAAAGCTGCGTTCAACTACAGGGTACTAGGCGGCCCCGGAAGTCTGGGCCAAAAGTGGAGAAAAAAAACAAACAATAAATTTATCTGAAAGTCAAGACTCTTGTGTTTGAATTGAGGATAAACTGTTTGTGAGTGCTGCAACTGTTTGTGAGTGCTGCAACTGTTTGTGAGTGCTGCAACTGTTTGTGAGTGCTGCGATCTTTTGACGTTTATGAATTGACACTCATTCTGAAAAGTTTGCACATCACTTGCCTAGATGAGAGTGAAGATATTTTTCACACATTACCAGAAGTTAAACTCATATATACTAGAAGTTAAACTGATAACTACAGGAAGTTAAACTGATATATACTAGAAGTTAAACTGATAACTACAGGAAGTTAAACTGATATATACTAGAAGTTAAACTGATAAATGCAGGAAGTTAAACTGAAATACACTGGAAGTTAAACTGATAACTACTTGAAGTTAAACTGATAACTTACTACTAGATAAGAAAATGACAATAATTAGCCAAAAAATGTTGAAAATAAAAATCTACAAAATACGATTCATAACTCGGTGAACATAAATTATTAGGTGTCCTCTTTTTTTCCGGGGGTAGTGTGGGTGGGTGGGGGGTGCATTTCTTAATATTTTTGAGTTTTGTACAAATAATGAATAATTTTAAAATATTAAAAAAGCAGCAACACGAGTTTACAACAAACAACTTTGAAATGACGATTCCCTTATCGATCGGTGATCCGTGCTAAAACAAGATAGTTCAGTAACAACCATTGTTTAAATATCTCACATAGCTGACATTGCTAGCATGACTTAACCTCGCATTCAGCACTTGATCGGTTGTTGTTCCAATCTCATGTTCCCTCTCACCTTGCTCTCACACCACCAACAAAATGTTATCTTTCTGCCTCATTTCATCCGACATGCGTCACGGAATGAGATCTCGGGTGCCAAACTTCGGGAAACTCCGAACGTCACCAGCACCAAGTGGAACAAGTTGACACGGTGCAATCTACAGCTTTGAAGTTTGGGGGGAAAGGGGGGGACCTGCGTTCATTAGTTGCAGTTGATATTTGTACACACAGCCGCGCGTGTGTGAAACCCGCCTGCCGTTGAGAGTCGGATATAGACTGGTCGAATTGCGCAGTGCCTATAAATAGATCAATGAGGGTAATCTTTTCCCCTGTCCGTGAGTTGAAGAATGCACGGGCCGCTAGTGGAACCGGTGCGTTCTAATTTCGTCACATGAAAATGGTTGCATGCCATTAGTTCAATAGGTATCGATTGTTGTACGTTTTGGCTGTGATTTACTTGAGGTTTTTGTTCATAACTTTTGCCATGTTAACAATCTAAGTGTGACGGGTGCAGCGGCGTAGCTAGGGGTAGTGCTGCCCCTTCATATATTTAAAATAAAAAATCCATTTGGTGGCGGAACCACACCTAACTCCTAGTCGAGGAGAGTATGTTCATTTTGTTGAAATTCAAACAGAAAACAATAATTAACCAGAAAAGAATATTTATTACCACATATGACTATTGAATATTCAACAAGCGCTAATGTGCATTATAATTTCATTGAAGACGGATCAATTGAATGCGACAGTCCTGTGATTTATTATTAGACGCCATTTGGACCACCAAAAAAAAACAAACCAATAACAAACTAAAAAAAAAGAAACTAATTTTTTTTTAAATGGCTTCCGTGAGTTTAATAAAAGCAGAATGAACTGCCTCTTTCAGTGGGAGGTCTTTCAGATTGGAGGTAATAGTGTTACCAGGCGTTTAAAACGATCTGTACATAGCTGATAAAATCATGTATCACCGAGTTTGGACCCATCTGTATCGACGAGTTGGCAAAATCATCTATAAAGACCTTATGAAATCTAATGGTCTACTGCCTACCCCCCCCCGGAAGAAATAACCACACCTTTACATAAACCGATTGAGTGCCCCCAATGGGACCTAACAATCGCCATGTTTGTTTAAACTCCCCCACCCTAGCAACCCCTGACAACCAGCTGCCAACCGATTGGTCCATGCCGGATCAATGTCGTGCGTGCTGTGAACATTGAACTCGTATTACGACTTGGGGAAATCCCAGAAAATTTTGCGCTTGTGTTTTTCCTGATGTCCCGTGAGGAACGAGCCCTTCAAATATTTGAGAAGTTCATTCAGGCGTGCCGTTGTATTTAGTGAAATGTTGTGGTTATTTGTTGGGCGTGAGCATTGGGGCGGTACTGATTGTCTGTTTGGTGAGGGCCAGCTATAAAATAATTTGCCGTCGGATGTAGAAGAAGAGTCTTGATAAACTTTGGGGTCAACAGGAAGTCATGACCCAATACGAGAGACAATCAGCTACGGCAAGGGAAGGAGTACCGTCTCAATTCAATCATTTCAATTAGTAGATATTATATTACAAATTATAATTAAAAATGTAACATTAGAAATACAATGACATTCCTTTCCTAACAAATAACTTACTAAATGTCACTTTCTTTTAGCAAAATCATTATAGTGGAAGAATTGTACTGTATCTAGTAAGCTACCATTACACATACGTAGTTTTCAAACAACCAAGTCCTTCAAGACTGCACTTAATAAGACACATCTTTTCAAAATTTATTTTCAAAATTAATGAAACAACATTTCTTGTAAATGATTAACGTAAGTTATGTATAATGTACTGTAATTTGTGTGTTTGTTATGATATGAAAGTTAATTTAATACTTATAGGTATGTCATTTCTTTCATGTAAAGCGCTGTGAGCCCAGTTCCTTACTGGGATACAGCGCTATATAAATAATCAATTTATTATTATTATTATAAGCAGTGTTTACCTGATGTCCCAGACTTAATCCAATAGATGCTATGGCGTAGCTGTATGCTACATTTACATATATTGTATCCCATAGACGAAAGGTCAATGCTTGTGTTTAGAATTCAATCCACGCCAAAAAGTGCAATAATATTTAAGCTTGATCCATCCGAGCATAAATTACCATTTGCGATGTTCTAATGGTTTGTGTTGGGACTAGGTGGCCGGGCGATATGCGTTGCGTTAATCCCAGCTTGCGAACTTGAACCCCGTCCCGAAAAGAAAACGTCAGCAGCCCACGAATAGATGTGACCAATGTTCCCTCTGAGCCTCTTTTAGTCCATGTGCAAATTATCCGTTTTTCTTAGCAAATTTTTACATACTAAAAAGACACATTTCAAAATTTGCTTCACAGTAATTAAAACTGCTGCGCGGTGTCTGGCAGTTAGCTGTGCGGCCGCTTAGAGGGAACATTGGATGTGAGCCGCGGTTGTTGGACGCGAAATTATCAAACAGAGAAAGGACAGCAACTCTTAATTTAGACCAAGTGATAAAGTGCAATTAGTGGAACAACAGTACAACACAAAAGTTCCGGCAACTCCTACAATATTTGAGCGAAATATATCCCCTTGGGTTATCCAGAAGCGCGGAAGCAGGTAATTAACTGTATAGAGAACAATGTAATCATCATACATGTAGATCTCAGCTCTTGTTTCATTGAGGATGATTGGAGGCAGAATATTTTTATAGAAACCATTAATTTTGAAAATCTATAGTCTAGTATTAATCTGACATTTAAGATATATGAACTTTCAGTGACAGTGATTACATTTGTATAGTAGGCAATTTGTATCAATATTATTTGACGTTGTGGTTTAGTTATTAATTTAAAAAAAAATATATTGGTCTATTAATCTTCTGATAAAGCAAAACATGTAAACAGGGTATTTTTGAGCCTGACAGGACATAACAAAAGAGCGAACGTTTCGGCAAAGAGCCTTCTTCAACGAACAAATAGTACACAAATAAAACGAATATAAAGAAATTACAAAATAAAAACTTAGCTGCAATGAAATCCAAAGAGAGCCAAAGACAGCCATGTTTCCCAGATTCCCATAATTCATATTGATTAAAGTAGAACCTGCCCACATTGTCCAAATTACACTGTCTAAGTTACTTTTAACCTCTTTGAATAATTTGAAATTTAGATACTAAATGGAATATTTAAAAAAAACATAATTTATAAAATATCGACTATTTTTTAATGAAATGATTATTGTTATTCTATTAACATTTTAAAAAAATCTTTAAAATTTCTTGAAAACTCTTTAAATTGTTAACTCCATTTTTATAACTAAATTTGCACCAATATTTATTAACTCACCAGTTTAACACGTTAAAAGTTAGTATCATTCCAATTAAAATGAAATTATATACACTTCACTAATTTTTTTTGGTTCACTTAGAGTTTGTTAGTTTTACTACAGCTGTCCATTTCGTGAAACTTTAATTTAAAAAAAAATTTCCTCCAACAAACTGATCCGCGAATATTTACCATGCTTTTAGCATCAAAACGGCCGACAAGGATTTCGACCAGGGTACTTAGCAGTCATCCTTGCTCTCAAGGCCATAAGATTATATTTACATCCGTAAAACCAATATTGTAAAAATAAAATTACTTGATGCATTAGATGGTTTTTGTATATCTTCACTCAGAAAGATCACTTCCGGGTTATCTCAAAATATATAGATCTATCGATCTCTCACAACTTCTTCAAGGACATCTGCACATATTCCACGACTTCTACCAATCTCTTAAGAATTAAAAAAATATCCTGTGTTTAAAGCCTAAAATATATACATCTTTTTGAATCTTATTTAGATACCCTTAAACCTCTCTCCAACCTGATACGACCTCTCTCCAACCTGATACGACCTCTCTCCAACCTGATACTACCTCTCTCCAACCTGATACGACCGCTCTCCAACCTGATACGACCTCTCTCCAACCTGATACGACCTCTCTCCAACCTGATACGAGCTCTCTCTCCAACCTGATACGACCTCTCTCCAACCTGATACGACCTCTCTCCAACCTGATACGACCTCTCTCCAACCTGATACAACCTCTCTGATCTCATAGGACCTCTCCTCAAACTATTAGGACCTCTCCAACCTCATATGACTTTTCTCAAGTCTTCTCACCCATATCTCCTACGACAGTGATGCCGAACCTATGGCGCGCTTGCCACAGTCCGCACGCAGAGCCTCATCAGCCGGCACGCGACCTAAATATTACTTCTTTAATCAAACCAGCTAAGCCAAAACCCTATTTTCGGGTTTCATTGGAGTGTTGGCACTTTATTATGAATAAGTGGGTTTTCGATGAATTTTGGGCACGCGGCTCAAAAAGGTTCCCCACCACTGTCATAGGACATCCCCCAGGTGTCCTCTGACATCTAGAATTTCATAGAACCTCTAACCAACCTCATGTAGGATCCGCCTAGGTCATTGCCCCAAACATCTCGACGCTGAAACAGGTCATGCACATAAATCACGCCCCTGTAGGCACTCAGTCCATTGTCACGGTAACCTACTGGGCGCTCAGCCCCCGGGTTTTTCCCGTGAATTAAATTATGAGTTCTGGTGGACCGAAAGGTCAGTCAATGGGGTCAATAAATATGTTCAATAGCTGGAAGCGGTGACCGTGCCCATTTATTTCATTTCCCAGACCGGATGTGGGGCATTTCGTTTGTAGTGAGGTATCGAAACCGACATGATCTCATTAGACAATATTGAATTACACTACGGTCATACAGTGAACACAAGTGAGGTCATACAGTGAACACAAGTGAGGTCATGCAGTGAACACAAGTGAGGTCAGGTTAGGGATTTGAAAGAATCGTGTTTCATACGAGTCACGATCAAATGAACATCAAATATTATCCTTAGAGTTTGATCCCTAAATATGACATGAATCATGCCCCCAATGCACTTTGTTAGTCATAGTCACATAATTACATTAAACCTTACAAAAAACTTGCATTAAAACTAAAATAAAAATCAATGAGTATTAAAAATACGATTATAGCACGCATCATCCCTTGATGACCATTTGGTCGCTAATTGTGTGCGGTATCATGATTTTTCCCTCGAATAGTCTATATCAAACTGGGCAAAATGCTATCTGTTAGGCGTGCTTCGCGACCCTCGGGAGCATGTAACTCATTCGGAAGTAAATCAATAAGTTTATTTTTTTAATTCTTTATATGATGTGTCGTGACTCCATGATGTGTCGTGACTCCATGATGTGTCGTGAATCAATGATGTATCGTGACTCAATGATGTGTCGTGACTCAATGATGTGTCGTGACTCAATGATGTGTCGTGACTCCATGATGTGTCGTGACACCATGATGTGTCGTGACCCCATGATGTGTCGTGACTCATGATGTGTCATGACTCCATGATGTGTCGTGACTCCATGATGTGTCGTGACTCCATGATGTGTCGTGACTCCATGATGTGTCGTGACTCCATGATGTGTCGTGACCCCATGACGTGTCGTGACCCCATGATGTGTCGTGACTCCATGATGTCTCGTGACTCCATTATGTGTCGTGACTCCATGATGTGTCGTGACTCCATGATGTGTCGTGACTCCATGATGTGTCGTGACTCCATGATGTGTCGTGACTCCATGATGTCTCGTGACTCCATGATGTGTCGTGACTCCATGATGTCTCGTGACTCCATGATGTGTCGTGACTCCATGATGTCTCGTGACTCCATGATGTGTCGTGACTCCATGATGTGTCGTGACTCCATGATGTGTCGTGACTCCATGATGTGTCGTGACTCCATGATGTGTCGTGACTCCATGATGTGTCGTGACTCCATGATGTGTCGTGACTCCATGATGTGTCGTGACTCCATGATGTGTCGTGACTCCATGATGTGTCGTGACTCCATGATGTGTCGTGACTCCATGATGTGTCGTGACTCCATGATGTGTCGTGACTCCATGATGTGTCGTGACTCCATGATGTGTCGTGACTCCATGATGTGTTCCTAATCCTGAAAAGTTTAACCACAACTGGTCTCTGTTTACTTATACATTTATAGAACTAAGTGGTTGAACATTGTAGAGAGCAATAACCTCGTAGTCTTAAATTCTAAATTCTTTGTAAAAAAAATAAAATTAAAAAAATATATATATAAAAAAAGAGGTAAAAACTGATTTTCAGCAGTTTCTACTTTATATAGAGTATACCGTGATTCTCACGTGACAAGTTTCTACTTTACATAGAGTATCTTGTGATTCCTTAGTTCCAGTCTTGAGCTTGATGAGAGCCTTGCTTCTCTGTGGAACATCGTCGTTTTCAACAGAAAACATTTCTATATCATTGCTTTTATTACATTGTAGACCAGAAGTGGCAGTATAGGTTACATTTATCTTTGGGTAAACTTACTTTCTATTTGAATCTATGTACACTCTACTGATATAATATATTAGTACACTGTGGATCTTTGGGTCAACTTACTTTCTATTTGATCTATGTACACTCTACTGCAGTGGTTCCCAAACTTTTTAGACCCACGGACCCCTTTTATACTCAAACTTACCCACGGACCCCCAAGTGATAAAAACTTTATAAATGCATAGTACAAAAATTACAAAAGCAACATTTTGATGAAAAGTACAGTGTTTATTGAAATTATCACTTTTGTTTAAGATTAAATTGAAAACAAGTAATAACTTGGATTAACGTGATGAGATTTTATGAGTATACGAGCAACAAAGCCCGTCCAAGGACGTTCCGCCACCGTTCGGTGGCATGTTGTAACTCCCCTCCAACAGCCGTCTCGACCGGCATACATGTGCATCACGTCAAAAATACTATTCATTACAGTTAAAATAAATAACTCGTAAAAACAGAGCTTTTTGCTATAAATCCCAACGCACATAACTCAAAATAAAGTCTTGGAAGAAATACTGCATAAAAAATAACTCGTTTTGAACGTCCGCATAAACGTTTTCAATATGATTGGCTGTAGGAGACATATGTGTGTACGGGACAAATCGCTATCGATGACCGCACGGAACATAGCCTTTTATTTTATAGGATTTATGACCGAGTCAACGTTTGTGTGTAGGAACCGCAAATCTTCACAAGAACCAATTTCTAGTCGTTTATTTTATTTTTGGAGTTGTTGTTTTTTATGATGAGGTTCATAACGCCACTGAATCTTTGCTTCACCAAATAGGAAGACAGGAAAACAGTCAAAAAATTCTGCACGATAACCTATAATGCATGATATAAAATTCGGATCTGACTTTGTAACCAGAATGTGTGCTATCCTAGTCCGAGCATTGGTTTTAGTTCCTCATTTGTGGATATTTCAATAAGCCGCTCCTGTATTAGTATGTATTCATCTTTGTTTTGGACCTGAGTTTGTCCATGCGCTAAAGAGTTCAACTGCAATTCGTAAATATCCAATAGTGACGAATGCCTACAAAACTTTGGTTCTGGTCTGAGGTCTGCATGAAGAGCCGTTAAGTTTTGACAGTAAGCCAGCAAATCTTTATCTCTATTTTGCAGTTTCAAAATATTTGAAAACTGAGAACATTCTCCTGTTCCTAAGTTTTGTTTGCACAGAAAAAGGTTTGCAACAAACTCAGATATAACGCTTATAGTTTAGATTAAATTTAATTGGTTACCTTGTAGTAGTTGTAGTTTCAAATTAGTTTCGTTAAAGTTGGGTAAATAAATCATTCATAAAGGATATGTCATTTTTTTTAGTTTATTGTTTTGCAGATCATTGTCTTTGTTTTCCAGGAATTCGGACACTGAATCAAAGAGAGCATAAAATCTATCTATCTATCTATCTATCTATCTATCTATCTATCTATCTATCTATCTATCTATCTATCTATCTATCTATCTATCTATCTATCTATCTATCTATCTATCTATCTATCTATCTATCTATCTATCTATCTATCTATCTATCTATCTATCTATCTATCTATCTATCTATCTATCTATCTATCTATCTATCTATCTATCTATCTATCTATCTATCTATCTATCTATCTATCTATCTATCTATCTATCTATCTATCTATCTATCTATCTATCTATCTATCTATCTATCTATCTATCTATCTATCTATCTATCTATCTATCTATCTATCTATCTATCTATCTATCTATCTATCTATCTATCTATCTATCTATCTATCTATCTATCTATCTATCTATCTATCTATCTATCTATCTATCTATCTATCTATCTATCTATCTATCTATCTATCTAATCTATCTATCTATCTATCTATCTATCTATCTATCTATCTATCTATCTATCTATCTATCTATCTATCTATCTATCTATCTATCTATCTATCTATCTATCTATCTACTATCTATCTATCTATCTATCTATCATCTATCTATCTATCTATCTATCTATCTATCTATCTATCTATCTATCTATCTATCTATCTATCTATCTATCTATCTATCTATCTATCTATCTATCTATCTATCTATCTATCTATCTATCTATCTATCTATCTATCTATCTATCTATCTATCTATCTATCTATCTATCTATCTATCTATCTATCTATCTATCTATCTATCTATCTATCTATCTATCTATCTATCTATCTATCTATCTATCTATCTATCTATCTATCTATCTATCTATCTATCTATCTATCTATCTATCTATCTATCTATCTATCTATCTATCTATCTATCTATCTATCTATCTATCTATCTATCTATCTATCTATCTATCTATCTATCTATCTATCTATCTATCTATCTATCTATCTATCTATCTATCTATCTATCTATCTATCTATCTATCTATCTATCTATCTATCTATCTATCTATCTATCTATCTATCTATCTATCTATCTATCTATCTATCTATCTATCTATCTATCTATCTATCTATCTATCTATCTATCTATCTATCTATCTATCTATCTATCTATCTATCTATCTATCTATCTATCTATCTATCTATCTATCTATCTATCTATCTATCTATCTATCTATCTATCTATCTATCTATCTATCTATCTATCTATCTATCTATCTATCTATCTATCTATCTATCTATCTATCTATCTATCTATCTATCTATCTATCTATCTATCTATCTATCTATCTATCTATCTATCTATCTATCTATCTATCTATCTATCTATCTATCTATCTATCTATCTATCTATCTATCTATCTATCTATCTATCTATCTATCTATCTATCTATCTATCTATCTATCTATCTATCTATCTATCTATCTATCTATCTATCTATCTATGGCATCCGTCCATCCTCATGGGATGATGGCGTTTCCTCCTGCTCCTCTACCCCCCTTCCCCTTTCTCCTGGCCCTTTTCTCCTCGCTCCTGGCTGAAAGGGAAGCTTCCGCGACTTGAATGCCCTCGCGCACTTTTGCCCGCCAGGAGGTGCGCTCCACAGCAATGGTCTCCCACGTTTTATGGTCAATCTGCGCCAGGGTCATGTCTTTCATGCAGACATCCTTGAAGCGCAAGCAGGGACGTCCTCTCTTCCACATACCAGTTGCCAGCTCGCCGTAAAGCAAGGCTCTTGGAATGCGCTCCGGGCTCATCCTGCGGACATGTCCCAACTACCGCAGGCGCCTCTCACTAAGGATTGAGTGCATGCCCAGCATATGACTCCTTCTAAGTACCTCGACATTCGTGATCTTATCCTGCCACTTGATGTGCAGAATCCTGCGCAAGCATCGTAAGTGGAAGCTGTTGAGTTGCTTTGTTTGTTTAGCATAGGTCGTCCAGCACTCGCTGCCATAGAGGAGTGTGCTGAGCACGCAGGCCTGGTACACAGTGATTTTCGTCCTATCAGTAAGCTGTGCATTGTTCCACACTCTTTGATTCAGCCTAGCCATTAATGCTGCAGCCTTGCCGATTCTGGTTTCAATTTCCTTTTCCAGGGAGAGTGTGCTTGTGATGTTACTGCCAAGGTAGGTAAAATCCTCGACGACATCCAAGGTGTTTCCCTCAATGGAGATTGCTGGGAAGCAGTCTGTTTCTTGTCTCATATTGTTGGTCTTTTTGAGGCTTATCGTTAGACCAAAATCCTTGCATGCCTCTGAGAACTTATTGACCAAAAGTTGGAGACCTATCTCTGAATGTGAGGTAAGGGCTGCGTCATCCGCAAAGAGCAACTCTCTAATTAAATCAGTTTCCACTTTTCTCTTCGCACGGATACGGCTGATGTTGTATAGATTTCCATCCGTCCTGGTATGGATGTTTACACCCTCGAAGCAGTCCTCGAAAGGATGACGCAGTAGCATCGAGAAAAAGATACCGAAGAGAGTTGGAGCCAGTACAGAGCCCTGTTTGACTCCGCTACAAACTGGGAAGGGTTCTGAGGTGGCACCATCGAAGAGCACTGAGCTTTGCATATTGGTGTGGAAGGACTCGATGATGGCGAGAAGCCGCGGCGGACATCCTATTTTTCAAATATACGTAGCAGACCCTTGCGGCTGACCAGGTCAAATGCCTTTGTTAGATCTATGAAGGCAACGAAGAGGGTTTTCTGTTACTCCCGACATTTCTCTTGTAGCTGACGGAGTGAGAAGATCATGTCCATGGTTGACCGGACAGTCCGAAAACCGCATTGTGATTCCGGGTAGACATTAATATCTACCCGGAGCATAAAATAGATTTAAATATGTACGTGTTGATAACCACCGTACTTCTGTGTGAATAAATAATACATTACAGTTTTCTTCATTTTCCAAACCATAGTGAGCAAATAATCTCTCATCAAGGCATTCCTTTTCATTTTATTAACTGCTCTAATGACATAATATAGTGATCCATGCAAACTTTTACTAAGATTTTTTTGAATATTTGATGTTGATGAATGACTCAATTTACTGAAAATACATTTGGTACAGAATGTTTTAAGTATGCCAGAAAGTCAAGAGTATTGGTTTAACTTCAAACATTTTTTAAATTCAGTAAATAATGTTTCACCTTTCATATCCGTTTCCAAACATTTAGCCATACTTCAAATATTCAATAACTCTGTATTGACGGCATTGTTTCTTCGGGTCACTCAGTGCTGGATTTACCTATTTGCCAAACAAGCTATAACTTAGGGCCCCTGCCTTCTTGGGGGCCCCCGGAATTTTGTTTTCATATTTGTCACTTATATAGAATATCTAGACTTCAAAAGGACCTTAAATAGCTTAGGGCCCCATCAAGTCTAAATGCAGCCTTGGGCTCACTCATTCTCTTATCTGTTGAAACAGACCACTTTTAAAAATTATTAACGTTTTCAATGGAATGCTACAGTAAAGCCCTATTGAAAACATTATTCGATGATAGGACACAATTTAGATAAATATAACTTCCCGACACATCGAAAATACACAACCTTGCAACCCTCGTAGATTCAAGTTAAAAACTTGTATTTTTCTACTTATAGTTATAGGAGTTCGGCATTTCTTCGGCATCAGGCTTGACCTTTCAACAAACCAAGTATTTTGATTGGTTATAGATGTGGAAAATATAGTAGTTCTACTACTTTTTCTACGTAAAACAAAATTGTATCAACGAAGGATAGCACCTAAGATGGTATTTAATTAGTAGAAAAGGCATTCACATACTATTTTATTTATTATTATTTATTTTAATTTCAATAATAATAAAAATGTATCAGTTTTATTATTTGATGTTAAGCCTTGCGCGGACCTCCAGACGTTGTTCAGGGACCCCCAAATCAATTTTAATTTTCCACGGACCCCCTGAAGGGTACCGCGGACCCCTGGGGGTCCGTACGGACCACTTTGGGAACCACTGCTCTACTGATATAATATATAAGTACACTGTGGATCTTTGGGTAAACTTACTTTCTATTTGATCTATGTACACTCTACTGATATAATGTATTAGTACACTGTGGATCTTTGGGTAAACTTACTTTCTATTTCATCTATGTACACTCTACTGATATAATGTATTAGTACACTGTGGATCTTTGGGTAAACTTACTTTCTATTTGATCTATGTACACTCTACTGATATAATATATTAGTACACTGTGACTCCGGCCTTGAAAACCTCCATTTTATGTATTAAATTGTTTCAACAAGTCTGCCACGTATTTCCTATTACCTAACGATTAACTTTTAAAAGCTGGAGTAGTTCAGACTGGTTCATATTATAGAGGACGTTGTGGAAAAATTTGCTGTAGCGATCTAGCAAAAACCTCATAAGGAAAGCGCTAACATTTCATTGGCAGTAAAGGGGCGCGATGGTCTAAGTGGTAGCGCACTGAACTATCGAACCAAGGTTCGAGCCCAGGTTCTGGCAAGGCCTCTGGGGCATTGTGCTGGCCACACATTCCCTTGCTCGTTAGTGGTGGCCAAATAAAACTTGTGAACGCTACATCACTTGCCCCATAGTCCGTCATGGACTGGAAAGGGGGTCATTATTATATCATAGAGTAATTTACCACCTCGCGAACGCCATACGCTAAAAATAGCACCCTTTTTTACTTTCATTACCTAGTTTCTAAACCGTTCGACACAGGGTAAAAACGAAAGTACCTACAAGTAGTATGACAACAAGGCTACTATAATGAGACATCATTCTTGTATTTCTACATGGGGTTAGAGTGTAAAGTCCAATTTTAGCTGACCCAGTTAGCTACCTCCTGCCGAACACTATTTTGCTTAATTTACTTCAAAGCAGACACTTTTACCTCAAAGCAGACACATAACCAAAATCATCAAAGAATCAATTTTTAGTTAATGGAGTCAACAAATAACACTGGAGATGTCAATAATAATGTAATAAACGTTTATTAAAGAAATTAGATCCCGAATAACTTAGATCTATATATACACAATAATACTATAGGTAGATCTATAATCTATAGTCTAGTCAGGGCAGCAAACAGTGCACACTAAAGTGCCTTGATTCAAAGATGCACAATTTTGCGTGCACTGTGCATGCCACCAGCCATCACACACATCACATTGGACCCAAACCTCTGCCCCTCCCCCTTTTTTACACCCTTGACACATTCCTTCCAACAAGAGATCCTCTTCTTTATCTAAATTCTAAAGTATCGTCATCTGCAGCCATGTCAAGCTCCATTGTTTGAACCAACTGTGAGTCCTCACTCCTGCTATCAGATAGATCTATTACTGGATACTTCTTTACTTTCTTGGACTCCACAATTTTCATTTTTTTAATCTGCTCTTCTTCTCTCTTGCGTCTTTTTTCTTCCCTTTCTTGCTCTCTTGTCCTTTTGTAGCCTCTTTTTGTGCATCCTTTATCTTTTTGCTTTCTTCCCTCTCGATCTTTCTTTTCAGTTAATTTTGTTCTATTTCTTCCTTGTCTGCTATTTTCTTTTTAATGCTTCTCTAAACTCTTCTCCATGACCAAGTTTGGCATGGTTGGAGCATTTGCTGTTTTCTTCTTGTTTTTATTCCTTCTAACAAAAGCAGGCAGCTTCAAAATGTCATCTACTGTCAAGTTTGCTTTGAGTACTTTGACTGTGCAGTTTTTGGGTTCTTCTAGACTGCACGTTTCTATTAGCCCCACAGCTAAGGCTTGAACTTGTTGTCTTCTTCCTCTTTGCTAAGGTTGTCTCCTGCATTAGAACTTGTCATTGTAAGTTGACAAAAAAATTATTAAATTGGTTGCGACTCATTTCATCATATAAAATGTTTGACTAGTCATTGAGTACTTTAAGTTGTGCAGCAGACAAATTGAACTTTGGTGGTGATGATGCAGGTAATAATTCTGGTTGGGAATATTTGTAAATGATAGACTTATTTTCATTCTCAAATGGGCTGTTTTCCTGTATAATGGGCTGGGTCTCTATGACTACTTGTGTTTTATCGCAATTGGTTGTGTCTCAATGAGTGCCTGTGTGTAAGATTCGATTGGCTGTGTTTCAGTGGTTGCTGCTGTGTCGGATTCTATGTGTTGTGCCTCGATGATTGCTTAGTTATCGTTGGGACTCAATCAATTTGTTGTCATTTATGCTGTGCAGGTGGTTTAGCTTAATTTTCCTACATGAAAAAGTGTTCGCAACGAAGTAATATCCTACAATAAAGCAAATATACTTCAACGCGAACATGCCCTCAAAACGAACACTACTATTTTCAAATAACACTAGAGGCCAAGAGCTAGACCCTTATTTAACTAAATTTTTCTGCAGAATAAAAGTGTTCGGTACGAAGTAAAATCCAACTTTAAACTTACTTCGTCGCGAACACCCCTTCGAAACGAACATTGCTATTAAATAGCATTGTTAAGTATAACAGCGTGGTTACCGGCCTATTTGTAAGTGATGATGCAATACCAAACACGTGTGTTTTCCAAAGCGAACAGGAAAAGTAGTCTTAACCCGGAAATCAACTCCGTTCTTCCTAAGGACGCTGACAGCATGCATGGCGCAAGGATCAACATGTTGACACACATTTACTCACAAAATAGGCCATCCCGGCAAACGAAACGATAAACTGATATTGAAAACAGAAATACTTTCGACTTACTGGTGTTCGTTTTCGTGTTAGAAGGAAAATACAAATACAGAGAACGCTTTATGAAATAGTGTTGGCTACGACATAGCGTTCGCGAGGCGGTAACTTACTCTACGTATTTATCTTTGGAATTCGATAACTTCTGAACTTAGAGTTAGAGCTTTTGTTTAAGTTTGTTCATCATATTGATACATCGTTCACAATAGTAAATCCATGGCTATCAAAAGGCACTGGACAAATGCAGTATTACATTATTTTTAGATTATGCTTGTATCCAACCACTAATTTTTTTTTATTATTACCAAAGAATTTCTCAGTTTCATCCATATAAACTTTAACTCAATTATTCATTTGAAATACATAAGTAGTTAAGATATCATCATTTACTAAACATTTTCTTTATTGAATTCTGGTCTGGAAATAATATGTCAAACAAATGTTTATTGAAGACGTGTTGATTGGAAAAAAAAGTTCACTACGTAGCTATGTATGAACTTTTGCTATGTATTTTGAATTATCGCTTTGTAATGAGAGAAAGAGAGAGAGAGAAGGATTGAGCGAAAGAGAGAGAGAGAGAAAGAGAAAGAGACACAGCGTATTAACCCCCTAATGATTTTTACGGTTCATCTTATTGATATAAAAATGATCCAGTAGACGTACAGTAATTAGATGACGGACCACCAGATGTAACAGCTGCTACACGGACACGCTAAGATATGACGGACCACCAGATGAAACAGCCGCTACACGGACACGCTAAGATATGACGGACCACCAGATGAAACAGCCGCTACACGGACACGCTAAGATATGACGGACCACCAGATGAAACAGCCGCTACACGGACACGCTAAGATATGACGGACCACCAGATGAAACAGCCGCTACACGAACACGCTAAGATATGACGGACCGCCAGATGAAACAGCTGCTACACGGACACGCTAAGATATGACGGACCACCAGATGAAACAGCTGCTACACGGACACGCTAAGATATGACGGACCACCAGATGAAACAGCCGCTACACGAACACGCTAAGATATGACGGACCGCCAGATGAAACAGCTGCTACACGGACACGCTAAGATATGACGGACCACCAGATGAAACAGCTGCTACACGGACACGCTAAGATATGACGGACCACCAGATGAAACAGCCGCTACACGAACACGCTAAGATATGACGGACCACCAGATGAAACAGCCGCTACACGGACACGCTAAGATATGACGGACCGCCAGATGAAACAGCTGCTACACGGACACGCTAAGATATGACGGACCACCAGATGAAACAGCCGCTACACGGACACGCTAAGATATGACGGACCGCCAGATGAAACAGCCGCTACACGGACACGCTAAGATATGACGGACCACCAGATGAAACAGCCGCTACACGGACACGCTAAGATATGACGGACCACCAGATGAAACAGCCGCTACACGGACACGCTAAGATATGACGGACCACCAGATGAAACAGCCGCTACACGGACACGCTAAGATCATCAGAAAAGACGAATCGAGAATGAAACAGTTTTTCATGAAACTGTAAAAATGAATTCTGCAGTCAAGCAAAGCTCTAACTCTGGTCAAGCTTCTGGTCAAACACCTTTGTTCCATGGTCACATTTCCATTTTCGTCTGCTTCACTGTCCAGCACTCATGTTATATGGATTGATAAGTTTAAAATGATCTTTGGTCTGATGGCAAGCCTGTTCAAACATTAAATGAATACTCAAGATGAAATATTGGGTCTTCTTTGAATGAACAGGTGTCCGGCTTTCTTATTTCAGCAATAAATGTATCATGCAAGTGCAAGTCTTTCGGTACATTACTAATGACTTAGCCGGTCTGGAGCCTACTGATGCGTTTGTTTGAAAGTCGAGAAAAAGGCAATTAGTGTAAAATGACGTTTAAATTGTAAAATACACAACATGACACACACACGTCATCACTGCTAAGACTTATTGGCTGTGACACACACACGTCATCACTGCTAAGACTTATTAGCTGTGACACACACACGTCCTCACTGCTAAGACTTATTAGCTGTGACACACACACGTCATCACTGCTAAGACTTATTAGCTGTGACACACATTTGTGGATCTATAATAATTAGGGATGCGAAATTTAACGATTAATTTCTCGATTAATCGTTAATTTTTTATCGATTAAAATTATTTTAATCGATAAAAATTTGATTAAAATTAAAGAAAATATTTATAATATTTTTGAAATTTTGTATTAATAAATAATTAATTATAAATAATTAATAATAATTAATATATTTTTTATGTACAAACGTCTCCCGCGTATTATTATAATTTATTTTATTAATTTATGTGGACCGGCAGACGTCAACTAAAAAATGTCTGACAGGAACAGAGCCGTTAAATTGAAACATATAACTGGAAAGTTGAGCAAAGATTTTGTTTTTAAGCTAACTGCTGATGGCAAAGTCGAAGATGGTGAAAAAGTTTACTGTGTTCACTGCCATAAACAATTCTCTTTTAAAGGATCAAATACATCGCTGACGTACCACCTTCAGCACACACATCCGATCAAGTATCAACACATTTTCATACTATTTAGTTCAAAATATTCTTTTTAATTTTCATTTTCTTTGAGACAGGGGAAATAACTCAATAAAATTTTTAAAAGTCAATTACCTGTTTTTGTTACTTCCATTGAAATGTTCAGTTTAATGACGTTATAAATTTCTATTTTTAGCTTTAATCGAAATTAACGATTAATTAATCGTTAATGTTTCAAAAGTTAAAGATTAAATTTTAATTAATCGATAACAGCCCTAATAATAATAATTATGTCCTGAAAAATAAGACAGATCCCAGTTCTATCAAACTGAGATCAAACTCAGTTAAAGTGACTTCTTTTTCAATAAAAATAAAGTAAATGAATTAAAAGTAATCAAACCAACCATGTTTCTAAACGTTGCCATTATAATAACAACTATTCTTCCGACGAGTATCATCGACACACTAAACGTCTGGAACAATGATTTGAAAATCGAATATTAATATTCCATATAAGAGGTGGGCGAAATGACGTTATTGCTCCACACCCACGCCAACATCAAAATGTGCACATGAGATAAGTGGGTGTTGAGGGCCGCTCTTACGGGGTGGAATCTGGCAATTATAGGCCGCGCCCGTCAGCAGACATCAAGGGAGATGATTGCACTCAGGTGTCACAGAGTTAGCTTCTCTTTCAATATATGGATGTTATGTAACATTGGCAGTTAGCGATGTGGTACTGTCTGTTGGCAAAGGTTTTTTGTAGATTAAAACAATGCAGTTTAAACAATTCTACAATGGTGATGACAAGAATAAAGAAATTATTTAAGGAGAAGAGATACAAAAGTAAAAGTGTTATTATAAGGATGACCTCTATATTTATATGTATATGTTGTTGTTTGTCCGTCCTGATCAACGAGGACCATTCTCATCATATTTATTAGTCAAGTGTTTTGGAAACAATGTGTGTCCTTTAATATATAAAAAAAATATTAATGAATGTACGTTTATCTGGTTGTCCTTTATGCCATACTACATCATTCGCCATGAAACTCTGGGAACTTGTTTAGAACACTACCGCAAAGATTTATGGCATTAAAAGTTTTCAAATATAACTCAACTCATTGGGGGCAGGGGCTCCAAAACTTCGTGTTTTCCTTATGTGAGCTTAAAAGAAAGGTAATTTCAAAAAAATGGCTACTTGTTTAATGGATTGATCTTGACCAAACTTGGAAATTAAAACTTAATGGAATATAATTGATTATTTTAGGGAATTGAACTCCTAAAGTCCATTATTTCGGGGCTGGGGCCCTGAATCTTTTTTTCGTAAACGTCTAACGCTTTATTTCCCATTCTGTCTTACACGATCTTGACAAATACTTATACATATCTTCATCATAATCCACATTGAAATCTTTACGAGTTTTAAACTTTTCAACTTGTACCGTTAGGGTTGCCAGGTGGCTGTCGCAAACATACCGTACACTAGTGTCGAATTTTGTCGGTGGCACAATATTTCAATGTAAAATGTCCTGTATTGCTTCCATTTTTCCACTGGACAAATAACGATAATACCGGACAGTCCGGTACAAAACCGGACATCTGGCAACTGGCAACCCTATGTACCGTTTGGGTCTGAGTGCTCTTAATGTGTTTTTTTTTCTTTTATGAGTTTTATATATACTATTTTAATCAACCAATCACCTTGATGCTTAGGGAAGTAGAGTGCAATGTCAATGTATTTTTAAAAATTATCACTCATTTGCAGCGGCGTAGCGTGGGTATGTGCCGCCCGGGGCAGAACGCAAAAATATGTTAATGCTATAAGGTCCGTCCATAAATAACGTCACGCATCTATATTTGTGACAATGTGTGACGAGGGGAGGGGGGGGTTTAAGAATTGTGACGTCACATAAAACACGCTACTTTAAATCAAAGTTCCACTTAAATATTGGATTTCTTACTATTTTATGAAGTTTTACATGGATTCACGCGTGTTACGATATTACAGCGTAGTCTTACACTAAATACATACTAAAATGACAATAAATTGATTTGAAACATGCTCATTTTCTAATAGAAAATACTGCTTTTAGGGGAGGGGTCATAGCTTTGTGATGTCATATTGGAGGGGAGGTGTACGTTTTTTTGACGAAGTGTGACGAGGGGGTGGCGGGTTTAAAATCGACAAAATTCGCGTGGCGTCATTTATGGACGGCTCCTAAAGTAAGGATACAAGGTAGTCTTTATTAGAAAATAAAAATAAGGACATAATAAATTTTTGTGTTATAAATCCAGATAAAAGCTTCATTTCTTGAATAAAATTGAAGTTTTATGTTTTACCTCATTGCACTATCTTTCATGTATCAATGTTTTCAGCCATACCATGCTCAATAGCCAAAATAACTATTGATTAGATAATCTTGGTGTATTCATTATTGATCTTAATTAATTTTTATTAACTTAATTTTAGAGAATCTATTTTAACACATTGCATTAAGACATTGTTCACATTAATGATATTATTTTAGGCAGGGTAACTTCTAGCCTAAATATTTTTAAAAAACTTGAATAAATTAACTGGTCTTGAATTCATTTATTGTTTTTTTACCCGTGGGGTTCAAATATTCCTTGTTTGACAATGACACGTGAGATATTTTGTATACTCTAATTTCAAAGTCCAGTATATTAGCTGGTGTACGAAAATCTTATCTGTTTTCAAAATTCGATATAACTGCCAAAATCTCACATGGATTTCTACATTAATCTCATATTATTATTATGAATAATAAATCTTTCCACATAAAATTTTATTAAATGTCAAAGCATCCTTTAGTATTCCATTAGTTTCTCTGTGAGAAGCCTCTGTTTTAAGCATTTTTGAACACTATACGTTTGTAAATAATTTCGGGCATCTTTGATATAAATTATAAATTTGAAAATAAAAAGATTTCATCGTGAATATCAAATTTCCCGCGTATGTACGTGTGTTGAGCTTTTTGTCTGCATCTATCAATTTTTCTATATCTTTTAAAATTACCTCAAAATAGCTCCATGGTATATTACTATTTTGTATCCTGAATTCTGTTTAATGCATTGCATGTAGAAGCAATTTGATATTCCAAACGAAATATGGACATGGAAAAGAATTCGTAACAACGTTCTAGTGTACTAAAACAGAGTTAGAGAGTTCGTTTCAGTAGGAGTATCATGTAAACAAAATTGGTTAAATTAACTTTTTGTGCAAGATTTGACATTGATATGTATTTTTTTAAAGTTTTTCTTTAACTCCTGCATACTTTTCAGCCATGAAGAAATATTAACACACGTTGGGACGCTGCAGTCCAGTATTTTAAGATCATCATTTATTTAAAATCTGTTTAGAAATGGTGTAAGAACCTCTGGCAACTTTGTTTTGTTCTTTATTAATAGTTTATTCTTTTTATCCAATCTATGATTCTTTCCAATTGCAAAAAAATAAAAATAATTGGTAATGTTGAGCACTTGTTCAAGAGTGGCTGCTTTTGTGTTTGTGTGTTTCAAGTTTAATTCCATTAGATAAGCAATTTTATTCATCATTTTTATTTATTCCACAAAATAAAGACATTAATGTTAAAATAATTTTGCTTTGAAAGAAAAGACCATATAACTAGACCATATAACTAGACCATATAACTAGACCATATAACTAGACCATATAACTAGACCATATAACTAGACCATATAACTAGACCATACAACTAGACCATATAACTAGACCATATAACTAGACCATATAACTAGACCATATAACTAGACCATATAACTAGACCATATAACTAGACCATATAACTAGACCATATAACTAGACCATATAACTAGACCATATAACTAGACCATATAACTAGACCATATAACTAGACCATATAACTACGCTAACAATTTTGTTCCAGTAGTTTACCTACGTTAAATCTATTAAATGTACCAGCACATAATTGTTATGTTCGTACACTACTTCAGCCCCAATCTTTTTCAGCTCATTAGCATTAGTTTTAGAAGTCTTTAGATTAATAAAAGAACAGGAGTTTTAATTTTTGGCATTAGAAACGTCCACGCATTTTAATATAGTTTATTCCTTTTAAAAAAAGTATATTGTTTTTTTATTTTATTTGGTTAAACTTTATTTTAACGTTATTTATTTTTAGAAGCTGATTAAGAACGAGGAATTTGCCGCCCCCCCCCCAACAATGTGCCACTCGAAGAATTCGATTCGCGCGTGTTTCGAATTGATAGGGTACAGTAAGATTTGCATTTACAACAAGGAAAAACTGTCAAATTTTAAGAACCAATTAAGTTGAATCCACATCAGGCTCTGGTTTTTCAGAACAGTAGCATTAGTATCAGAAGAATTTAAGAAGTTCTGTCAGCTGAAAAGTTCACATGCTTGATGATATTTCCTTTATTTCTTTTATTAATTTCTTATTTGGCTGTTATTTTATTTCGATTAAAAGCTCAACTTTCTTCTAAAATTTTCATTCTTAGAAATTATATATAAAAAACTAGGAATTTGCCGCCCCTGGAAAAGTGCCGCCCGGCGCAGTCGCCCCCTGCCCCCCCTCGCTACGCCACTGCTCATTTGAGGCCGTGGCCCTTAATGTAGTTTTTTCCACATATGTAGGCTATTTAAATATTTTATTTTATCCGATCACCATGAAACTTTTTGTAAACGTTTAGTACACTTTCGCGAAGGTTTCTAACATAATTTTTCATTCAAATTATTACTTATTGGTTTCTATGAATTCCTCATGTCTGAGATCGTTGCAGCTATTACAATATGAAATTAAGTGACATTTAAAATAAACATAAATGATGTAAATGCTGTTTACTATATAAAATCATATAAAATACCTTTAAGACATATGAACTAAATTGAATTGCATTTATAAAATTTTAAATGATGTCAATGACTAGCAGTGGCGTCACTAGGGGGGCGGGGGGGGGGCGACACCCATCAGGGGGTGACACCCGAGCCTAAAATTTTACTGTGTACGATTTTATCTCAGAAAACAAAAGATGACACATTTTTTAATCTAGAAAGAAATTAAGAAATACAATGAAATACGTGAAACGTGAAAATTCTTATTAAAAAATATAAGTTAACTTGCAATAATAAAACAGTCCCAACACACGAACAACATTAAAACAAATTAGGAAAAAGAGAAAAGAAATAGTCGCAGCAGAGAGATCTTTAAAAAAACTGCTGGAATGAAAGTGGCAGTGTCTTCTGCTTTAAAAGATATAAAGCCATGAACGATTCCCACCTCACGAACCCCTCCACCACAGTGGGGTGGGGGAAAACGATTTTTATCACACACCCCCCCCCCAAAGAAAAAAAATCAAATGATTGGTTTTTTTGTTGATGTTTTTCTAGAGGAAAATTATGATTTCCATGTCTTTGAGTTAATATTTTGTATATATATATATATTTATTAAAGGCGTGAAAGCATAGATATGCATGTTTATATACAGGTAGTCCTCCGGTTACGACGGTCCCATCCCGACTTACGCTGTTTAGTGCTTACGAACGCACCCCCTTAAAGAATAGTATTACGCGTCATTCCGTATTTAAAAAAAAATTCATGAGGTAACGAATTCTTTTCTCTATTTGAAATAACAAAAATTATTGAAAAATATGTATGATTATTATTTCAACCAACAACTTTCGTTTGCGAATTTTTCAAATGGCGAAGTTTTCAATCAAGTCAATAAAGCTGAGTAAGCTTATAAGTTCCTTTTCAATGCTCATTAGAGAGAGCATATTCAGCTTTTTTCGTCCCATGCAAATTCTCATTATATATTCTTTTCAACTTTGAAAAGGATCGCTCTCAGCTGCAGTTTGATGTCATCATTGAAAGATAGATGCGAAGTGCGATGTGTACATTTGTAAAGGACTGTATGAAATATAGCTCATTCAAAAGCATCAACATTTTTAGCTCTGTGCAAGTTTTTTGAGTTTCGCTTTGTTCTAATTCCTTTTCCTAACCCTGAGCCTGGGGCTGGACAATAACTTTTTAAAGAGTTCTGAAAATTGGACTAATTCTGAAGGTAAGCCGTCTTCGAAATCACGCATGAACCTACATGTGGAAGAAAATTAGAAACCCCGAGCCTAGTGCTCTTTATGGGTCTTCCCGGAAGACCCCTTTAGCCATCTGGCCACCAAAGGGACGTAACAGCTGAGGAACCCCCCAAAAGCGGTCGCTTGTGAAGCGGCCACCTGGGCATCCAGGACATACAGTCGAAGATGCCTCCCACTAAGTTGCCCTCACCAGGAGCTGGTGGAATTTCCTACTACGACCCGCTACCACTTTGGCGCCATCCCGGCAAAGCACACGGGTCTCTATGGTTAGGACCGCCGCAGACCGGGTGATCATCAAATACCTACCTAGGGTGCAACCCCCACTGGAAGGTTTCCTCAGAGCTGGCGTCCAATGCGTTCTTCGCGGCACTTTTTGCTAATCCGTACAAGCGCTCCTGGCCCTAAACCGGCACCGCTCGATGGCATTGCTAGTAAATTGAGGGGGGGAAGAAACGGTTGCTTCGGATTTACCCAACCCCTTCTTCGAAATCACTTGAATGTTCTTCCATTAACTTGGCTGCTGCCCATCGGGTGGCGAAAATGCTGAGCTCAGTTAGGTTTGTAAGAAAGCCAAATTTCTCATGGATGTATTTATATGCACCTAACGAATGTTGTAGGGCTTAAGAAAATTTGTCAATGATTACCAGAAATACCTCAATCTTGAATTTTTTTCTCCAGGAGAATGCTGTTTTGTTGATGTCACTTTATCAAACTGACGCTTTCTTTTTTGTTTGATAGTATTGAAGATTGTTAACACTGTTTTTACAACGGACTTTTCCTTTCCTTTGTCTTCATAGGAATAAAATTAAGAATGCTATTTTTTAACGAAATCAATGAGAGACTTCCTTTCTAAATTTGTTTCCCAATTTTCAAGTAAAATAGCGACTTCCAGTTGTTCAATTTCCTTTAGAAATCCTTCTTCTTCAAGTCGGCAGTCACGTGGCTGCTTTTCATTCGTTGCTAATTCTTCTAGTGCTGCGATATTCTCATTGTATGAGCTATTAACAGACCTTACAGCATCATGTCAGGCTGACCATCTTGTGTCAGACATGGCTTTGTTAGCATGTATCAATTTCATATGTTTTTGAAGTACCTGTCAACGATGAGTAGATGCAACAAGTCGGGTATAAAGATTTTGCAGAAGACAAAAAATCTGACCGCAGTAGGACAACCTGCTGCTCTTTTCCCAACCAAATTAAAGGAATGAGCTGTGCACGTCACATAATGAGCTACAATGCACTTCTCACGAAGTTTCCGGGTTTCCGTTATACTTCCTACTCATTTGCAGCATTGCCGTATGACTGTCCAAGGCATTTTCAGGGATTCGTACAAACATAATGGCCTGCATCTTTATTATACACATAATTCATAAAAAGTTTGGGGGCCCTTAAATTATTGGGGGCTTTAGCCCGTTCAGTACCCCCCCCCCTTTTTAATCCGCCATAGGGGTCCACGCATCTGTGACGATGTGGTACGAGGAGGGGGGTGTTTAAGAAATGTGACGTCACATCAAAAACGCAGAACTTTAAATAAAAGTTCCACTTAAATATTTGATTGCTTACCATTTATTTAATTAAGTTTTCAATGAATTCACGCGTGTTACGATATTACAGTGCAGACTTACTCTAAATACATATTTAAATGACAAAAAATAATTTGCAACATGCTAACTTTTATTGAGAAAATACGGCTGGGGGGGGGGTGTCAAAGCTTTGTGACGTCATATCGTAAAAAAGGGGTGGGGTCTAAGTTTTTGTGACAAAGTATGACGCTGGGGGAGGGTGGGGTAAAAATCGGCAACCTCGCGTGACGTCATTTATGGATGGCCCCTTCAGTCGTGAAGGGGTGACACCATGAGCTACCGCCCCGGGTGACACCAACCCTAGTGACGCCTCTGATGACTAGCATGAATTTTAAATTTTTGGATGACCTTTATCATGTATCAAACAAATATATTTATAATGAAGTAAGCAACCCGTGGGTCGGAATCCGAGGGAAAGGGTTTAGCAGAGGCCTGCTTAACCAATCCCAGTATCTGTTTAGATCTAATGGGGTCTCGCGGTCACGCGGCCTAAGGATTATGGCAATCTTTTTTAAAAATACTAAAGACTATACTCTTTAACCATGTCGGTTTAATAAAAGGTTCCCAGCAGTTGCGCACATGAGCCCAGCAACTCACGAACGCACCAAATACCACACCAACACACGGGTACACCAAAACTGGAGCACACCAACTGTCACCAACACACGGGTACACCAAAACTCGAGCACACCAACTGTCACCAACACACGGGTACACCAAAACTCGAGCACACCAACTGTCACCAACACACGGGTACACCAAAACTCGAGCACACCAACTGTCACCAACACACGGGTACACCAAAACTCGAGCACACCAACTGTCACCAACACACGGGTACACCAAAACTCGAGCACACCAACTGTCACCAACACACGGGTACACCAAAACTGGAGCACACCAACTGTCACCAACACACGGGTACACCAAAACTCGAGCACACCAACTGTCACCAACACACGGGTACACCAAAACTCGAGCACACCAACTGTCACCAACACACGGGTACACCAAAACTCGAGCACACCAACTGTCACCAACACACGGGTACACCAAAACTCGAGCACACCAACTGTCACCAACACACGGGTACACCAAAACTCGAGCACACCAACTGTCACCAACACACGGGTACACCAAAACTCGAGCACACCAACTGTCACCAACACACGGGTACACCAAAACTCGAGCACACCAACTGTCACCAACACACGGGTACATCAAAACTCGAGCACACCAACTGTCACCAACACACGGGTACATCAAAACTCGAGCACACCAACTGTCACAAACACACGGGTACATCAAAACTCGAGCACACCAACTGTCACCGACACACGGGTACATCAAAACTCGAGCACACCAACTGTCACCGACACACGGGTACACCAAAACTCGAGCACACCAACTGTCACCGGCACACGGGTACACCAAAACTCGAGCACACCAACTGTCACCGACACACGGGTACACCAAAACTGGAGCACACCAACTGTCACCGACACACGGGTACATCAAAACTCGAGCACACCAACTGTCACCGACACACGGGTACATCAAAACTCGAGCACACCAACTGTCACCGACACACGGGTACATCAAAACTCGAGCACACCAACTGTCACCGACACACGGGTACATCAAAACTCGAGCACACCAACTGTCACCGACACACGGGTACATCAAAACTCGAGCACACCAACTGTCACCGACACACGGGTACATCAAAACTCGAGCACACCAACTGTCACCGACACACGGGTACATCAAAACTCGAGCACACCAACTGTCACCAACACACGGGTACACCAAAACTCGAGCACACCAACTGTCACCAACACACGGGTACACCAAAACTCGAGCACACCAACTGTCACCAACACACGGGTACACCAAAACTCGAGCACACCAACTGTCACCAACACACGGGTACACCAAAACTCGAGCACACCAACTGTCACCAACACACGGGTACACCAAAACTCGAGCACACCAACTGTCACCAACACACGGGTACACCAAAACTCGAGCACACCAACTGTCACCAACACACGGGTACACCAAAACTCGAGCACACCAACTGTCACCAACACACGGGTACACCAAAACTCGAGCACACCAACTGTCACCAACACACGGGTACACCAAAACTCGAGCACACCAACTGTCACCAACACACGGGTACACCAAAACTCGAGCACACCAACTGTCACCAACACACGGGTACACCAAAACTCGAGCACACCAACTGTCACCAACACACGGGTACACCAAAACTCGAGCACACCAACTGTCACCAACACACGGGTACACCAAAACTCGAGCACACCAACTGTCACCAACACACGGGTACACCAAAACTGGAGCACACCAACTGTCACCAACACACGGGTACACCAAAACTCGAGCACACCAACTGTCACCAACACACGGGTACACCAAAACTCGAGCACACCAACTGTCACCAACACACGGGTACATCAAAACTCGAGCACACCAACTGTCACCAACACACGGGTACATCAAAACTCGAGCACACCAACTGTCACCAACACACGGGTACACCAAAACTCGAGCACACCAACTGTCACCAACACACGGGTACACCAAAACTCGAGCACACCAACTGTCACCAACACACGGGTACACCAAAACTCGAGCACACCAACTGTCACCAACACACGGGTACACCAAAACTCGAGCACACCAACTGTCACCAACACACGGGTACACCAAAACTCGAGCACACCAACTGTCACCAACACACGGGTACACCAAAACTCGAGCACACCAACTGTCACCAACACACGGGTACACCAAAACTCGAGCACACCAACTGTCACCAACACACGGGTACACCAAAACTCGAGCACACCAACTGTCACCAACACACGGGTACACCAAAACTCGAGCACACCAACTGTCACCAACACACGGGTACACCAAAACTCGAGCACACCAACTGTCACCAACACACGGGTACACCAAAACTCGAGCACACCAACTGTCACCAACACACGGGTACACCAAAACTCGAGCACACCAACTGTCACCAACACACGGGTACACCAAAACTCGAGCACACCAACTGTCACCAACACACGGGTACACCAAAACTCGAGCACACCAACTGTCACCAACACACGGGTACACCAAAACTCGAGCACACCAACTGTCACCAACACACGGGTACACCAAAACTCGAGCACACCAACTGTCACCAACACACGGGTACACCAAAACTCGAGCACACCAACTGTCACCAACACACGGGTACACCAAAACTCGAGCACACCAACTGTCACCAACACACGGGTACACCAAAACTCGAGCACACCAACTGTCACCAACACACGGGTACACCAAAACTCGAGCACACCAACTGTCACCAACACACGGGTACACCAAAACTCGAGCACACCAACTGTCACCAACACACGGGTACACCAAAACTCGAGCACACCAACTGTCACCAACACACGGGTACATCAAAACTGGAGCACACCAACTGTCACCAACACACGGGTACACCAAAACTCGAGCACACCAACTGTCACCAACACACGGGTACACCAAAACTCGAGCACACCAACTGTCACCAACACACGGGTACACCAAAACTCGAGCACACCAACTGTCACCAACACACGGGTACACCAAAACTCGAGCACACCAACTGTCACCAACACACGGGTACACCAAAACTCGAGCACACCAACTGTCACCAACACACGGGTACACCAAAACTCGAGCACACCAACTGTCACCAACACACGGGTACACCAAAACTCGAGCACACCAACTGTCACCAACACACGGGTACACCAAAACTCGAGCACACCAACTGTCACCAACACACGGGTACACCAAAACTCGAGCACACCAACTGTCACCAACACACGGGTACATCAAAACTGGAGCACACCAACTGTCACCAACACACGGGTACACCAAAACTCGAGCACACCAACTGTCACCAACACACGGGTACACCAAAACTCGAGCACACCAACTGTCACCAACACACGGGTACACCAAAACTCGAGCACACCAACTGTCACCAACACACGGGTACACCAAAACTCGAGCACACCAACTGTCACCAACACACGGGTACACCAAAACTCGAGCACACCAACTGTCACCAACACACGGGTACACCAAAACTCGAGCACACCAACTGTCACCAACACACGGGTACACCAAAACTCGAGCACACCAACTGTTACCAACACACGGGTACACCAAAACTCGAGCACACCAACTGTCACCAACACACGGGTACACCAAAACTCGAGCACACCAACTGTCACCAACACACGGGTACACCAAAACTCGAGCACACCAACTGTCACCAACACACGGGTACACCAAAACTCGAGCACACCAACTGTCACCAACACACGGGTACACCAAAACTCGAGCACACCAACTGTCACCAACACACGGGTACACCAAAACTCGAGCACACCAACTGTCACCAACACACGGGTACACCAAAACTCGAGCACACCAACTGTCACCAACACACGGGTACACCAAAACTCGAGCACACCAACTGTCACCAACACACGGGTACACCAAAACTCGAGCACACCAACTGTCACCAACACACGGGTACACCAAAACTCGAGCACACCAACTGTCACCAACACATTGCACACTAGGAGATACCCACATCTAAAGCTGAAAAACACAATTTAACACTGTGCCAATGCATGAACACACCAATACATGTGCACACCAATACATGTGCACACCAATACATGTGCACACCAATACATGAACACACCAATACATGTGCACACCAATGCATGAACACACCAATACATGTGCACACCAATACATGTGCACACCAATACATGAACACACCAATACATGTGCACACCAATGCATGAACACACCAATACATGTGCACACCAATACATGAACACACCAATACATGTGCACACCAATACATGTGCACACCAATACATGTGCACACCAATACATGTGCACACCAATACATGTGCACACCAATACATGTGCACACCAATACATGAACACACCAATACATGTGCACACCAATACATGAACACACCAATACATGTGCACACCAATACATGAACACACCAATACATGTGCACACCAATACATGAACACACCAATACATGTGCACACCAATACATGAGCACACCAATACATGTGCACACCAATACATGAACACACCAATACATGTGCACACCAATACATGTGCACACCAATACATGAACACACCAATACATGTGCACACCAATACATGTGCACACCAATACATGTGCACACCAATACATGAACACACCAATACATGTGCACACCAATACATGTGCACACCAATACATGTGCACACCAATACATGTGCACACCAATACATGAACACACCAATACATGAACACACCAATACATGAACACACCAATACATGAACACACCAATACATGTGCACACCAATACATGAACACACCAATACATGTGCACACCAATACATGAACACACCAATACATGTGCACACCAATACATGTGCACACCAATACATGAGCACACCAATACATGTGCACACCAATACATGTGCACACCAATACATGTGCACACCAATGCATGTGCACACCAATACATGTGCACACCAATACATGAACACACCAATACATGTGCACACCAATACATGAACACACCAATACATGTGCACACCAATACATGAACACACCAATACATGTGCACACCAATACATGTGCACACCAATACATGTGCACACCAATACATGTGCACACCAATACATGTGCACACCAATACATGTGCACACCAATACATGTGCACACCAATACATGTGCACACCAATACATGTGCACACCAATACATGTGCACACCAATACATGTGCACACCAATACATGAACACACCAATACATGAACACACCAATACATGAACACACCAATACATGAACACACCAATACATGAACACACCAATACATGAACACACCAATACATGAACACACCAATACATGAACACACCAATACATGTGCACACCAATACATGTGCACACCAATACATGTGCACACCAATACATGTGCACACCAGCCTTAAATACGTTAACGTGAATGTTTAATAGGTATTGTTTTGTTTTTTGTTGCCGTTTTGTGGTTTTATTTTTCCAACTAATTCCAACTAACTCTTCTACTCTAATACAAAAAATTGTATCCCGCTTTTATCACTGGCTTAAGGACACGATCATATCTAAGGTGTTTGGCACAAAGAACTTGTTGATGAAATACAGTAATGTTTAAAATATTAGCCAGCCTCTTCGCTGACTTTGTTATAGACAAGTTTTGCTAGGGGGCCGTCCATAAAGTACGTCACGCTATTTTTGACCAATTTGAACTCCCCCCTCCCGCTTGTCACAAACTGTCACAAATCTAGGACCCTAAATTACGTCACACTTTCGAACTAAAATTTAGTTTTTTATTAACAAAATAATTAAAATTTAATATAAAACAGCATGAAGTCACACATGGACGGACCCCCCTCCCCCTGTTACAAATTGTCACACTTTCTTACACCCCCTCCCCCCGCTGGAGCGTGACGTACTTTATGGACGGCCCCTAGTCAACTGTGCTCACCATTTATGGCAGGAGCACCGTCAGTAATAACTAAAAAGAGATTGGTTTTTTCGTAATGTAACACCATTGACAGCAGAAAAACAGAAGCTAATAAATTTGTTCCTGTTGTTTGGTCTTTAAGGCTGAAAGTCTATGAATTGGTAAACAATAAAATGTTAACGATTTTAGCCACCCTTTGAGATACTCAAAACAGTACAAAATTTCGACTGTTTAAAATAAATGTAATCTCGTTACAGAAATAATTGCTCCGTCAATATGTTATTTAAGATGAGGCCGCTGGCCAGTTAAAATTTAAGCGTGGGGCCGGACTTTGGACACCCTGCCTTAAAGCGTGGAATTCTTTGCCAAATAAGTTTAAATCAATGAAAACTCATGGGGGTGCTATTCTTACTTTGTTTGGATCATCTTATGAGTGTGAACAACTCTTTTCAGCTTTGAATTATAAATGTGACACACAGTGGCGCCACTAGGGGGTGCGGAGGGGACGGGACGCCCTGGGTGACACCAAAATCTAAAATTTTACTGTGTATAAATGTATGTAAAAAAAAAGACGACAATTTTTTTCACATAGAAAAAAAATTCACCTAGAAAAAAAATTCACCTAGAAAAAAAATTACGAAATACAGTCGGACCTCGCTAAGTCGAAAAAAAAATTGACTTACGGATTTTTCGAGTAAGGGAAAATGGCGTAATAGCCACTGATTAATCAAGGACAATGTTGATATTGAGAGGGGGGAGCCATGCCAGCAAGTAGGCTTGATAGGAAAGAGAGGCGGTGTGTGATGTTTCATATGAAAGGAAGCCAACTTGGCATTGATATACTGACAACATTGCTTGAAACATTTTCATCTATTAGAACTACGCCTACAATCTTCATCTACCGGATGACAAAATCACAAGGGTTGACACCAAAATGTAAAATTCTATATCTTCCCGTTATTTGGCACATGAAGGCTCGGAGGATTTCTATGGGTTAAGTCGATAGTGGGTGACACCATGAGCTCCCGCCCCGGGTGATACCAACCCTAGTGACGCCTCTGGTGACACAAGAAACTGACTGATTGCTGCATGTGTTGCACTCAATTAACGAAGTATGATCCAAGGTTTGACGAATTATCAGTATGTATACAACAGCAAAAATGACTTTAAGTTCGCAAAACCAATCTATTTCCTATAATAATTTTTTTTGTGGTATTGTTGAAAACTCTCTTCCGGTTTTTTTCCCTCTTTAAGTCTTAAGACAAGGAAGTGTTGTTTAGCTAAGCCACCCCCACCCCCCATTTTCGGGTTTAATTGGAGAGTTGGCACTTTGCTATAAATAAATGGGGTTGGTTTACTTTTGGGCACGCGGCCCCAAAAAGGTTCGCCATCACTGATATAGTGTATGTATAGTATCTATGTATACTATATAGTAAAAAGTATTTTATTAGTCTTAAAATAAATTATTCAGGCTTTAAAAATACTGTATTCAGGGTGGCTTAAAGTACATGCCAATGGTGCACATGGCTGCACGGCCCCAGCTACCAATGGTGCACATGGCTGCACGGCCCCAGCTACCAATGGTGCACATGGCTGCACGGCCCCAGCTACCAATGGTGCACATGGCTGCACGGCCCCAGCTACCAATGGTGCACATGGCTGCACGGCCCCAGCTACCAATGGTGCACATGGCTGCACGGCCCCAGCTACCAATGGTGCACATGGCTGCACGGCCCCAGCTACCAATCAATGTACGTTGTATTTGAAACATGATGAGAAGGTAACGACACTGCAGACAAATAGGAAATGTAGCTGACTTTATTTCTATAGTTAGTGCGCACGCCTTCGTGGTTTGATGTGTCATAACTGAAATGAAAACATCGTGGATTCGTGGGCCACCATTTGTGTGTGTATTGGAAGTGAAGCTGATGCAAGAGGGAGAGTTATCTTACCAGTCTGTGGCGTTAACGATGGTTACAACATTTGTGGGCGAAGGGACCACCGATACTTTCTCAGCCCCAAATCGGTAATATTATGAACATATAATTTACTTGATCTAGTCTTTGGCGCTGTTTGCTGTTGTTCCCGTTGGCTGTATGAAATGTTCAGACCTCATAATTAATATGAAAATGTAACTTTCAGTAGGATTCCACCTGAAGCTTCCCAATCACACTGAAGTTGTTTTTTTCTTTTCACACTCAAAAGATAAAACGTTTGAGGAGCTCCTATCGGCTTTTACTTTTATCAACAACAGTTAAAGACTTTTTTAACCGTAGCTTGTCCTATTGTCGCTTTTGAAAGAACGCCATAACACCCACAAGCAAATACAAGGGGGAAAACCGTCCAGGATTTAATTTAGCTATTTGAGTGTAGCGTAGGGTTGCCCACCAATCGTCATATTACTCTGGTCGTCACACGGCGAGTGTCGAGTTCTGGCTTAGAAGATTTCGTCATTTCATGAAATAATTACTGAGCACCCCGTAGATACAATTGTTTGGTGTTTTTGTTTCTGTTTAAATCAATAAACACTTTGTGTTAAAGCCCTTATTGATCTGTTGCCTGTTGGCATAGAAATATTGCTGCTCGGTCTTTGTTTCTGGTGTCCGAACGCCAGCCGAAGAACTTGATTTCCTGTAACAGCCACTTGTGGTCTAACGGGCAATTCTGAAAAAGCTAAATTTAAGCGCATGAAACAAACCAGAGATGTTAAGAAATCAGATACCATTGTTCGGCCCGGCCGTTCAGCACATGCAGGATAAATAGGTCTCGAGATGGACAAGAAATGAGAGGATTTAGATATCAGAAATTAGAATAACAGAAATGCAGATTTAAAAATTGCAGATTTTGTGCAGTAAAAGTCAAATAAAGCAAAAAGAACAATTAAAAATAAATAAAGGTAAAAAAGGATTTTTAAAAATCACGTTTTTATAAGTGGACTAAAATGAAGAAAATAATGTAAAACTTATAAATTCAAGTACTTTAATTTAATATGACTAAAAACGTGGGGCGGGCGCTTATGAGGTTTAAGATATGCAGTTCATTCATTCTCTCACTTATAGATTTCTCTTTTGCCTTCTAGATTATGAATTTGTAATTATTTCACCAAACACCCGCCCCACGTTTTAGTCATATTAAATGAAAGTACTCGAATTTATAAGTTTTAAATTATTTTCTTCTTTTTAGTCCACTTATAAAAACGTGGTATTGAAAAATCCTTTTTTTACCTATATTCATTTTACTCTTTTTAGTCAAAGTGTATGCTATGGTGAGTTTTGAAGTATTGACTATGTTAAAATATAAAACGCATTGCCCAACAAACATTTTACAGACTGAAACTGTCTGATCTCCCCTTGATGTTAAACATTGTTGATGTGGTCGGGGCTGGTGTGAACTCGGCACGTGAATGTAAATGTAAACAATAGCAGACGGATAATACCGATGCTTATATAGAGATAAACTAAACTATTCAATAATTTAATAACGGTACATTTGATCGATCTGAAATTTTGATACAATGCATTGTCAACCAAGATCTATCTTTGTTTAAATTTTGAGCTCTCTAGGATCATTTGAAGTGGTTTAATTTTAATTTTGCGTTGGCAAATTTGAAAAAATGCGGATAGACAGACACGAAAGCATTTTTAAAATTCATTAAAAAATCATGAATCAAAATAAAATACCAGTAAATCATTAGTTTTTAAAAATGAATATTGAGAAAACTAGAACTATTTCTATAAAAATAGCCAGATAGAGGGAGACCTCGATTTTAAGTAAAGAAGAATGTAGTACTTACAACTTGTACTCGCAATATTGCATCAGAACATTGAAACTATGGAAACATTGTTGGCGGATGCTATCCAAGATAACTAACTAAAATCCTAATCCCCTTTTCCTGAAATAAATTTTATTGCAAAAAAAACTCAGTACTTAGCATAATAACACTATGATTTTTTGCCAGCCCTGTCTATGATATGTCTTTCAATTGTACCGTGAATTTAGATAATTTGATGAGTGTTATATCTAAAAATTGGTTTTAATAATACTTTTAGTCAGCGGCGTAGCGTGGGTAGGTGCCGCCCGGGGCAGAAACCAAATCCCCCCCCCGAAAAATTTGTTAACGGTATAAAGTAAACAAAAAATTAATAATTAGAAAGTAATAGTAAGAACACTATATATTTTTATGTTAAAAAGAAGGGCTTCATTTCTTTAACTGAAATTTAAGTTTTATGTTTTTCCTCATGGCTCAATCTTTCATGTATCAATGTTTTTTAGCCATGACAAGCTCAATAGCAAAAAAAGCAATAGATTGGACAATTTTGGTGTATTCGTAATTGATCGTCATTAATTTTACAATAAAATAATTTTAGAGAAGCCTTTTTAACAATTTGAATTAGTTAAGACAGTTGTAAGCAATGTTCGAATTAACTATATTATTTTAGGCAGTGTAACTTCGAGTCTAAATATCTTTATAAACTTAAATGAACCACTTAGTCTTGAATTCATTTTTTTTTATTCAAGGGGTTAATATATTCCTTGCCTGACTATGCTATGTGGGATATTTTCAATTAGTTTATGCTGCGGCGCCGTGGCACCCCCTTTTTTAAGGGCGCCTACGGCGCCCACCTTTTCCAAAAGCCGAACTAACTTGTCCTTGTATGATAAATACGTAAGATTAAACTTTCTTAAATGTACACAAAGTATTTTATAATATGGTTTGTTTATTTTTTTGCAAAAGCCCAAGTAACTTATCCTTGTATGATAAATACGAAATATTCCTGAAATGTACACAAAGTATTTATATAATATTATTTTTACAGTGCTAATCACGACACGATTTTTTAACTAATTTTAGAAAGCAGCGCACCAAATTACTGCACCAAAAAATAACTCTTTGAGTCAGTCAGCACTGTTTACAACACAAATGCTGACGTCAAAGGTTCGTGCGTTGTTTGGTTAATGTTAATTAATCTGAAAACCAAAATGATTATGATTTTAAGTCTATATTTTCAACTAGGTTTTGCTGCGGCACCGTGGCGCCTGCGGCACCCACTTTTTTTAGGGCGCCTACGGCGCCCACCTTTTTCAAAAGCCCAAGTAACTTATCTTTGTGTGATAAATACGAAATATTCCTGAAATGCACACAAAGTATTTTATAATAGGGCCTGTAGGGTGCCTACGGCGCCCACTTTTTTTGTCAAAAGCCCAAGTAACTTATCCTTGTTTGATAAATACGAAATATTAAACTTCCTAAAATGTCACAACGTATTTTATTATTAACAATCCTCAAATCCTCTTTTTACATCGTTCCATTTTACAAAATTAAAATATGAGCCCAAATAATGACGTTATATATCTTTTTACGGCGAGAAATTTTAGAAAGCAGCGCACCAAATTACTGCACCAAAAAATAAATATCTGAGTCAATCAGCACTGCTTACAACACAAAATTTAAAAAAAAAGCAGAGTGATGTCCCTTAGCGTTAGGCATCAGTGATAATTGAGCGTAAATATTATATATTTTTTTTTAAAGCATAGTGATGTCCCTTAGCGTTAGGCAGTCAGCGATAATTGAGCGTAAATATCTATCTTCTATATATATAATTCTCTTCGTGGTCGGACCCTGCGAGACAAGCTGCAAGTATGTTCAACAGATACTAATTTTAGAAAGCAGCGCACCAAATTACTGAACCAAGGCATCAAAAGGTGTGCAAATTAAATATGCGCTGTACAAAAAAAAATTATATGACGTCATTGTTTTCGCTGATATTTTAATTTTGTAAAAAGGGAACAATGTAAAAAGTTATAAAATACTTTGTGTACATTTCAGAAAGTTTAATATTTCGTATTGATCAAACAAGGACAAGTTAGTTGGGATTTTGTAAAAGGTGATCACCAAAAATTTGCTCGCTTGTTTTTTTTTATTAGAAGGTTCGATTAAAATGGTGAGGTCTCCACATAAAATTTTATCAAATATCAAAGCATCCCTTAAGTATTCCATTCCATTAGTTTCTCTGTGAGTTGCCACTGCTAAAAAAAATTTTGTTGAGCCCTATACGTTTGTACAGAATTTCCGGCATTTTTTAAAAATATAGCTTTGAAAATAAAAATATTTCATTGTAACTAGCAAAGTTCCTGCGTCTGTTCGTGTGTTGAGCTTTTTGTCTGCATCTTTCAGTTCTATAGCTTACAAAGTAACCTCAAAATGGCTCCATTGTATATTCACTATTTTGTATCCCGAAGTCTGAATGCCTTGCTTGTAGGAGCAATTAGGTATTTCCAACAGTGTATGGACTTGGAAAAGAATGCGTAACAACGCTCAAGTGTACTAAAATAGCGTATTTGGAGATTTCGTATCAGTTTGAGTATCATGTTAAAAAATTAGGTTTAACTGTTTGAACGAGTTTGACATGAGATTTTATGTTTTTGCTTTTGTTGAATTCTTGTGACTTTCCAGCCCTTATGAAGTATTAACACACGTTGGGCCTGTGTATTGACAAACGTTGGGCCTGTGTATTGACAAACGTTGGGCCTGTGTATTGACACACGTTGGGCCTGTGCAGTCCATTATTTTAAGATTAAGATCATCAGTTATTCAAAATCATTTCAGAAATGTAAGCAGATTCACTTGTGCTTGAAGAAATCTTTGAAAGATTCTACATCATCTACTTTTTTATTTTCAATCTTTGCATATCACACAACTGGACTTGTTTGATCCTTATTTCAAATATATAAAGAGCTATAAAATGCAATGGAACAATATTTGGTATCTTGTTATTGAAAAAAGATGATTTTTCGTGAACTGTATCTCCTAAAATTGCTATGAACTCAGTTTGAATTTTAGATGACACGTTTTTTTAAAACCCTATTTCTCACTATGTTTTCGGAGTGCTCGAACGTACTTTGCAAGCTATTGCATTTGTTCCAGAATATTGCATTAATTTGCAACAGTATTGCCCTCTCTGTGACCTCAAAAAGTCACATTCAATTTCGCCAGGATTTAATTATGTCAAATATTCTAACAAGAACTTCTTTCCACTTTGTTTTCTCTTTCAAAGCTAATTGTCGGTCTTTATTAATAGTCTATGTTTTTTTAAAAATCCAATTTCTGATTCCTTCCATTTGCAAAAAACTTTGATAATGTTGAGTACTTATCTTGGCTTTTCTTTTATTAAAATTTATTTGCACGTTTTAACAATTCAGCAACGAGGAATTTGTGCCAAGTTTTAAATTCCACTAGATAAGCAATTGTTTCCATTATTTTTGTTTATGCCACAAAACAAAAGACATTAAAATAAGCCATATAAATACGCCAACAATTTTTTCCAGTAGTTCACTTTCTTATTTGGCTTTTATTTAATTTCGATTAAAAAAAACCCAACTCTTTCTTTAAAATAAATATTCATTTTAAGAAACCAAGGAAACGACTGGCAAAGTGCCGTCCGGGCATTTGTCCCCCCTCGCTACGCCACTGCTTTTAGTGAAGGCTTTATCTTTATAGATTTCAGTATAAACAAAATAGATTATACGTTTCAAAAGTGATATTTTATGACAGTGAAAACAAAGGGATTTACTAGCAATGATATAAATTAAAGAAGACTGGTGAGATAAAGAAGAATGGTGAGATAAAGAAGACTGGTGAGATAAAGAAGACTGGTGAGATAAAGAAGAATGGTGAGATAAAGAAGACTGGTGAGATAAAGAAGACTGGTGAGATAAAGAAGACTGGTGAGATAAAGAAGACTGGTGAGATATAGAAGACTGGTGAGATATAGAAGACTGGTGAGATAAAGAAGACTGGTGCGATAAAGAAGACTGGTGAGATAAAGAAGACTGGTGAGATAAAGAAGACTGGTGAGATAAAGAAGACTGGTGAGATAAAGAAGACTGGTGAGATAAAGAAGACTGGTGAGATAAAGAAGATGGTGAGATAAAGAAGACTGGTGAGATAAAGAAGACTGGTGAGATAAAGAAGACTGGTGAGATAAAGAAGACTGGTGAGATAAAGAAGACTGGTGAGATAAAGAAGACTGGTGAGATAAAGAAGACTGGTGAGATAAAGAAGACTGGTGAGATAAAGAAGACTGGTGAGATAAAGAAGAATGGTGAGATAAAGAAGAATGGTGAGATAAAGAAGACTGGTGAGATAAAGAAGACTGGTGAGATAAAGAAGAATGGTGAGATAAAGAAGACTGGTGAGATAAAGAAGACTGGTGAGATAAAGAAGACTGGTGAGATAAAGAAGACTGGTGAGATAAAGAAGACTGGTGAGATAAAGAAGACTGGTGAGATAAAGAAGACTGGTGAGATAAAGAAGAATGGTGAGATAAAGAAGACTGGTGAGATAAAGAAGACTGGTGAGATAAAGAAGACTGGTGAGATAAAGAAGACTGGTGAGATAAAGAAGACTGGTGAGATAAAGAAGACTGGTGAGATAAAGAAGACTGGTGAGATAAAGAAGACTGGTGAGATAAAGAAGACTGGTGAGATAAAGAAGACTGGTGAGATAAAGAAGACTGGTGAGATAAAGAAGACTGGTGAGATAAAGAAGAATGGTGAGATAAAGAAGAATGGTGAGATAAAGAAGACTGGTGAGATAAAGAAGTATAAACTTGTAAAGTAAAGTGAACTTATCACAGTACGGTTCAAGTAGGTAACCAAGTTAGAAGTTATCAATTAATAAGAATACAAGAGACAGATGAGAGTAAATAAAACTGTATTTGATGAGATGTCTCTTAAAATAAACAACTTTTAGTCCAAAGTCCTAGATGTTGACTTGATCACTTCCATGACCATTGCCAGCTGCTGTTGAACTTTGTCTTGTAAACTTGTTCAGATGTCTTAACATTAAATGTTCCATCTGTTGATGTGTTAACTTGACACACAACTGCTCACTGACCACAGCAATGTCATGTCAGCATAACAAGTTAAATATCAAAGCCTAAAAGTTATAATTTAAACTGAAATATTTCTTTTGAGTGCTGGCTTGTGTAGTAATCAAAGGGATATTAGTCAACTTATGAAAATGTAATATTAACATCACCGACACATTAAGTCTCTTATCTGCTCAGAAACATTTTTGTAAACATGACATGTTTACAAAAATGTTTCTGAGCAGATAAGAGACTTAACATTACAATAAAAGTCCAAGGTGCCTGATTATTCCAGTTTATTGCGACACTGACCATTTCAGCCAAAAGGGCAACAACTGTTATGATCTAATTGATATATTTATACCAGGAGACTTATCCTCAGATTTCTCTATGGTCAATAAAATGTGAAAATAATATTTTTAAATCGGGTATTTATCGAGTTTATTTATATCACTTATAGTGAAACATCAATAGAATCTGTTCAATGAAGTATTAAAAAGGCAGTACATGAACATGTATAACTTTTAGGATATTTAAGAAACAATTTTATTTGATCAGACAATGATAATTAAATACTGGTAAAGGTATTTGTTAATTCTGTAGTGCACCTGTGGTAAGTTTAGTCTGTAAAGGTATTTGTTAATTCTGTAGTGCACCTGTGGTAAGTTTAGTCTATCAAATATATAGCAACCATTCAATCAAAATTCAAACAAAAACAACTTTTAAAAAATGTCACTTTTATGTCAGGGTTCATAACCATATTAATTGTAAGAATACCTTTATACTTTTGTGTAAGACGAACACACAAATTCATACCATGAAAAAAACAAATATTTTCAGTAATATGTAGATCTCATTTTTTCCAAGATACATGTAGTCATGCATGAATATAATGGTATGGTTAGCGATGGGTGAATAGAGCTTGGTCTCACATGACCATGTTTATATATGCTCTGGTTGAATGAATGCATGTCACAAATAACCTGGCCAACTATCTATAAATATGCCTTCATCTTCACTTGTCATGGGTTTGAAAACTCATATTTGGATTCAATAGTTTGGGTAGTGATATGTAAATTGGTATTACTCCCAGCTTATCTTGGTACTACTCCCAGCTTATCTTGGTACTACTCCCAGCTTATCTTGGTACTACTCCCAGCTTATCTTGGTACTACTCCCAGCTTATCTTGGTACTACTCCCAGCTTATCTTGGTACTACTCCCAGCTTATCTTGGTACTACTCCCAGCTTATCTTGGTACTACTCCCAGCTTATCTTGGTACTACTCCCAGCTTATCTTGGTACTACTCCCAGCTTATCTTGGTACTACTCCCAGCTTATCTTGGTACTACTCCCAGCTTATCTTGGTACTACTCCCAGCTTATCTTGGTACTACTCCCAGCTTATCTTGGTACTACTCCCAGCTTATCTTGGTACTACTCCCAGCTTATCTTGGTACTACTCCCAGCTTATCTTGGTACTACTCCCAGCTTATCTTGGTACTACTCTCAGCTTATCTTGGTACTACTCCCAGCTTATCTTGGTACTACTCCCAGCTTATCTTGGTACTACTCCCAGCTTATCTTGGTACTACTCCCAGCTTATCTTGGTACTACTCCCAGCTTATCTTGGTACTACTCCCAGCTTATCTTGGTACTACTCCCAGCTTATCTTGGTACTACTCCCAGCTTATCTTGGTACTACTCTCAGCTTATCTTGGTACTACTCCCAGCTTATCTTGGTACTACTCCCAGCTTATCTTGGTACTACTCCCAGCTTATCTTGGTACTACTCCCAGCTTATCTTGGTACTACTCCCAGCTTATCTTGGTACTACTCTCAGCTTATCTTGGTACTACTCCCAGCTTATCTTGGTACTACTCCCAGCTTATCTTGGTACTACTCTCAGCTTATCTTGGTACTACTCCCAGCTTATCTTGGTACTACTCCCAGCTTATCTTGGTACTACTCCCAGCTTATCTTGGTACTACTCCCAGCTTATCTTGGTACTACTCCCAGCTTATCTTGGTACTACTCTCAGCTTATCTTGGTACTACTCCCAGCTTATCTTGGTACTACTCCCAGCTTATCAGGATTGAAAAAAAATTCATCAAAATCAATGTCTTGAAAATGGTACATTATAAGGTAATTAAATTAAAACATGATTCATAATACATGTATTCTGTTTCTAGCAGTAACATATCACAAGGCACAATACAGTGTTTGGTTCTCTTGGATGCCTAACTTAACTTACATGAAGTTTGCAATATTTGTCATTATTTACATAAAGGAGAATACATTTTATTAAAATAAAATGGTTTCAGAGATATTATCCCAATAGAGAAACGTGTGAGGCATTTTATCATCCATTTAGGGTATCTTGGTAGGTTCTATAGTTGAACATGGTGTCAGATACTAGCCTTGGTAGGTTTTATAGTTGAACATTGTGTCAGATACTAGCCTTGGTAGGTTTTATAGTTGAACATTGTGTCAGATACTAGCCTTGGTAGGTTCTATAGTTGAACATGGTGTCAGATACTAGCCTTGGTAGGTTCTATAGTTGAACATGGTGTCAGATACTAGCCTTGCCCATGAAGTAAGCTATCAGAGGTTGTGTAATCTACATTACATGTTATGTAAGTCTGATCACCTGACACAACTACCTGCCCACCCACATAGCCATCGCCACTAACAGGTGGAGCGAAGAGTGACAAGGTGCCATCCATCATGTCTGTGCCGCCCTCTCCCTCCACTGTGACCATCTCATTAGCCGACACAATCATTCCGTGGTTGCCTATGACCATGACAGACTCCTCCTTGGAGTTCCTCCCCACCAGCTGGTTGCCTGCTGTGTTGCACTGACCGCTCATCAGGAGATCTCCATCATGATGACCCATCATCCCACCGTGGTCAGTCCCGTGACCACCTTCGTCAGACAACATGATCATCCCGTTATCTTCCAGCTCTGCTTTGACAATCCTGCCCCCCTCACCGACCATGTGAGAACCATCCGACACCGTGATGTAGCTACCACCTGAGCCGTCCAGTCCGCCAGCCTGAAGATGGCCCTGGGTGCAAGTGATGATGGCGTTAGTTCCATCGGTTGTAAGAACCTGCGTGCCTGAGCCGTCTGCTGATGTCATGTTGAAAGAGCGAGCCTCAATGATAGCGATGGGCTGTATCCCCATCCCCCCCGGCCCGCTGGCAAAGATCTGCCCGCCAGAAACCCCAGGTATGAATGCCGTCTGAATGGTGGGCCCGCTACCATCTACCGATTCAGTCAGGTGGACCACATAGTGATCCACAAGCTCACCGTTACGACCAAGACTGATCTGCTGGACATGGTGGCCCAGAGAGGAGCCCACATCGCTCTTGCCAGCATCAAGGCCAGGGATGTGTACGCTTATGTTTCCTGTGCCGTCCATGTCAATCACACCTTGACCCGATGTTGTCATCAGAGGCAGAGCTTTGACAACTTCCACCGAGAGTGTGTTGGGCTGCTTACAAGCCTCGCTTTCCTTGGATGAACCAACCTTGGCAAATAATTTCTGCTGCCGCAACTGTTGTTTAACAGACAATGTCTGCCCTGAAGCACTTGGGTACTGCGCAATTTTGCCTTTTAACCTTGTTCTAGACGTGTATTGCTTGCCTCTAGATTTAGACACAGAGTCAGGGGTAACACTGACCATCCTCTTCCTCGGTCGGCCAATTTTTCTTCTATTTCTGGGACGGAACAGCTGACCAGATCCTGACCTTGAAGGCTGACATTTGTGTTCATTGAATAGTTTTGGTCTGAAGAAACCTTTGCCACACGTTTCGCACTTGAACCTGTAGTCAGAGTTGTGGCCCCTCTCATGCTCCATCAGATGAGGCCTCCTGGAGAAACCCTTGCCACATACACTACATTTGTAAGGCTTGATACCACTGTGTGTGATGATGTGTGCCTTCAGCTTGTCTGGACGGTTGAATTCTTTGGTGCAGCCTGAAAGTAAAAACAAAATCTTTATCCAGCCGGGCGAAGGGAATGCAGATTTTTCAACACATTTTATCAACTCTACCAAACAGACATTAACTACACTTTTCATCTTTTTCCCGAGTAAAACTGAACCTTCAAATTTAAATAACACACAATTATTATAAAATAATACACATGAGAATATCTCCTCTGATAATCAATTTGAACATATAATAATATTTAAACAAAAAAAAACAACCTAATTTGTTGATTTACTTAATTGTCATAGTTCTAAAGAATATAGGACCAGAGGGTCATTGTGTTACTTCTAGGATTAACATGTGATTATATAAAGTCTAGCAAGTCTCTGAATAGCTTGTGCTTGCTTGAAAGATTCAAAGTGATATTGAATGCTATTTATTTTAATTTGACAAAAAAGCGACATCATTTAAGAATGTGTACCTGCTATATTCCTGAATGGACATCTGTATTTTTTAATGGTGTCATGGATAGTCAAATGTCGTTTCAATTTGTCCTTTCTGTTGAAAGCTGCCTGACAAATGTCACAAGCGTAAGGAGTTTCTCCAGTGTGTATTAACTTGTGTGACTTTAAGTAATGCTCCGTCTTAAACCTTTTCTTACACTCCTGACATTCAAACTGACCTGAAATAAAAAAAATTGTTCACTTGTGTTTACACTGAATAAAAAAATAAAATAAATAATAACTTTATTATTTAACTTTGCACTCTGCCAGATATGAATGAATATTAAGCTCAATACATTATATCTTTACTAGAAAGTATGGCTTTTAGTTTTAAAAACAAAAGATTGAGAGGTTGTTTTTTTTTGTGGGGTGGGGGTAGGGGGGGGATTCAAGATAATATTTGTAAATAAGTAACTGGTATACACACTATGGTTATGCTTTTACAGCAACCAGAAACAGTTCCCTAATAACAAAGTCCATTCTCCTGAATGTTAAAGACAGTTTTATTCACTGCCCTCAGTGATAAGCATGAAAATAATACCCCATATGCAGCATAAAAACAAACATTTACCCTGAGTAATTACATTATTTGTTCAATAAAGGTGTATCAAATAACAATTTAAAAGTTCTTTTCTACTATTACAGCATTTTTTAACGACGTTTCAACATATTGTTATGAAATTATTTACAACTATATTCAGATTCATCACTACTTTTACTAGCATTATAACATGGTTTCTTTTAAGATTAGGGGTCAGATAAAAAAAAATGATTGTTAAAATAGAAGATACCAGTATACCAAATCTTAAAAATATGACTTAGGACTTCAAGTATGTGTTGATAGAGGGATGACGGGGCTGCAATACATCAGAACAATAAACATGTAAGATGATTCACAGATTACTTCACATACAGACGTTCTAATTTCAAATACACAATTTTTTATACATCTTAATTTCTGCAGTAATCACTGGTTACAGTAAGATACAGCAAAGTTGCATTAAATATTCCAATATTCTCTAAAGCATTACATCAGGATCACCTTCAGAACCATGGATTGGCAAATGTCTGCGTAAGAATCTCTCACAGGTAAATTGTTTACTACAGTGAGGACACTTGTAGTCATGACTGGTGGTGGACATGTGGTGCTCCAGGGCCTCAGGAGTTGTGTATTTATTACCACATTTAGTGCACTGAAAGTGTCTGAATGAAAGAGACAGCAATAGGGTTTTATTACTCTGTTTTATCTGGGTGTCTTTAACAGTAAGTAATGAATACATGAAAAATATGTACTATTTAATACTAGGGGTCTACCGATATATCGGCACCGATATCTGGATATCGGCAATATCGGTATCGGTAGCATCTAAAGGTCCTGATATTGACGTCACCGATATTTCATAATAAGTGACATTTTTACAAAAAAAAGAACAGAAAAAAATCTATCATTTAGATTTTACAATATCTCGACAAATTAATATATCGACCCCGATACCGATATTGAGATAGCCAAAAGAGTCCTAGTATTAATATGTACAGCCAAGATACAGTGTGATATGTGCTATGATATTGTTTAGGTATCGCAGATTTTCGTATTCTCGGAAATACTGTGTAAATAGTGCCGATGCCAAGTATACCGTAATTGCTCTAAAAAATGGATAATATGTAAACATTATGTTCACGTAATTGCTCTAATAGCAAAGATGCACGCAGAATCGCAGATGTCTAAAACATTTAGTTTCGTATCGAATAACAAAATGTACCGTGTGGATACTTGTCATTGGCAACCATTCATCCTTCAACCTCATTTTCACTCTATTATTATAACTATTACTTTGTTCTCATTATTTCATTCATAAAAGGTGGCCGTGTGCAAAAGCCATTAAACTATTGGTTAGAAGAAATAATTATGAGTGAAAATTGAAGTTTCAAAAGGAGTTCCTAATTTTGCTTGTACATTTTTATAAAGGACGGTTCGTTTTGTCATGAGTCCTATGTAAATGTAGGTCATGATCTGGAACTTGTAAATACATCAAAAACTTCGTTTCGGCAACAAAAAAATCGGTAAAGTCGGCAAAACTGCTTATCGGTAGACCCCTAATTATAAAATATAAATAATTACGAGTACTAGTGATAAATTTAAGAATGACGTAATCAAATATGACCGCTTTTATTTTTGTCTTAATAAATACTCATATGGGCACTCATATCGTAAAAAAATATCGGTAATATCGGCGAAAATACACATCGGTAGACCCCTATTATAAAATATAAATAATTAGGAGTGATAAATTTAAGAATGACGCCATCAAATAAGGCCGCTTGTTTTTGTCCTAACAAATACTCATATCGGAAAAAAAAATATCGGTAATATAGGTATCGGCAATAATGCATATCGGTAGACCCCTATTTAATACATATCTGTTCGTTTTTGTTGCTATTTTGCTATCTTACAAATATATTGAGAATTTGTGTCATTTTCCAGGATAGCAAATATATATATTTGAATAAACAAAACAACAACAAACAATAAAATTTAAAAAAAAATATATATGAGATCAATAATATCATGTCAAATTAAAGTTCAATAACAGCAAGTCATATTAAAGATAAAAAAAATAGCAAGTCAAATTTAGTTATTGTTATTTAACATTTCATATTGCTACAGTCCTGACACTAAGCTATGACATTCCTACCTAAGGCTTGACTTGACTCCTTGGTTCATATAAATATGTGAGTACTGGTGGACGCCAAGGTCATAAAGTGTCTTGAAGTACTTGTGGCACTGATGGCAGCGGTAGCTCATTTCATTCTCATGAGACTTGACATGCTCTAGGAAAGTGTCCAGGTCTTGGAAAGATTCTCCACATTTTTTCATCACACACTTGTAAACCTAGTTGTGAATCACCAGTTAGTTTGTGAAGTAGATGTACATAATGCCTGCGTTTGTTCAAGTGGTAGTTTGTGAAGTAGATGTACATAATGCCTGGGATTGTTCAAGTGGTAGTTTGAGAGATAGATGTACATAATGCCTGCGTTTGTTCAAGTGGTAGTTTGTGAAGTAGATGTACATAATGCCTGCGTTTGTTCAAGTGGTAGTTTGTGCGGAAGGTGTACATAATGCCTGCGTTTGTTCAAGTGGTAGTTTGAGAGATAGATGTACATAATGCCTGCGTTTGTTCAAGTGGTAGTTTGAGAGGTAGATGTACATAATGCCTGCGTTTGTTCAAGTGGTAGTTTGTGAAGTAGATGTACATAATGCCTGCGATTGTTCAAGTGGTAGTTTGAGAGATAGATGTACATAATGCCTGCGTTTGTTCAAGTGGTAGTTTGTGAAGTAGATGTACATAATGCCTGCGTTTGTTCAAGAGGTAGTTTGTGCGGAAGGTGTACATAATGCCTGCGTTTGTTCAAGTGGTAGTTTGAGAGATAGATGTACATAATGCCTGCGTTTGTTCAAGTGGTAGTTTGAGAGGTAGATGTACATAATGCCTGCGTTTGTTCAAGTGGTAGTTTGAGAGATAGATGTACATAATGCCTGCGTTTGTTCAAGTGGTAGTTTGAGAGGTAGATGTACATAATGCCTGCGTTTGTTCAAGTGGTAGTTTGAGAGGTAGATGTACATAATGCCTGCGTTTGTTCAAGTGGTAGTTTGGAAAGTAGATGTACATAATGCCTGCGTTTGTTCAAGTGGTAGTTTGAGAGATAGATGTACATAATGCCTGCGTTTGTTCAAGTGGTAGTTTGAGAGATAGATGTACATAATGCCTGCGTTTGTTCAAGTGGTAGTTTGTGAAGTAGATGTACATAATGCCTGCGTTTGTTCAAGTGGTAGTTTGTGAAGTAGGTGTACATAATGCCTGCGTTTGTTCAAGTGGTAGTTTGAGAGATAGATGTACATAATGCCTGCGATTGTTCAAGTGGTAGTTTGAGATATAGATGTACATAATGCCTGCGATTGTTCAAGTGGTAGTTTGTGAAGTAGGTGTACATAATGCCTGCGTTTGTTCAAGTGGTAGTTTGTGAAGTAGGTGTACATAATGCCTGCGTTTGTTCAAGTGGTAGTTTGAGAGATAGATGTACATAATGCCTGCGATTGTTCAAGTGGTAGTTTAAGAGATAGATGTACATAATGCCTGCGATTGTTCAAGTGGTAGTTTGTGAAGTAGGTGTACATAATGCCCGCGTTTGTTCCAGTGGTAGTTTGAGAGATAGATGTACATAATGCCTGCGATTGTTCAAGTGGTAGTTTGAGAGATAGATGTACATAATGCCTGCGATTGTTCAAGTGGTAGTTTGTGAAGTAGGTGTACATAATGCCTGCGTTTGTTCAAGTGGACCATCAAATCTCAGCTGCACACTCTAAAATCTATCCACCCTTTAACTTTCTATTTAAACTGACCTGTTCACTCTTGTGGTGGACCAAATGTGTTTTTAACTGGTAGTAAGTTTTAAATTTGGCTGGACAGTACTGGCAGATATAGGAGTTATCAACCAGCACTTTGACCTTAGTATCATCATCATCTGTGTCTTCTTGCAAGCTTGTCTTTAACACACTCAGCTATTAACAGGAGACCAAAAAAATGACACAACTTTAATAAAAACATAATAAACAAATTTTTACCCTTTTATGAAAATAAAAAAGAAAGAAAATTATTTAGATTTCCTTACAATGCACCATACAAAGTTAGAATCTAAACAATTGTAGGTGAGCCCCAAAATAGCCATAAAAAACTCAATACGACTGTAGAAAAACAAAGATTCTTATTTTTAAATGCATCTTAAGAATATGGAGCTTATCTTTTAAAATCAACTTGGCAGAAAGTTAAAAATAAAATTTTTAAACAATTATTTTACTAATAATTACTTTGTCTTTTTAAATCTAGAAGAATGTAAAAAAAAACACACACAAAAAAAACAACACTTGCTAAACCAAAAAACTGTTGATGGTAAAAACATTAAAGAAATGAATTCTTTTGATGTATTGGAAAAAAGTGTTGTTTTTTCTTCTCAAATTTGTTAGTTGTTATTTATCATCTTACCAAAGATACATTAGTGAAAATTGTATGAACAATTATAATTATTATTATCAATGTGCCATCTAAGACTGGTCTAGTTGGTAAGACTGGTCTAGTTGGTAAGACTGGTCTAGTTGGTAAGACAGGTCTAGTTGGTAAGACTGGTCTAGTTGGTAAGACTGGTCTAGTTGGTAAGACTGGTCTAGTTGGTAAGACTGGTCTAGTTGGTAAGAATGGTCTAGTTGGTAAGACTGGTCAAGTTGGTAAGACTGGTCTAGTTGGTAAGACTGGTCTAGTTGGTAAGACTGGTCTAGTTGGTAAGACTGGTCTAGTTGGTAAGACTGGTCTAGTTGGTAAGACTGGTCTAGTTGGTAAGACTGGTCTAGTTGGTAAGACTGGTCTAGTTGGTAAGACTGGTCTAGTTGGTAAGACTGGTCTAGTTGGTAAGACTGGTCAAGTTGGTAAGACTGGTCTAGTTGGTAAGACTGGTCTAGTTGGTAAGACTGGTCTAGTTGGTAAGACTGGTCTAGTTGGTAAGACTGGTCTAGTTGGTAAGACTGGTCTAGTTGGTAAGACTGGTCTAGTTGGTAAGACTGGTCTAGTTGGTAAGACTGGTCTAGTTGGTAAGACTGGTCTAGTTGGTAAGACAGTGTTTCACTCACCTGATGCACAGCTGACTTTAACAGCCTCTGTGTCTCATGGTTGACAATATGTGCCATCTAAGACTGGTCTAGTTGGTAAGACAGTGTTTCACTCACCTGATGCACAGCTGACTTTAACAGCCTCTGTGTCTCATGGTTGATAGTATGTGCCATCTAAGACTGGTCTAGTTGGTAAGACAGTGTTTCACTCACCTGATGCACAGCTGACTTTAACAGCCTCTGTGTCTCATGGTTGACAATATGTGCCATCTAAGACTGGTCTAGTTGGTAAGACAGTGTTTCACTCACCTGATGCACAGCTGACTTTAACAGCCTCTGTGTCTCATGGTTGACAGTTGTGGTGGAGCTGGTGGCCACAGCCTCTGTGATGGGGGCTGACACTGTCACAACGGATGATGATGAATTGATGTCTTTCTCCTCAGGCGATGTCTCAGGTTGTTTGGGTAGGGTGTTAGAAGTACCACATGGCCAAACCTGAAAGAAACCTCACAAAATTAATCATGGCTTTTTTAAAATTGGGATCATGGAAGCCACAAGTACTTCATATGCATAGTAAATTAATAAACATCTAGTGATTAGCCTTCAAACAAATGTTATACAAAAAGTTAATTATTCCAAAATCAAGATGAATTTGTCCTTTTCCCTTTAAAAATAATTAAATATGAATGAGCTCATGATTTATCAGTTTCAAACTGAGTTCAAATGCTAATTACACATTAATTACAAAGCACTCCACTAGATGTCACATATTATAGCTGATAGCAGATCTGCCACAAGTCACATTATTAACTTCAGATCCTTCAAAAACTTCCAATGGTTAGAACTACTATGTCTATGTTGAGCCTTCTCCTCCATGAGGGGCATCCACGGATCCTACTCGGCGTCTGCGATTCCTCCAAGGGCTTAGGCCACCTATGAGAGACCTCCAAGCATCCCTATCCTGGGCAAGCCCCTCCAGGATCTTCCAGTAATGGCCAATTCTCTTGATGTCTGCCTTCAATTCTCGGCGCCAAGTGTTTTTTGGACGTCCTCTTTTCCCCTTTCCCGGGGGGTTCCATTTCAGGGCTTGCCTTGTTGTATTGGAGGCAGATTTTCTTAGTGTATGACCAATACATTACCATAGAACTACTATACACTTCCCATTTATATTGATTTTTGTAAACAGGTACATTGGCATCTTCTCACCTTATGAGTGGCCATATGTTTCTTCACATTGGACTTCTGAGCAAAAGCTCTCCCACAAACAATGCACTGAAAAGGCTTTTCCCCTGTGTGGGCCCTCACGTGTTGCTGCAGGTCAAAGTTCTTGGTAAACTGCTTGCTACAGAATTCACACTGTGGATAAAGGGCAAAGAGATTAAATGATCAATTTTGTAAATCTATATGTCAGGGCAGGCAACCTTTTTGTGCAGCCTCCAATTGGATATCAACTTTTTTATGGTTGCATGGCATTTTCACAAGGTTCTCCGAATAAGATTTCATGAACACTAAACTGTTAAATAATTATTATGGTTTGACAAATCTACATTCACTTTTAAGCATCTGCAGATAACCGTGTGCAATTTATACAATTTTCAAAAATGTTAATCCAGTCCACTTTAATAAAATGTCAATAAACAAACATTGCAAAATAAGAAAGAATTTTGCTCCACCTGTAATTTGGGTTTAGCATTTGCTTCCTCCTCAGATGTTTCTGCACTGTTTTTTGCATTGCGTGCTGTTTTCCCCTTTCTTGTACTTAAAAGATTAACACTGTTGTCAGGGTTGAGAACTGAAATAAAATTATTTTGTGCTGACTTTCTGCCTGCAATGCAAGAAAAATTTTTTTTTATAGTCTTAACTTTTCCAAGGTTATTATTCAACTAAATTTAAATCATTATTGGTTAAACCTATTCCGTTTCAATCATAAGTGATCAGCTAAAATAAAAATAAGGTTTTCCAGCTTTTGTTGCAAAATACCTATATGATAAACTGAAGAATACCCATTAGATCAATTGCAGAATACCCATAAGATCAATTGCATAATACCTAAAAAACAAATTGCAGAATACCTATAGGACTAATTTCCCCTCAAAATGTTTTTAAAAATGGTTTACTCACCAGCTTTTGTGGGACTAGGTTTAAAAACTTGTGCTTGTATTTGCTGTACAGGTTGGGATATGGTTATGGTAGCAGGGGGTTGGGGAGCAGGGGAGGGTCTCACTTGGGCAATCTGCTGTAGGGGTTGGTGAGGTTGTGCTTGCAGGGTGTGCTGCTGCAGGGTTTTGTCAGTGAAGGTTGTCAGGGTGATGTGCTGAGCAGGCTGAACCAGAAGTTGGCCGGAGGGCCCAGCAGTTGCTGTGTAACTATTTGCTGTGCCAGCAAGGCTTGTTATGGGACTGAAGATGGTCACTCCATTGGAGCTGTTTGCTGTTTGACCATGCACTTGTCCTGTCACCTGGGAACATTATTACACATAATTATGTTCCAAGTGATCAAAGGCAAGATCATTGTAACTATTACTTTTATGTTACAATATTAATCTTAGGGCACTATTATCCACTGAAGAACTTGTTTATACAAAACAACTTTAATATATATACTATGTACATATATGTACATTTATGTATACTATGTACACATAAATATCATTTGAGGTAATATAACGTGGAAATCTTGAACCGCACACATACACTATCTCCTTCCTTGCCGGAAGTGTTCTAACAACTGTTCGCCCAACACTATCAACCAATAGGAATGCTCCTTTCTTCCCGCGTCCACCATTCACGTGACCTTACGTCACAAAATTATGTTAATCACATGTGACATTCACCCCCATCCTTCAAAAAAAAATGTTTATGAAATACAACAATTTTGGTCTTCATAAAATCAAATTAATCTATATCTATATTCAAATATTTATCATCAATGAACATTCATTGCCTTACATACATCTGGATATAGAATCAATAAGAAAAAATCTGTAGGACTGCAACAGTCTAAACATAAAAAATAATGAGAAAAAATCTGTAGGACTGTAACAGTCTACCTGTGCTGAAAAAATTGAAACTGAATAACACATCTATAATTTTGTGTAGCTAAAATATATTTTAACAATCAATATTAAAATTAACTAATAATCCAGTGGAATTCAAACATTGTTCCTTGTCCATTGTTCAAAGACTAAAAATATTAATATAATTACAGTCTCTGTTGGTATCCTTTAGGAATTCACAGACTAATGTTAATACAGTCTCTTATTTTATCATTTAGTAATTCACAGAATGTCTTTTTAATACAGTCTCTGGTTTTATCACTTAGGAATTCACAGAATATCTTTATTTATTGTCATTCTACTTAATATGTCTGCAACCACATTGTCCTTTCCCTTCACAGGTTTAATGTCAAATTTGTAGTCGGCTAATAGCATAGCCTAGTTCAATATAGTCATTCTTCAATTGACGAGTATGAATTCAAATCGATGGGCTTTGAATGTTTCTTCAGACTGTTAAATGTTCAATAATTCACCAACCATGACTTCGATTATGTTCATTCATAATTTCAATTCCAGCATTTTTAATAAGTTGCTTAGCTTTTAAAAAGTCCTTTTTGTTTCCAGATAATTCAATAGAATTTGGACAAGATCAGTCACTGTCAGAAACTTTTATCTGAAAAATATTGTCTCTATCTGTAAAGTTTTTGATTTGGCTTAATACACAACCAATTGTTCTTCCTAATTCAGATGATTTCACACAAATGGTTTCAGATTCACTAGTACCATCTCTTTCTCTGCTACTATGGTATTCATTTCTTTTATCATATACTTGATTTTTAATAGTGGCTAAAATGTCACTAGTTTCTGTCTGTGCTCGATTTAACTTTTTATTTTTCTATCATTCATGTCTTGGTTTTCATTCTTTCTCCATGGTTGATCATAATTTATTTTTCTGGAGTCAAAATTGTATTTGCCTCTCCATGATCTTCTGCTTTGATTATAATCTCTATTTATGGAATTATGATTATTTCTTTCTCTCCATGATTGTCTTTCTTGATCATAATCTCTATGTCTGGAATTATGATTATATTTTTCTTTCCATAATTGTCTATCTTGATCATAATCTCTATGTTTGGAATTATGATATTTTTCTTTGTTTTCAAAGTGCTCTTGTCTTGACCTTTCTTCTGTTTTCTTTCTTATAGGCTGCCATTATGTGACACCCTATTTGGTTGTCCTTTATTGTGGTAACACTGCTTCGCCATATGTCCTGGCTTGTTACAGTACCAACAAATAGATTGTCTGTTGCCTTGGTTTGGCAGACTCTGGTTTCTCATACCTTGCCTTTTTTCTTGACTTTTAATTTGTATTGCTGCAAATATGTCTTGTCTCTTATCCATTTTTTCTTTCTGTTCAGCTTTTCTTAGCTTTTCTTTTTCTTCAGCAATTCTTTGATTTTCTATTTTTTCAGCTTTTCTTCTTCTTTAGCAATTCTTTGCTTTTCTTTTTCTTCAGCAATTCTTTGATTTTCTATTTTTTCATCTATTCTTAGCTTTTCTTCTTCTTTAGCAATTCTTTGCTTTTCTTTTTCTTCAGCAATTCTTTGATTTACTTTTTCTTCAGTTATTCTTAGCTTCTCTCTTAATTTGGCTATTTGTCGCATCTCTTCTTCTCTTTCAATTATGAGTCTTTGCCTCTCTTTTTCTTCAACAATTCTTACTTTTTCTTCAATGAAATCTCTCATTTCTTTTCCCTTTAATCCGATCTCTTTAGCTATGGCAGTGAATTCCTTGTAGTAATCCATGTTTTGTTTGATTGAATAATATGAGTTAAGCAATTTGGTAAGGAATTTAGGTATATGTTGATAAAGTTATAAAACATCCAAATGAAAAATTCTTGAATTCAAAATGTTAAGTTCAAATAAGTGACACGTCTAAACCATGCAATCTAGTTTTGACAAGGTGAGACAACAAAGAATCCTCACACGGGATCTTTAGTATACTTTATATGTACGCTCCCTCAGATTGACAAAATATATCTAATGGTCCAATCGTTTTGAATAAAAGTCCCTTGATTAAATTTTCAATTTTCTAGTAGTGTTTTTAACAATTTAGTTCACTCCATTAATCCAAAATTGCAATTATCAAACTCTTCACACAATGGATGGATAAAAATTTCTTTCCTTTATTTATAATTCACACTTCATAATTAATAGTCAATAGCCTTCCAAGTTCCAGGTTATGTTTACAAATATTTCCTGGAATCAACTAGCATTGAGCTTGTTGACGTCACGACCTATATATGTTCACCGTGTGTCACCATTCAGTAAGCCTACACGACGCAGATTCCAGCACTGTGTAGTATGCTTGTACTGTCGTCGACTGTGACGTAGAACAAACTAGGCGACCTAGTTGTATTCACCGCACGCCGTGACCATGTGCCTGTATGCCGCCATTTTGAAATATTCTTGTATTTTCATTGAACCACAAAAGTTTATTCACAGCTTCTTACGAACTTGAATATTCAAAAAATACGATAGCTGCTAATATTTCTTATTTTAATGAATACTTTCCTTTTTGGAAATATCCAATACTTATTATTTCCACGAAACCTCTTTTCTAAAATCTCTTGTACTGTGTTGACTTAGAACTTATGCCTAATGGCAATCATTTTTACTTCTGCACCCTATTATAATGTCACAATATTAATCTTAGGGCACTATTATCCTCTGAAGAACTTGTTTATACAAAACAACTTTAATATATATACTATGTACACATAAATATCATTTGAGGTAATATAACGTGGAAATCTTGAAGCGCACACATACACTACTCCTTCCTTGTCGGAAGTCTTCTAACAACTGTTCGCCCAACACTTTCAACCAATAGGAATGCTCCTTTCTTCCCGCGTCCACCATTCACGTGACCTTACGTCACAAAATTATGTTAATCACATGTGACAATCATAACAAGCGGAATATCAATTAGTAGGTTGATATGACAAACAAAATTTCCCAAGGCTTTTATGTACTCATAAAAGTTAGCATCTAGATTTCAAAAATTGTATGCCTTTTACTTTTATGAGACATGTCTCAGTACACAATAAAGATGAAATAATGATAAGCTTTTATTCAATTATTAAACCTGTGAATTGCATTATGGCATAACAATCAAGTGTCACCAAGCTAAATTAATCCTTAAAATAATTTCATTATTGCAAATGCATACAGAAGGACTTCAATCAAATCTCTTAACCCTTTTACCGTTCTTTTATTTTTTGGAATTGCAACCCATTTCTGTCACTTTAATTTATTAATTTAAAAAGTTTTTTTTTAATTTAATGTTCTTCATCTATTTCTTGAGTATTTTCAAGTTCTAAATCATCTGGATATCGCCATGGGTAAATAAATAGTAAAATCACAAAATAATAGTGTACCATCTCCTATGGAATAAGATAACTTATACATTGAGAACTAAATTATTCATGATGGGTAACTTTTTGCCAAACAAATTAGGAAAATAAAATGTCTTATCGTATGTTATTCGATTGTAGATAAAACAAAATACACAAACATTGATGACGTACACCACAACAAATAAATATACGCTGTACCATATTTGCAATGAATCAGAAAATGGAAAAAATATAAACAAAAAAGTTTGGTTTTGGGTTTCTGGGGTTCTTTCAGCCCTCTTGGTATACTGGGCCCCTGCCCATCAATATCAGCCCTCTTGGTATACTGCGCCCCCTGCCCATCAATATCAGCCCTCTTGGTATACTGCGCCCCCTGCCCATCAATATCAGCCCTCTTGGTATACTGCGCCCCCTGCCCATCAATATCAGCCCTCTTGGTATACTGCGCCCCTGCCCATCAATATCAGCCCTCTTGGTATACTGCGCCCCCTGCCCATCAATATTGCCAAAAGATTGCAGTTACATAATGCCTAGATGTGGTTAAATGCAGTAGAAAGATGTTATTATGATGTTATTATGATGTTATTATGATGTTATTATGATGTTATTATGATGTTATTATGATGTTATTCAGTTTGGACGAGCTTACTCGAGGCCACCGTGCTACGGTAGTCTTTTATTTATTTAGGCGAGTTAACTCGGGGTTACCGTTTGTCGGACAATTTAGCGGCACGGTTTAACTCGGATGAGCGGTAAAGGGGTTAATAAGGAGTTAAAAACAAGATGTGTCAGGCTTGACTTTTGGTGAGCTCAGTTTGATTTTATTTTGTTGACAGTAGATTTACACATAATCGCATTTTCCTTTCTAGACCTCTTTAAACGTAAAGTGTCAACGGTGATGAATTTGAAAGAGATGAAATATAAGAGATGATGATAATAAAATAAGTTCAATATCTAAATGAAAATGGGTCAGAAGATACAATGTATTTTTTTTACTTGTTTCTTTTAGTGATCAAATGACTCTGAAATGATTTTAGTTGTTACTTTTCGTGATCAAATGACTCTGAAATGATTTTAGTTGTTACTTTTAGTGATCAAATGACTCTGAAATGATTTTAGTTGTTACTTTTAGTGATCAAATGACTCTGAAATGATTTTAGTTGTTACTATTCCTAATGCAGATTTTCTCTCTTCAATAAACAGTTATTTTTGTCATGTCTATGTAAAATATTGGTTTAAAAAAAAATCAAAATAGGTTGATGATTTATTCTAAAAATAGATGAAAGTACATTAGTTCTACTCTACTGAAAGGTTGAATTTACAATTTAAAAAAAACATCTAGCAACCATTTGAATAGTTTGTGAGAGATGAGACAATGAACATATAACAACCATTTGAATAGTTTGTGAGAAATGAGACAATGAACATATACCAACCATTTGAATAGTTTGTCCACCTAGACCTCCAGGATCCAAGCTGGCCAGACTCATGAGATCATCAGTAAATAACATGTTTTGTGAGAGATGAGACAGTGGGGAAGGAGAAACACCACTCAGAGTCAATGTTGCCTGTAAATAATGGATTTTTATTGAACTAATCACAGCACTCATAAACTTATTCATTCATATATCACTTTAAATAAACATATAGAACAACCAAACAAAAATAAATAATAATTAATAAGCTCTTTCTTTGGACCACAGAAATGTGTAAAATTAGCAAATCAGTAAACTTTATCAATTTTCCTTTAAAAGTTAATATATTTATGAAACAATTATATATCATTAAAAAGTATGAAATTCAAGGTACTTACAGTGTTTGATGGCTGATTTAATGTTCGTGTCAAACATGGATGAGCCTGAAGTATTGGAGCATTTGTATTTATCTGAAATTAATCATAGGCAAGTTATGAAATAAAATGCTTATAATGCTTAATGAAAATTTTAATACTTTTACAAATTATATTCCTCGGTAGATAAAAAAAAAGTTAATGTAAAATTAACTGTAAATATTCTGTCAATTTTTCAAGTAGTTGTTTACAAAGGTAGTTTTGTTTTTAAGTTTAAGATATAGAATTATTTTTTTCACCTATTTGAAACTTTAAATTTTTTTTACAATCTTGACACAAATAAAATGCTTAAATCATTCTGATTAAAGCAAGTCTTGAATGTAATTTTTTTTTAAAGTTAGATTTTATTAATTTATAGTTCACATAAATTTTAACTGATCAAAGATTATTTTATATTATTTTAGGAATGGAGTATTTTAAAGTTTTTACTCTTTATATACAAGTCTTTGTTTTAATATTCCACAACTGAATATAATGAAAACTTTGAAACACAAATGGTGCTTAAAAATCATTTCCCCATTTAAAAATGATAATAAGTTTGAAGGAGAGAATGTAAACAGGTTAGGTACAAGGAAAAAGGCAATACATTTTGTCTATTTTATTAGCTTTTCTATTTTTATTAAAAGCAAGCCTCTGGAGTTAAAATCAAAGATACTATGTATTTTAAATAAAAAGGTACAAATAGAAAAAACATCATACTTTTAAAAGAACAAAACATTTGCTAATTTAAAAAGAACCTCAAATTATCAAATTGAACATCAGAATAGACAGTTTTTATTGCCAAATTTACTTCAACTTCTAAACAGTCACTCACTTAAAAACAGTAAATTTTATTTTTAAAAATTGCGTGACTATGGATAAAAATCATTTTACGAGCTTTTCAATCCAGTTTACTTACCGTGGACACTGGTCCACTGAGGTGGGCATGAGAAAATGGACGATTCAAATTTATAGTAGAGGCAAAAGCACTTGGGCTTGCACCAAGAGTAACCTGCTGAGTATGCTGTCTCTGCTGAAGTTGTATTTGTTGTTGCAACTGCTGCTGTTGTAACTGCTGTTGTTGCTGTAACTGGTGTTGCTGCAACTGCTGCTGTTGCAGCTGCTGTTGCTGTATTGACTGTTGTAGAGCACATTGTGATTGCTTGTGCCCGACAAAGGCATTTAGTGACGTGAACTGTTTCTTGCACTTGCCACATTGAAATATGTCCTCTTCCTCTTCTAAAATAATACAATATGTTGTTGTTTACATAGTCATTCTTAACATAAACTTCATAAACTGTTTTATCATTAGAGACTTTTATTTTCAAGTAGTTCCAAAGGCTCAACATTTGTATTCAGCTTGAGCATTAGCATGTTTTATGTTCAAAGAAATTATTTATGACATTTTACATGGGTTCAAAAAACAGTTAAACTACTTCAACATTTAAAATTTGAACTTCCTAATAAGGAAGGATTAAATTAAGTCATATGAGGTAAAAATACAAATCTTGGGGTAATAATATACATTTTTATGTGCATTCATTTTTACCATAGAATGTACTTCTTTGATAAAATTGCATTAGGTCAGTGGAATATAGAAATGTACCCAACATGTTGAAACTATTAAATGTAGTATGTCTTTGTAATAAACTTGTTTTAGCTTTTGCTAAGAAATAGCTGCAAAATCACATTCAAAATGTAAATGCAAAGGCATAAAAAAATTGCAGTCTTTAACTTAAAAAACATACTACGTTCTGGATGAAGCGACACCATTACCCCCCATAAAAAACCTTATGTAAACAATATTGAATAATTAAGGGGTTACCTTGTGTTTCGGCAACAGCCTGGGAGTCAAGCAGGGATTGGACTGCAATAGCCGTCTGATTGTCAACAGATTGTACTAAAATAGAAAGTAAATCAGAATGAATTGGTATGAAATTTATAAGATTTTTAATAATAACTTCTACTTGTTCAAAATGTATACATGTACATTGAATTATAATTTTAACATTTCAAATTAATAAAATTAAGAAAGGCGAACTTTGTGTTCCTTTTGTTAGTTTTCTTTAATTTATAAATATCAAATATGTCCTTGGACAATAATTCAATAATACACCATCTAGTTATGATTGTTGAACAGGGACTCATTAAAACTGATCAAAATGAAGAAGAAACTTTAAAAAATCTCTATCCTTGATTTTAAAAAGATTTTTGCGTAGAATATCTTTGCATTATAGATTTCCTTATTTTTAATGTGCTTTAACTTTTTTTAAAGGGAATTTTTTTATTAAATAATTTTTTCTTTAAACCTATGGAGACAACAGGGCCAATGTTTGGGCCCAGGTAACTTGGGCGAGAAAAAAGGCTGATCTATCTGCAATAATAATTCTCTAGATTGATTGATTGGTCATCGTACTCACTAATCTGATCAATTCATACATATATTATATTTCCTGTTATTATAAAGGCTAATTCAACTATTTGTTCTCTCGTATGTGTTGCCTAAAATATATTTTTGGATGTTAAAAATGATGAAATTCCGAAAAAGCCTGAAGAAATGCTCTTGGTGATTTTGATTTCCCAATGCTTTGAAGTGAAACTGTTAGTGATGAAAACACCCATAAAGTGATGAAGGATGATGAAGACAATAATATTTTGAATCCTTGGTTAAGTTTCAGGGATTCTTAACTTGATGGAGATGACCTCTACGAATTTTTAGAAGAAAAAAAAACAAAGAAAAGATCCTATTAACATTCTACAAGGCACAAACACCCCAAATGAGTATCTTACGCTTTAAAAAAAAACACCTTTGAAATGTTCGTAAAAGAGACCATTATTCTCAGTGACAATAAGCTCAAGAAAAGTCCATAATTCATAGGTATGTGTGCCCTTTCTACAACAATGGTGAAAACCAAAAATCCCCCAGAGGTTGGAAAAGACCAAAACCATTCACATGGTGTGTCTGAAGGGCCTGATTTTAAACTTCAACCATCAAGAAATTCACACAGATAACAGATAAGTAAACTTTATTCACAGGTTAACAAAAATGTATGCATAATTATGCAAAATAGTTTGGTGCTTGTCTTTTTGTCACATGTATGCATAGTCTCAAAAGGATTAAATGCTTTTATTTTCTAGTAATATTTATTTTAAAATGAATGCTCACAAAATCCAAGCTATATGGACTTAGATTTTCATCTAAAAGTTACCAATTTTTGCCACTTTCTCTTACTTATTACTTCCCCACAATTTTTCCTAGAACCAGCATTCTGGAGCAGTAACACTAACTTTAATTAAATCAGGCTACCTTTCAGGTCACCACTGTTGAGACAATAGCAAAAGTATTATGTGTCCAAAAAATATGCTAATAAAACAAACCCGTAAAAACAAAGTTTTTGACTATAAATCCCTTATATATGAGACATAACTAACAGTATTGATTATTTTCAAACGCTACAAACATTTACAGACTGAATCTGTCTTAACTCAACTTTGCTTCATAGCCCTAGGGGGGGGGACCCGAGCTCAGCATGACACGTAAAATTTAAACAAAAGCACGCCGGTGCTTCGATGGGTCGCGTCAAAGTGTCAACTCAAACTTTCACGTGGGAAAAAAACAATAACAAACCGCGAATTTAAATTACATTCGTTATATAAGGATAAACTAAAAATGCATTAATTTAATTACGGTACGATCGATCGATCTGAAATTTTGATACGATGCATTGTTAGGTGAGACGGGCCCGTGTGCCAAATTTCAGCTCGATCAGATCACGGTGAGTGAGTCATTTTTTACTTTTAGTTTTCCGCCCGCCCAAGACAGACAGAGAGAGACGGCCGCAAAGTTAATATAAGGGATTTAAAAAACAAACCCGTACAAACAAAGTTTTTGACTATAAATCCCTTATATATGAGACATAACTAACAGTATTGATTATTTTCAAACGCTACAAACATTTACTGACTGAATCTGTCTTAACTCAACATTGCTTCATAACCCTGGGTGGGGGGGGTGGGGTGGGGGGGAGAGGGGAAAAGTCTGGTCTTCGATCGCTTGACCGAGCTCAGCGTGACACGTAAAATGTAAACAAAAGCACGCCGGTGCTTCGATGGGTCGCCTCAACGTGTCAACTCAAACTTTCACGTGGAAAAAACACAATAACAAACAGTGAGTTTGAATTACATACGTTATATAAGGATAAACTAAAAATGCATTAATTTAATTACGGTACGTTCCATCGATCTGAAATTTTGATACGATGCATTGTTAGGTTAGACGGGTCTGTGTGCCAAATTTCAGCTCGATCGGATCATGGGAAGTGGGTCATTTTTTACTTTTGTTTTTCCGCCCGCCCATGAGATGACGACAGAGAGAGAGAGATGGCGGTGAAGTTAATATAAGGGATTTAAAAACTACTAAGGATGGAATGCAAGTAAAAAAATAAATTTAAATAACCATCTTTCAATAGTCAAATTTACTCACATAGCAACTAGCACAGAATACTACAATTAGGGAGTGATTTGTTGCTCATTTGTTTTCCACTCAGTTTTTTAATGTTTTCTTTGAATAGAGAAAGGGTTTTGGTGTTGAGAATTAGGGAGAGATTTTCTTGCTTTAATTTTGATGGTGTATCGAAACTTCTCTCTCTCATATATAATACATGAATGTTTTTTCATGTTTGTTTATCCAACATGTGCTCATATACTAATACCATTAAATGGATTGCGATTAAACTTTGATGAGTTGTGCCCATGCAAGTTTCTGGGTTGTTTTGAAATTAACAATTGAGACTTCTTGAGACTGTGGGTTGTGGGTCCCATAATGCCATCCTCTTTAGATTGGCTTTATAAAATTCATCTGATTGTGATAAAACTTTGGCGAGTCATGCACTTGTTAGGAAGAGTTTCTGGGTTGTTTTTAAATATTAATAATAACATTTAGAAAAATAAATAATATTTCTAACATTGGCAACCAGATGAATCGATGAATCTAGTACAAACACAGTACGCAAAAAATGTATGATCCATTAAAATACTTTATGCAATAGATTCATAAATTGCACTCCAAAAATCCATTTTTTAACTAAAGTATACTTTTTTCTTCTTTTACTAAATTTCCCAGTATTTCTTTCTGGATAATAATGAGCTAAAGGCTAAATGATTATTATAAATAATATTAGAAACATAAATATTTCATGGGTGGATGGATAATCAAAAATAAAAGTACTGAAGGTAAATGAAGTCAAACTCAACTACTGAGGGGGATGTTGGGGGTTACTTTATGATTATCCAGTCAGTAATAGAAGCGAAAACAGAATCACACATCATAGAATTAAATAGAATGCGGATGGGTACCCAAATCAGCCAATAAATGGTGAATTGATAATTGAAATAGATGGTTTCCGATCAGGGAATGGGTTCCAATCCAAAGTTACTTTGATAGTGTTCTTCACACAAAATAATAAATTTTGAATTCTAATGTGTAAATTAAAGTGTCAAGTAAACTACCTTTTCAGTTTCAGCCCTTTTAATTGAATGACTAGTGTAATTTAGATACCTTCACTTTCACCTAGACTAATAGTTAACAGTATACTATTGATTTTAAATTTAAATGTCTATAGTCAGATTATACTATAACTATAGACTATTGCAACGGTGGCCAAACAGCGGATCTTCCGTGTTCACATTCCGGCCCACGAAAAATTTATGATTATGAAAGATATGTAACTTATGTTACAAGAATTACTGGAAGGTTTACAATTACAAGTCATGTTTAATGACCCAAATTGCTTCAATGTGGCTCTCAACATGTTTTTTATGTTTAAAATGGCTCTCAGTCTCAGTTACTACAGATCTGGCCACCCCTGGACTCTGGTGTCTATGAGTCTATAGTGATAGTCAAATTAAATGTAATTCACAGGTACTATAATTTACTGGACTGTGTCAGTCAAGGTTGTCAACGTTTATTGTTATCTAATATTATCTAAGTATAAGTATACTAAGAAGACTAACTCACTAACACTTATCATTGATACTGAGTGATGATAGTAATACTAGTAATAATAGTGAGTAGTGAGTGATACTGAATACTGGAAGTAGACTTCATTGCCAATTACCATTAGTCTTTCACTACTCTTTCACTTACTATAACTAGTATAACTATGACTATACTATACATTATAAAAAAAATAAGTAATATTACAAATTCAAATACTAATAAATAAATTATTAGTATTAGGCCTAATAGTATTAAATTATTATTATTAAATACATTTCTATCACTTTCACTACTAATGCAGCATGACAATAATTTCTATTTAAGTAAATGCTTTCGTTAGGCCGATATGAAATATATTATGGTGAAAGAAATTATGGTAATTCAATGTTTACCATTATTTAAAGGTTGGTTTAGTTGATAGCAAAGGGCAATGCATGCATTTGTGTCTGCTGTTGAGCCTTGTTGTGTTGACAGCCGTTCCATGAATCATCACACAACCCGCGATTAGCTTTTGCGGGAAAAAATATTTTTATCTATAAATGATAACTTAAGAAAAAATATCGGAAAATTTCCTTAATTATTAACTTTGATTTCTCAAAGGTGAGAGATTTGTTAGCTAATGTTTCTTAAAGAAATCTGAACACTTTTTGTTGTTTTCTTTTGATTATTAAGGGTATTCAAAATGGCGAATATCCCCCCTCCGCTGAAAATTGCTTTCTCGTTAAAATTCGCAGCAATACACGAGAGTAACGGGAAGAAAAGAGAATTAAAAAGGGATAAATTGACATATTCTAAGCCTTAGATTAATTCCCTTTATAATTATTATACATGTATTATAACAATTACGGGAATCCTACGTTTTAATTGACAATGTGTCCCCTTATAACAGGGATCGAGTTCAAGTGGCGTGACACTTGGGTATAACTGTGGGTTTTATTATGTGCTTTATTTATAAGTATCCATTTAAAATTAATATTTAGTTTGTAGTCTAACATAGTCTTTCCCTTAAACAACCTATATGCCTGTATATATCGTATATAAATATATATTAATCCAAAGATATACATTTCATAGTTTTCTTAAATTAAATGAATAGGGTTTTACAAATTCAAATATATTTTGTTCTTAAAATTTTTATATGTCTCTACATTTTTTTAGTTTTATGCAAAGAAACATTTAAGTACTACTAATTATTAGTACAAAGTCAAACATAGATGTAAATAATAGTTAAATTAATTTTATATTATCAATGCTATTATTAATCTTCTCATTTATGTTTATAAAGTAAAATTTCTTTAAATACGTCAGCACTGGTGCTTTGTAGTACGATGCTAATGGGGAATTTTTTTTGTTGCACATCCCATATGATAACAGAATGTCCTTAATAATAAGAGGTCGGAACGTTGTCGAAATGGGCATGTATAAAATTGAAACTATATTTGTATTGTATAATTATATTTTCAAAACAATCACTTAACTAAATACACACAGAAACGCGCACACACAAACACACACACAAACACACGCGTACAGATATATATATATATATATATATATATATATATATATATATATATATATATATAGGAGCATCTGTAAACAGATAAGATAAGATAAGATATATATATTTGTTTATATATATTGTATATATTAGGGCTGCGGAAATTAACGATTAATTTCTAGATTAATCGTTAATTTTTTTTATCGATTACAATTTTTTAAACGATTAATCGACCCACCACTTATATATGTACTGGAAGTCAAAAAGTAAAATATTTCGGCCAAAAATATTAACTAATTTCCGGACGATTACACGAACATTTTGGTTTTAAACTATTGACTGACGTGAATGTTCAAAATGTTGATAACGGTCCATTGAGTGAAATCGTTTACCCACTATGCAATGTTCCCTCTAGTCTAAGTCTAGGCTTCGTTGGTTCGTTTGCAAAGTTAAAAAAACCCAAAACAACTCGTGTGCAAAGTTGCACAGTGTCCATTTTTGTGTAATATTTTACAAAATTTGCTGCGCGGTGATGCTAAACTCCTGCGTGGTGTCGGTCAAATATCAGCGGAGCAGCGCTGCTTAAAGGGAACATTGCTACCATGGTCCTAGCATTTCGCTTGCATATCACCTGCAAACCAAACATCCACTACAGTATCGGAAACTTCAGCTGAGACAAGCTAAAGCTATTTGAATGATTGTTGAGCTCGGCTGGTTATATTGTAAATTAGACCCGCTCATCACTTATGTCATCACAAATAATGTCAACACACTTGTCTTTTTGCGTAGTTGGTTAAAAGATGACATAATAAGGAGACATTCCAGTGTCATTTAGATTTTCAACAATAACGTCATAATTTTAATCGAAATTAATGATTAATTTATCGTTAATTTTTCAAAAGTTAACGATTAATTTAAATTAATCATTAACAGCCCTAATATATATTTGAAATACACATATTGAAATACACACACACACACACACACACACAAACACACACACACACACACACACACACACACACACACACACACACACATATATATATATATATATATATATATATATATATATATACTAGGTTGTGCTGCGGTGCCGTGGCACCTGCAGCGCCCACTTTTTTAGGGCGCCTATGGCGTCCACCTTTTTCATAAGCCCAACTAACTTGTCCTTGTTTGATAAATACGAAATATTAAACTTTCTGAAATGTACACAAAGTATTTTATAATAAGGGTTGTAGGGCACCTACGGCGCCCACTTTGTTTTTTGCCAAAAACCCAAGTAACTTATCCTTGTTTGATAAATACGAAATATTAAACTTCCTGGAATGTACACAAAGTATTTTATATTTAAATTTAACCATCATCAAATACTCTTTTTACATTGTTTCCTTTTCCAAAATTAAAATATGAGCTAAAACAATGACGTCATATAATTATTTTTTTTGCAGCGCATCTTTAATTTATATTTTGCGCACCGATGCACACCTTGTAGTTTTAAAATAGGTAAATGCATAAAATAAAAACAGGGTATTAGTAGGCCTGACAGGTGACAGTCTCACCCAATTACTTTAAAAGCCTGATTGCAGTCTCACCCCATTACTTTAGTTTTAAAATATAAGATCAAACAATGACGTCATATAATATTTGTTTACAGTGCTAATAATCACCACACGATTTTTTTAACTGCTATAGACTGTTGTACATCTTATCTTGTCTTATCTTATTTTATCTTATCTGTTTACAGACGCTCCTTCTATACAAAAGATTATTGCGTCCTACGCTTATCTATGGTTTGTGTTTAGTCCTGCATTTTTATTAGAGATTTAAATGTTAATAAAGTGTTGGTTTTCCTGGTTTCTTCAGGCAACCCATTCCACGCCCGAATTCCGGACGGGAATAACGAAAATTTGTATGTGTTTGTTCTTGCATACGGAATAAGTAAGGTGTTTTTATCCTTATGTCTATCTGAGGGTTGTATTAAGTTATCTTTGTGTTCTATTTCTTAATTATAATTAATTGCTTTATGTATGATTACTAAATTGCTCTTGGTTCTTCTATCCTCTAGTGTTTCAAGGTTTAATGATTTAACTAATGGTGTTATTCTTGTCAGTTTTGAATATTAATATTCTCCAATAATGAATCTGGCAGCTCTTTTTTGAATTTGTTCTAGTTTATCAATGCTTTCTTTGGTGGATGGGTCCCATACAGAAGATGCATATTCTAGTACAGGTCTCACCAAAGTGAGGTAGCATCTTAGTTTTATATCTTTATTACATTTGTTAAAGTTTCTTTTTATAAAGCCCAAGGTTGTGTTTGAATTTTTTAATAACTTCATTGACATGGGGATTCCATGATAGTTTCTCATTTATTAAGACTCCTAAGTATTTTGTATCTTTAGTTTGGGTCAGTTCTTTTCCATGAATATCGTTCCTCAGCGTTCCACATCCCATGACTTGGGCTATTATATTATTTACTAGCGTATCACCCGTCAAAAATGACGGAAGTTTTCAATATAAATACACATCCGATTAAAAAATAACTAATACATAACTTTCATTTATTTTATTTATTTTTATTTGATTCATTTATTATCTTATTGAACAATTTTATGCGGAACGTTCGAAAAGAGTTATATTTGGTGCAGTAATTTTTGGTGCTCACTATAAAACCTAACAGCATTTCATCCAAGAAGCATTACACCCATTGCGGGAATTATGTATGTTGATGATATATATATATATATATATATATATATATATATATATATATATATATATATATATATAACTCACGCAGTTAATTATTGCAAATGATTATTAGCCATACATTAAGCATGAGTCTGCATTAGTTCAGGAATTAAATAGTTTGTATTTCTAACAATCAACTTGTAGGATACCAATACAGAAAACCCTGTACAAATGTATCAAATTCCTATTTTATAACAAGAATATAAAATTTAAAAAAAAACAAAAAAAAACCAACACCAAAAAAAAACAAAAAACAAAAACTATGTCCATATGAATGCTAACTATCTAACTTGAAAATAGTTACGGAAAATTCTGTCTTAAAATTATATTTTTATCCCGGTGGTCGTTCATGGAAGTGCAGCCATGAATATTATGAATTTTATTTGAGCAAATTAAAAAATGCATAATTTTTAGGGCATTTAACATTTTAAAATGGTAGGTTTAAATAACAGAAAGATTTTAGGGCAGTTAACATTTTAAAATGGTAGGTTTAAATAACAAAAAGATTTTAGGGCATTTAACATTTTAAAATGGTAGGTTTAAATAACAGAAAGATTTTGACTAGCTTGAATTCCAAGAACCAAATCACACACGCACTTAACTCAATGAGGAAACAATGGAAGTGTCTTGAAATGAGTCAAAATACAACACTGAAACTAAAGCTTACAATCAGTGGCGTAGCGAGGGGGGGGGCAGGGGGGACATATGTCCCCGGGCGCCACGTTAGGGTGCGCCAAAATGAGTATTAAAACTCATTACTTAATTTTATTTTGATGTAAACTATTGTATCCCAAATACGTTTGCAAGATTGAATTTTGGAGCTCCGAAAATATCTTCATTACAAACCAGTTGGTAAGCATGATTTAGGCGCCCCCATTGAGCGTTAAGGGGCGCCATTCTACTCATAAATAAATGACACATCCGCAATGAAGAATTGCTGATGGCGTTTAAAAAAACTGTGAGTTGCTGGGAGTGAGACTAGGGGAGCAGTAAGAGGAAAAGGTGATCCTATTAATAGAGCAGACAGAGACGACACTAAAAGCAACCAAAATGAGCAAGACAAGAAAAGGGAGTGGCTTAAAGCAGTGGTTCTCAACCTGTGGTCTGCGAAGCACTAGTGGTCAGCGAAGATGTGCCTGGTGGTCCGCGAGCAAAGCATGAAATTTACGCACTGTATGATTCATCAAGAAAGACTAGCAAGTAAAACGCAGACTTAAAATATATTTTGATCTGGCCTAAATAGTTTTTAAATTTTATCAAGGCTCGTCTATTAAATTCTGTCTCTTTGATTTCTTATGTTCGAATATGAATCTTGAATATTAACAGTTACTGATGTATACTGAAGTTCGCTGGTTATCAGACTGTTTGAAAAACGGGATGACGTAAGAGAGTTTCTAGTAGAAAAAACTCAAAGCTTGTTGATCATTTGAACCATAGCTTATGGTTTGCTGTTCTGGCTTATTTAGCTGAAATTTTTGAAGAACAGTTGAAAGTATAAGCCTGCGATAATCATCGTGGAATTTCACTGCTATCAATTGCAGGAAAAATACTCGCCAGAATCCTCCTAAATCGCCTAAATGCACATCTGGATCAGGGTCTTTTACCAGAAAGCCAATGTGGTTTCCGGAAAGAACGTAGGACTATCGACACAATTTTTGCAGCAAGGCAATTGCAGGAAAATTGTCAAGAGCAGAATATGGACCTATTTTCCATTTTACATTGACCTTACGAAAGCCTTTGACACAGTCTGTAGAGAGGGCCTATGGAGGATTATGGCCAAGTATGGGTGTCGAAATAAGTATATAGCCATTGTAAGGCAATTTCATGATGGCATGCAGGCTCGAGTCCAGGACAACGGAGAGGCCTCTAAACCATTCCCTGTCACAAATGGCGTTAAGCAAGGCTGTGTTCTGGCCCCTTTATAGTTCAGCCTCATGTTCTCAGCCATGCTTACAGAGGCCTTCAGGAATAGCAATGTAGGCATGGACTTTAGGTATCACACTGATGGTCGTCTGTTCAACCTCAGGAGGCTTAAAGCTAAGACAAAGGTCAAATCAGACACTATCCTGGACCTTCTTTTTGCTGATGACTGTCCCCCTTAACGAGGGCTCTGAAGCACAACTGCAACTAAGTGCTGATACATTTTCCAGTGCGTGCTCTAACTTTGGACTCACCATCAGAACAAAGAAGACAGAAGTCTTATACCAGCCGGCCCCAGGCAAATCATATACTGAGCCTAACATATTCATCAACGGCAACAAAATAAACACAGTGAGCCGCTTTACTTACCTTGGCAGCACACTGTCCCAGAAGGCCAATATTGATGACGAGGTGAACTCGAGAATCTCAAAGGCCAGCGCAGCATTCGGTAGATTGCATGACAGTGTCTAGAACAGAAGGGGAATCAGCACCCAAACAAAACTAAAAGTATACAGAGCTGTAATGCTCCCCACCTTATTATATGCATGTGAAACTTGGACTGTATACCAACGCCATGCGAGGTTGATGAACCACTTCCACACCAAAAGCCTTAGAACTCAGGACTCCCCAGCATCCACACTAGCCTTATGCAAAGCCAACTACGCTGGGCGGGGCATCTATTGCGCATGCCCGACCATCGCCTCCCCAAGAGGCTCTTCTATGGTGAGCTTACAGAAGGGCATAGAGCACGCGGAGGTCCACGTAAGCGCTACAAGGATGCACTTAAAACTGCTCTGAAGGCCTTCGACATCGGACATGACTCCTGGGAAGCAGCAGCCAGTAACCGAGCCCACTGGCGCTCTATGATATGGAATGGCGCAGCTGTCTGTGAAGCTAACAGACAACAGGCTGCCAAGTTAAAACTTCAAGCCAGAAAGGAACGTATCCAAAACCCTCCTGAAGGGACTGCATCCATCTCTTGTCCGACATGCGGACGCCTTTTTCGTGCCAAAATAGGGTTAATATAATAAGCCACCAGAGGACACATGTGGCGGTCCAGCAAACATGATGAGAGTGGTCATCATCGACCACGACGGACGAACAACAAAACAACAACATATTACAGTTACAGGCGCTACTCCTATAACGAAGATTATGGCGTTATTGGCTAATATGTGTTTTATGTCAAGTCTTGTATTTTCTTATCAGAATTTTGAATTTTGATAATGTGTAGGTCTATAGGCAAGAAGCATTTTGTAGTTATAAAAGAGCCAGGAATTTGTTATTTGTACTAACTTGAAGCCTATGGCGGATTAAAAGGGGGGGGGTTGCTGAATGGGCTAAAACCAGGGACCCCTAATGATTTAACTTATGATATTTTATAATACAGTCTGCTGAACGGGCCCCACGTGGGATTACAGCCAAGGGTCCCGTGCAATCTTAATCCGCCCCTGCTTGAAGCAACGCAGAAAGCCCTATTTTATTTATACGATTATTATCTCAGCATCATAAGCTGCTTGAAATATCAAATTATAGCCATAATATATTTGGATTTTTAATTAATCAGTAATAAATCAAATGTTCTAAATTTTTAATTCATTTTGTTTCAGGAACTGTCCGGACCTATAACAGAAAATTTATGATATCTGATCGTCTGCTTTGAGGTTTTGTCTGGGTCATGTGCGTGACTCCGTCATCTCTGAATAGGTGAAGGATAGTCATAAGAAAATAAAGTATGCAGCCGACGAGAGATAATAAATTTTTGTACAAAAAATGTTCATTCATATTTATTTATGAGAAAGAAATGATTTAAGTTATTTTATAACATCCCCAACATGTTTTTGGTCCTTGCTGAATTCTCCACTACTATTAACACGGAGATTGTTACATAAGTTCGTGGATAAAATATGGGTTTGGGCATTCCCCACCTTTTAAAGATGTCACCACCACGCCATAAATATGTAAAATTATTTTATGTTATACTCTCTAACCTACACACACTATTATCATGACTCGATAAATTGTGCCCTCAATAAAACGTTTCCTGGATAAAATGTGCACTGTCTCACCTTCATGTGACATCATCATACAACAATGAACTGTTGATAAAAATGTATTTACAGATGATTTACGTCGTGGAAATATGTATGATTACAATCAATATCGATAACAATAGGGGAAAAACAAGAAATTAGAAATAAAAACTCGAATGAGTATTTACACGCAATTTCCAACAACGAATTTCCGATTTTTTATCAAGGAAAATCATTCTAGATTACATTAAAAGTAAAAGTCGATTTAAATAAGTTCTGTTCGTTCGTCCGTCGATACGACGAGGACCACTCTAGTCATCCGAGGGTTGTCTGTGCGTGCGCAGATGGCTGATGAGGCCGATCCTTGCACGGAAGGTTCGGGAACAGAAGGGACAAGGGACGAGTGCGACAACTCCTGGTGGGTTGACAGCATGGGCCTTTCGGGCTTGCCTCCTCTTTTCTGCGGCAGTGATCCGGTTTGCCTCGCATGATCAAATAAGTAATTCTGAAACGAAACACAATATGACGTCATATCCCCTCACACTACATCACACCAAGAATGTGTCAAGATAATGCGCACCACGCAACAATCTAACAACACGCATTCACAAAGTGGAAAAAACCCATTAACTATCATTCTAAAATTACATTAAAAGTCATTTCAAATAAATAATTCTGAAACTAAACAAAACTATTGCTTTAAAAAATTGCGTCTAAAATTATGGGAGTCGAACGAAAAAAGGGTTTTTTGGTATCTAGAGAATATTGTTCTAAATATTATTAGCTATTGTTTGACTTTGGTTTCAACCCGATAGATGTTATGGTTGGCGAGAAATTGATAAAATACTGATCTTTTTTCGTTTTTTTAAATTTTCCAGGAAATCCAGTAAACCTTGTCGGTATTTGCTTTGGCCGTTGCACATCCTTGGGACCTCCTTAGCATATTTGCAAAAGACCCGAACCCTCTAACTGGTATGGTTCAGGAGGAGTTGCAGGATGAAGCTCGACAGACATTTCGAATCTATAAACGCAATTTTTCCAAGGGAAATTGCGTTAAAAATGTATTTTTCCATTATTCGAAATCAAAATAAATAGCATATATAAAATGTCATAGACTATCATTATCATGATTATAATTAAAATTATTCTCATCTTCACTATTCACAATATAAATTAACATTCTACTTTTTCCTGTAAAAAACCCATTCCAATAATTTTTCCCTGGTATCCCAGATGGTTATTTAAAACGTTCACTTTCACGAGAATGGGGGTAAAACAAAAAGGTTTTTAAAAAATCATAATAATTTTTAAAAAAATTGACGTTTCGAAGACAAAATGTCATGAATCGAGTGATGAATGCATGTTATGGGGAGAAAAATCACTTGGCTAAAGGATATTACCCTTAGTAGATGGCCATGAAATAAAATTTACAAGTAAAATTTATGGATTCGGCAGACATCATAGTTCGTCAGTCGGAAAGTACAGCATAAGCTTTAAAAAACATTATTTCGTTATTGAGCTGAAGCAACCAGCTGTAAGTGTACAAACTTTCTTTGAAGGCTTACAGATGACTGATAAGAAAGATTGTCGTTATGAGACTTCAGATGGCTAAAAAAGACATTGCTTGCTGTGAGTGAATATATTATCTCTTTAAGTGTACACGGAGCGTTTAAGACAGATTCTCTTATTGTAAAAAAAAATTACTTGTACAGCAATTATCTTGGAACGAGCAACAAAGCCCGTCCAAGGACGTTCCGCCACCGTTTGGTGGCATGTTGTAACTCCCCTCCAACAGCCATCTAGACCGGCATACATGTGCATCACGTCAAAAATACTATTCATTATAGTTAAAATAAATAACTTGTAAAAACAGAGCTTTTGACTATAAATCCCAAGCTCATAACTCAAAAGAAAGTCTTGGAAGAAATACTGCACCAAAAATAACTCGTTTTGAACGTCCGCGTAAACTTGATATGAATGGCTGTAGGAGTCATATGTGTTTGAGAGACCAATCGCTATAGATGACGGGACAGAACGGACAGAAACTTGCCTTTTATTATATAGGATTTATCGTGCAAAGAAAGACTTTTCTGTAGTGGAGATGAGAATTCTTTTCACAGAGAGCCAAACGATTTCAATTTAAATTGAATATAGATGAAACCTAATGAGTTTTAAAAAAAAATTTAAATTTATTTTACGCCTGTTTTTGTTAGAAAACATTTACAGAAATTTTACTAAGACTTTCTTTTGTCTTTTGTAGAAAATTGTGTTGAAATTTTTTTTTATCTTCTCAGTATTTGGATAAAAAATGTGTATTTAAATTATCCTAATAATAATAATAAATTAAGTATTAAAAAAATTACCATTAACATAATTTTAAATAGCTCATGCTTATAAGATCCTAGTGAAAGTTACTCAACCAATTACTATTTAACTGGGAAAATAAAATCAAATGTAGGTCGGAACTCCCACACATACTCTTTCCATCAAAGGAGACCAAGCTTTCAACCACGATACAGTGCTGTTAACTCAAGGTGCCAAATTTTCCCAGGCAGGAGTAACAAAATTCCCAAATTAGACTAAAAATTCCCACATGCATTAAATTCCGTTGGCGAAGAGATCTCAAATATTCCCTTATTTAAGGCCAAAATCCTCTTAAATTCACCATTTCTATAAAGTTGCCTAATTTGGTTAAAGAAATCCCACGATTTGGGAAATTTCCCATGAGTTAACAGCACTGCCACGATAGTTGGGGTGGTGGGGTGTACACACCATGGTGACGTCTGCAAAGAACCAAACGAAACTGTTTAGAAATGCTCCATTCCACCCACATGATACACGTATCTCAACATGAATTCGTGCATTTAAATACATAATGTATTCATATTGTCAATTCCCCCTATAGCAGTCCGCTCAAGTGATAGACTTATCCAAACAGATAAAATTAAGCTATATAATTATAGCGCGTCATGCCCCAGCTTGAGTTTGTATAATCGACAACAACGTATTTGTGCAGGAGAATGCAGGTCACTGTAACCTCTAGTCATGACTTTGAAATGGCATGCCTCTTGTCAAACACCACGAAAGTCACACTTGCTAAAACTTCAGAATCGTCAGCACAGAGGATATTTTATATTTCCATTTAACATAACCATTTACCAGACATTCTCTGTTATGAGCATATGTCAGTGTCGCCAAGATAAGACATTCCTCATTTGTAAGTCAAGAAAAAACTTCAAAAATCTTAAATTACAAGATACACAAAGGAAATGTGTTATTAAAACAATTTATAAAATGTTAAAACTGGTCTAATACATCATATGAAAACGTTTCGGCAAATGCTTTCTTGAGTACAATTAAAAACTCTTAGCATGTTTGTTTCGTTAGAAACGAGGTTATATTTTTTAGCCAGCCAAGCTTTCAAACAACCATTGCACTCAACGTCTCATTAAAAAAGAACCACTGGGTCAAAATAGAAATAACATAAGATAAAAACGTATGGCTTATTGCAGTCTTCATTGTCTATTTCCACTTCAAAAGTTGTAAACTGAAAAATGCAAATACTTATATTACACTGTCATGTTCACTGGGATATTGGCATTAACTATGCTGCACCTTCCCCACATCGGTATTTATTCATGAAAGGTATCTAAAATAAATATTGAAATGCAATGTTACATTGTTGCAAACACAAGTATTTATTATCAATAAACACTAAGAAGTATTCCGTCAGTTTATTTGGTGGTTTCCAACGCCAAATTTTTTAGATCAGTAGCGTAACCAAAACCTCATTACAGTTTTCAAATATTATTTTACATTTTTAAATTTATTTCTCAATGGTTTAAGATTTAAAAAGAAGACTAGAATCGTTCATTAAAGAGTTAATTTTTTTCCGACGTGTAGTTTTAACAATTCTCAGCGTTCTATGAAACTAAATCTTATTTAAAGTTTGAAATATCAAAATGATGAATGCAAATATGTAAATTAGACTAGGATTATGTATTATTGAGCTTGTTAGGCAAACAACTTCTAATTGTTTATTTACCCAAACCTCAGTTGGGTGACATAACAAATACCAAACTGTTTAGTATTTCAGTTGCTTTATGCTGATCCTCTATTACAAAATATTATTTTATAATAACGAAGGTAGTCCATACGTTTTGTTTATTGTATAGACTTAAAACGACTTAAAACAACAAACCATTATTTTTTGTTTCAGAAAAGTGAGACGTTTTTTTTATGATTTCTGTCATATTGCACATCAAAGATACCGGCGGAAATGCCCTCCTTGTCTCACAACTTTAAGTCTTTTTTAATTAGATAATTGTCTTGCACATGTATCACTAATAAATTTCTTGTTTTGCGACCCAAACGTCTTGAGTTAATTAAACATGAAAGTTTATTTATAAATGTGTGTTTTGAAGATGCTGGTAAATCAAGAGATTAGACATCATAATTTAAATCATTTGCTTTATAAATCTAACACATACTACTAATTAGCACTTTTTAAAACTACCACATTCAAGCAATAATAGTTGACTGCCTTTTATTTTTCGTGTTAAAATATTCTTTAATCTTGCTCCCTTTATTACTTATTATTTTATTACATATTAAAAGCAATTTATGATAGTCTTGTTGTGACCTAGTAATAAATTTAAAATGTAAAAATTATTTATAAAAAAATGTAAATAAAGTTTAAAAAAATAAACCCGTGTTTTTTAAGATCAGTCCACGATCGAATTGAAATACAACATTTACAACGACTTGCGTGGACCAACTACAACGATTTTGACGTCACTTACTTGTGATTTACTCCATGACATGACAAACTTCGCAAGGATTCTCAAGGGGTCACAAGTACTCTCGAACTCTGGGTACTCAACTTGGTAACAAACAAAACTCTAAATCATACCAACATACTGGAAGAAATGGTTAAGACAGATGCTTAGGGTCCATTCCCTTAGGCCACCCAAACACGACACTAGGACAAGCTTATTCAAATGGGGCTCAATACAAAGAGCATTCATGTATTAATTCTGGAATAGTGCCACACAAACACAATTTTATTCATACGATTACACTGATCAATGTTTGAGGAGTTCTTAAATTAAAAATTTAAAAAAAAATGAATCGAATGGCTTAGTATTAATTAAACAGAAACAAAAATTTCTAAGAATAATAAAAGGAATTAGAAGTTTGTATTTTGTCTCTAATGAATTTACCTTTTTCCTCATAATTAAAAAAAATACCAAAAACTAGTCTCAAAATTTTAAAACATATTTTGCTTAATGAAATGTGAATTTAACTTCATATACTATTTTGAAAATCTATCCGTGAAAAGACTTCCGCTAACTTTACCTCTTAGACCCACTGTCTTAATTAAAGCCTCTATACAAATGTCCTGTTTCCCTCTCTCCACAGAAACAAACTTGTTGAAATTCTTGAGCCTCGAAACTTCTCAAATCCGTTATGTCTGATGTCTTGCTTCTCACTTGTTGACACTACGCGCTACAGCCAGGTTTTATGACCACTTGTAATTCCGCAAAGAGATAATTTAAGGTCAGACCATTTGGTGTCACACGAGTGAAGTTGCTGTCGATCCTTTCCCGATTTCAAATACTGTTTTCTGCGACGCCTACGTTCGCGACTATATTTAGGGCGGAAAAAATATGACGTCTGCCGTGGTGTAATGCAAGGCGACATACATTGAACGAACAACATGCAGTGCCCATGTGACTGTCCGTATTACGAATTTATTTGACTAAAAATGCAATCTTGTTTTTTAAAAGAAGATGTTTAAAATAGCTGTGGGCTTGCCCTAGATTATGCCCCCCCCCCACTTCTTGCCATTAAAAATATTTCATGACCAAAGTCAATCAGACATCTTCGTCAACAGAGCAGATCTTCCAATATCTCCCAAAATGACACCTTAAGGTACACACATCTCCCAACATCTTCCAAAGTGACACCATGAGGTATACAAATCACTTAATATATCCCCGTGACACCACAAGGTACACAGATCTCTAACAGATCCGTAAACACGGAACATAAACTTTCAATATAACCAAAGCAAGAGCAATATGACACAAGACCTTACATTCCCACACATGAAGTGATTAAGTAAAATGACCTTTTATAACCAAAACAAGAGGTTAAAGTATTCAAGAAATGGCCTCAGCACATTACAATCTCACTTGAATACCCCAGCAAGTGTTAATGACAGAACAAATTTGTACACTACATCACAAGAAACGTTTACCAAACACAATACCCTTCAATACAACAAACAAACATAACATTGGATCTCAAGACACATGGATATCACCCCCTTGGATATGGATATCACCCCCAGAAAAGTTTACCCAGCACAAGACACATTGATCCCAGCCAAGACTTTTCAAACCTACAGAAGCCAGTCGTGTGTTCGCGTGCCTGGCATTAAGCATGTACTTGATTGTTTTATTATCACAGCGATATCACATTCATCTCGGATACTTCGTGGTGTTATGTGGCTCTGGTGACGAGAGGATAATAAAATAAAAGTGAGTTATCAAATCTATAACGTTGATTAGTCAATTTTAATTTTATCATAAATATAATTGTAAAGCATACAGTTAAATACTTCTATCTAAAGACTCAGAAAAATTACATATACTTTGCATTTGATGTATACACTTTTCAGATTTTAAGACAAAAAGAAGCCGCAGTTTTAGAAGTATAATACAATTAAATTGTTGATTTCAGTATATTTGATTAACTGGAATGTTTAAAAATAATGTTAACGCTTCCTTTCCATTTTTAAATCCTTTATATTAACTCGTGGCGTCTGCTTGCTTGATTGCTTGATTGCTTGATATCTTGATTGCGAAAAAAAACGTTTGATCGATATTTATCTCACTTCCTCGTGTGCAAGCGAGCTGAAGTTTTGCAGGCAGACTCGTGCCGATGATAAAAATGATCTATCAAAATTTCAGATCGATCGAATATACTGTAAATTAAATTAATGAATGTTTAGATTATTTCTATTTATCTCTATGTAGCATGTTAATTTTTGTGCTAGAGTGTCGCGGTGCGTATTATATTGAACGACATTTTTAAAACTTTCCTGTTGCGCTAAGCAGTGCGTATTATAATGACGATACTTTTAAAAAATATATTCCCGATCTGTAAATGTAAATGCTATTAATTGCTAATCTGTCTCGTGATGCGCACTACGTTAAGCTTGTTTTTATAACCCTTTTTCCCGTGATCAAATCGAGCTGAAATTTAGCAGGCAGTCTTATCTTATCTTATCTTATCTTATCTGCTTACAGACGCTCCTTCTATACAGAAGATTATTGCGTCCTACGCTTATCTATGGTTTGTGTTTAATCCTGCATTTTTATTAGAGATTTAAATGTTGATAAAGTATTGGTTTTCCTGATTTCTTCAGGCAACCTATTCCACGCCCGAATTCCGGACGGGAAGAACGAAAATTTGTATGTGTTTGTTCTTGCATACGGAATAAGAAAGGTGTTTTTATCCTTATGTCTATCTGAGGGTTGTATTAAGCTATCTTTGTGTTGTATTTCTAAATTAGAATTAATTGCTTTATGTATGATTACTACTTTACTCTTGGTTCTTCTATCCTCTAGTGTTTCAAGGTTTAATGTTTGAACTAATGGTGTTATTCTTGTCAGTTTTGAATATCCTCCAGTAATGAATATGGCAGCTCTTTTTTGAATTTGTTCTAGTGTATCAATGCTTTCTTTGGTGGATGGGTCCCATACAGAAGATGCATATTCTAGTACAGGTCTCACGCAAGTGAGGTAGCATTTTAGTTTTATATCTCTATTACATTTGTTAAAGTTTCTTTTTATAAAGCCTAAGGTTTTTTTAATTTTTTACTAACTTCATTGACATGGGGATTCCATGATAGTTCTCATTTATTAAGACTCTCAAGTGTTTTTCATTTTTAGTTAGGGTCAGTTCTTTTCCATGAATGTAATATTTTGAATTAATTTGTTTCTTTTTCTTTGTTACTCTTAACAGTTGACACTTTTCTGGGTTGAAAGTCATACGTTTAATTTTCTTTTACCATAAATCCTTTATATATTTGAGACATAACTAAAATGTTGGATTTTTGGATTGTCGTGCGATGCGTATTATAATGAAAATTCTTTTAGTTATGTCTCGTATTTAAAGGATTTATAGTCAACAACCTGTTTTTTAGTTTTAAAAAAAAATTGAAAATTAACAAAAGGAGTATTTTTATAGGTTACTTAAGAAAGGTGTATTATATTATCGAACTTTGTCTCTGTTTTGATATTTTCTCCAGATTGTTTTTTTAACATATTTTTTAAGGACTCGAGTCTTTTAACAATGACATGACATACATCTAAAAAACTATCAACATTCAATGGCTAACCGAAAATCGTTGAAACTGACTTAAGTAAAGATCTCATAACTGAAAAAAACAAAAAACTGTTAAAATAATACGGTTAATTTTTTTTACTATATCAGGATTTAACTGATTCATTCATATGGTCACATTGAAGCCAAATCTCCTAGACTAATAATCCTACATTTTAATGACCCAGTGAGGTAATCGGCACACAGTGAGTTGTGCTTTAGGTCAAAATTATTGCATGTGATTATTTTGAAATTTTCTCTATAAAATTTCATTAACCATAAACTCTATGCAAAAATAGAAAGTATATTTACTATATCCTACTGTTGGAGAGCAGGTCAAGATCGTTTTGAAGACTTCTCCCATAATAAACACAACTATTTGAAATTGAAAGCATTTCTTGTGTCCTCTCTTCATTTATTAGTTGTAAAATTTATCATTATTTAAATTGTTACTGGACGGGAATTGACACTTTGGGATTTTTTTTACTATAGAATAAACTATTTTAAAAAATTAAAACAAAATTTAAAATCCTGAAAAAATGATACATGGACGAGAATCTAAGTGACATTCAGTAAAAGTTCCGTATTTAAATTTGTGATGATTACAAAAGTAGTTGAAGACATCTCTCATTGGTAATTAATTTTTTGATACTTAGTTGGGAGAAATTATGTCTTTGAAAAAAGTGGAGCATTTAAGAGTTTAAAAAGTTTACCTTTAAAAATAGCGCTATAATAAAAAAAGAAAAGAAACGAATATGGTTGAGTTTAAGAAGTTGTTGTAATAAGTATGCCCGAAATACAGCTTTAAAATATATTTGAAAATAGGTTTTGCATTTAAAACGTGTAAATTTGTGGATTAAAAATATCTTTTTACATCGCTGAAATTTTAAATGTCTCTTAATTTTAATAACCATATAATTATGACCCTCAGTCCAATATATGCGTACATGAAATCTCAAATATATCGAATAATGAGGCCATAGATAGTATCATCTAAATAACCATGCACTTAACTAAATAACCATGTGAGAAAGCATGGCCCATCTTTTCTGGACACTGACAGAGAGGTTACCGATTAAGTGCACCTATTGTCTATGGAAAAGTCATCTCTGACGAGACGTGCTCAACAAAGGGAGGTCAAAAAGTTGAACCTGCCAAATAAAACCAGGTCCAGCTTAGCTCTGGGCCACGGATAACATCTGACCTATTGGAAACATGAGCGCACGCCTTTATATCTCTACATTATTTAAATTGTGGATAAAAGGTACGTGTGTAACATTGATATAAATTGTTTTAGATTTTATTTTTGTTCAATTAATTCATTTAAAATGATTCGTGAAATACTGGACACTGATTTAATGAAATTTAATTTTTAGAATCATTGCCTCTATACATTATACTCTCTCACACTTCACTACTGTAGATTTATAAAACTGTGTAAAGAATCTGACCATGCGCAAAAATAAGGTGATGATGAGAACATCTCCAGAGGATATAAAAATCGTCATTTTTTATGCCAGTTACAAAAATGTAAATTTATTGTATGTAATTATGACTGAAACTGTGTATTTACTTTGTTTAACGTTGTTTAAATTAAATATATCTTTATTACAGGATAAAATTAATTTTATAATTATATATATTTTAATATCTCAGGAATCGGATTTATTTTTTACAATGTATTAAGGAACCTTTTAAGTCAGATAAAAAAAAACAACCCATAAAACATCCCCAGTTTCGTCTGTAGAAGTAATTTTTACCACGAGTTTCCGCTATGTTTTGTTGCTTAATATTTGCAAAAGAAACTTTAAAAATGTATATTTGAATCTAATCAGCACAACTAATAATATTATTACTCCACCTGATTCCATTGAATGGTCCTGATGCTATTAATCTTCATGTAAATATATAAGACAATAAGATTACGAGGCCTATAGAAGCCTATGGTTAAAAAAGATTGAAAGAAAGAGATTGAGCAAAACGAATTAAGGTCTTTTAAATAACATTTAATCATTGGAGTGGTAAGTCTGTGGCTACACTGCAAGCGAAATGGGGGGGGGGAAGGGGTTTGGAGGTCAAACCCTATTTTATATCTAAAAAAAGAAGAAGTTTGCTTTGTTATTAGAGATTGTACGGGTGAAAAAGTTTTGTCCTGTGGTGGGTGTCACTAACCTAATCCAAGCCATTGCTCCTAACTTGTCAGTACCACTGCGGTGAAACAAATTTAAAATAAAGTTAGCGCATGGGCTGGGATTAAACATTATGTTTTAAAATGTAAATTGTTTATAATTACAAAAGGTATTCAATTAAAACAATGGGACCATTTTTAATGTTTACGATTATTAGGTTTGAATGACGCATAAAAAAGTATAGTTATTTGAAAGAAAAGTTATATAAAAAATAGTATGTTTAGTTATATGTGTGTGTGTGTGTTCGGTTGTGTGTATGTGTGTGTGTGTGCTTGTGTATGTGTATTAATGTGCACAAATGAGAGCTAAAACCATTGTCTTAAATTACCATGTTTGTTTTAGCAATGAGTACACCAATCTTCAACTGAATGAGTCAATTAAATCTTGTCACAGTTTATCAAATTACATTATTTAATTTTTTTATTGTGGTTTTACTTTTTATGCAGCCATCCATTCCTAACTTTATTCTTCCCATTTAAGTGCTTTGTTTGATACATTTACCAAGTTTTTTTTCAAGTTTCTGGTTCCGCTGCGTTGGTTTAGGCATTATTTCACTGCTTTGTTAGTGCTCAAGATTTCACAACAGGATCGCATTTACGAATAACAAGAAACTAAACTCATTAATTAATATCAGTATATTGCTCACGAGCATTTGATCAAACATCACACGAACGCACTATAAAATACGCCAAATTTGGCGTATTTTACAGTGCGTTCGTGTGATGTTCTGCCCGCCCGACGCCTAACGACAGACAGAGAGACAGAGAGAGACGGCGGTGAAGTTAATATAAGGGATTTAATAAAACAACCCGTAAAAACAAGTTTTTCTTACTATAAATCCATTATATATGAGACATAACTAAAAGTATTGATTATGTTCAAACGCGACAAACATTTACAGACTGAAACCGAAATTATCTCCCCTGGCTTTAAAACTGAGGGAGGGGGGAAGGGGTGTGGACTTGGACGTGTGGCGTCAACGCGTTAACTCAACTTCTGGTGAAAACCACCTGGTTAAAACACGAGTTGTGTTCACCGATGGCTGGCGTGAAGTCAAGTGACCCGTAAAATTTAAACAATAGCGACCGCTACATATAGTTTATATAGATAAACTAAAAATGCATTACGGTACGTTTGATCGATCTGAAATTTTGATACGATGCATTGTTAGGTGACACGGGTCTGTGTGCCAAATTTCAGCTCGATGGCTCCACGGGAAGTGGGTCATTTTTTACTTTTGTTTTTCCGCCCGCCAAAGACAGAAAGACAGAGACGGCGGTGAAGTTAATATAAGGGATTTAATAAAACAAACCCGTAAAAACAAAGTTTTTGACTATAAATCCCTTATATATGAGACATAACCAACAGTATTGATTATTTTCAAAAATTTACAGACTGAATCTGTCTTAACTCAAGTTTGCTTCATAACCCTGAGGGGTGAGAGGGGAAAAGTCTGGTCACCGATTCGCTTGACCGAGCTCAGCGTGACACGTAAAATGTAAACAAAAGTGCCCCGGTGCTAAGATGGGTTGCCTCAACGCGTCAACTCAAACTTTCACGTGGGAAAAAAAGAAAAACAAACCGTGAATTTGAATTACATACCTCATATAAGGAAAAACTTAAGATGCATTAATTTAATTACGGTACGTTCGATCGATCTGAAATTTTGACACGATGCATTGTTAGGATAGACGGGTCCGTGTGCCAAATTTCAGTTCGATCGGATCACGGGAAGTGGGTCATTTTCAACTTTTGTTTTTCCGCCCACCCGCCCATGAGATGACGACAGACGGAGAGACAGAGAGACAGAGACGGCGGTGAAGTTAATATAAGGGATTTAAAAACAAAGTTTTTGACTATAAATCCCTTATATATGAGACATAACTAAAAGTATTTACAAATATTTACAGACTGAATCTGTCGTAACTCAACTTTGCTTCATAACCCTGGGGGGGGGGTGGTAGAGGGGGAAAAGTCTGGTCACCGATTCGCTTGACCGAGCTCAGCGCGACACGTAAAATGTAAACAAAAGCACCCCGGTTCTTCGATGGGTCGCCTCAAAGCGTCAACTCAAACTTTCACTTGGGAAAAAAAAACAATAACAAACCGTGAATTTGAATTTCATACGTTATATGAGGAAAAACTAAAAAATGCATTAATTTAATTACGGTACGATCGATCGATCTGAAATTTTGATACAATGCATTTAGGTGAGACGGGTCCGTGTGCCAAATTTCAGCTCGATCGGATCACTGGAAGTGGGTCTTTTTTTACTTTTGTTTTTCCGCCCGCCCGCCCATGAGATGATGAGACGGCCGCGAAGTTAATATAAGGGATTTAAAAATGATGATGATTTTTATGTATGGGTGAGTTGATTAATCTTTATTTTGAGGAAGAACATCATTATATCTGATATGTTGATAATAGGCCAAGCTTCTCGGAGAATATTCAATTGTAATGAACCGTAGCGGTTAATCGAGTCCTGATATTATTTTTAAATATGTTTTACAAGATTATAACCTGAAGTAAACTTTGAATTGAAACTATGAATTAGAACAAAATAAAAGCCACAATATCTCAATAAAATGAGATATCATTATCTCCGTTAACGATTTAATTGTACACACGGCTGGGTGCGGCTGGTTAAAACGGCTTAGTTTTGATTGTTTGCCGTTAGAATCTAGGCTCCAGGTGTCTTAGCCTGTCCATCCTCACACCCCCTGAGAATGAAATGTAATCCAACCTGTGACCACTTCTGGCTAGTGTCTTTGTTGCGGTCTACTCGATGGACTCACTGACAGCCACAGATGCTTTCTTGAGTGGCTATAACCATTGCGAGATTAGATAAAATACACGTATAATATTAAATTCTACGTTTGACAATATTAAAATGCATTACGCGAATCTTTTTCTCTGTATTGTTACAGGAATCGGTGATAATTAGCGCTAAAAATGAAGACAGAAACTTCTTCTAGAATCGCGCGATCCAAGACTGGATGTTGCACATCAGTGACATTCAGTGCGTCCACTGTACTAATGGCGTGGATGGTCATCATGTACGCACTCGATGACGTGCAGTCCAGTAAGTACAGCTGGATGAAGCCAGACCGCTATGATGAGATTAACGCCCAGTACAGCTCCGTCACGGCATCCAACTGCCGGGCCAAGAGCAAGGACGAACTGGTCATGAGGTCAGACGTGGTGGCCCAGCTGCCGGTCTACAACCAACTGTTGGACAGGATCTGGTACAAGAACAGAACAGCACTTATCCACATCCACAACATGGCGCTCAACAGAGCATTCTTCTACAGGTGGGTTTCAGGTGTCACCATACAATTAATGTCATTATTTTAATTAGAAATATTACATATACCAACCACTTAATACCACATCTATCAACAGTTTGATGGGTACTACTATCATGGAGAAAATTTACAATGACCAGCTATTTTCATTATATGCGATTTTAGCAGACATGTTTTTCTTTGTCAATGAAAAAAAGCAACAACAAAAAATCACAATAAAAATGAATTTAAAAAGAACTAGTTTTCACACATTTTATCAAACCAAAGTCACATTTTCATGACTGTCTTACATTTATAACTGGTGACTTTTCCCAAATGGTGTAACAAGACATAATGTCACACGGGGCCTATTTTGAGTTTGCTCCATTTCCTAAGCTACTGTTCCAAAAACATAAATAGCTTTAAAGTTAATTTAACTGTTCGGGGCTTATTGACGTAAACATTATTTTAAATGGTCTGCACGTTGACACGTTTGAATAGATCATAATAGGTTGAGTTATACCCGATGTTATCGTTTGAATAGATCATAATAGTTTGAGTTATACCCGATGTTATCGTTTGAATAGATCATAATAGGTTGAGTTATACCCGATGTTATCGTTTGAATAGATCATAATAGGTTGAGTTATACCCGATGTTATCGTTTGAATAGATCATAATAGTTTGAGTTATACTCGATGTTATCGTTTGAATAGATCATAATAGGTTGAGTTATACCCGATGTTATCGTTTGAATAGATCATAATAGTTTGAGTTATACCCGATGTTATCGTTTGAATAGATCATAATAGTTTGAGTTATACCCGATGTTATCGTTTGAATAGATCATAATAGTTTGAGTTATACCCGATGTTATCGTTTGAATAGATCATAATAGTTTGAGTTATACCCGATGTTATCGTTTGAATAGATCATAATAGGTTGAGTTATACCCGATGTTATCGTTTGAATAGATCATAATAGTTTGAGTTATACCCGATGTTATCGTTTGAATAGATCATAATAGTTTGAGTTATACCCGATGTTATGTTAAATAAAATTGTACCCCCCCCCAAGTCACATTAATTTGTGTTGATATTTTTACCAGTTATTTTAAAATTAAATAAAATTTTGATGAAATAATTAAAATCTTTAATTTACATAACTTTGTTATCAATTATTACCAAAGACATTTTCAAAAGTTCCCAATGAAAAGTACAGGATAAGACATGTAAAAAAAAATTACAATAAACTTATATATCTGTCATTTGTTTCCTAGGGAATGGCAAAAACTTACTTTATTAACATTTTCGAAATTATTGTTTTTGATGCAGAGACTAATAAATGATAATAATAAAAAAAGAAATGTATCTCATACACCGAACGATTGCTTAGAGCATTTAATGCTTTCTACTTAGTTACCTCGTTCTGACATCAAACATTTCTATTGTACTTGGTCAAATATTGCCTAAATACACCATTAAGAATACAGCCATTTTGTTTCCTGCTCTCCAGTATTAGCTATGTGTAGCGATTGATGATGAGATTAAATAAAGCCTTGTGTCTTTTAATTAGTTCATTTACCTCAGGGCTGGCCAAATACAATAACAAAGGGGGACCTCCACACCCCCGTCACTCATAAGCGACTGTCTTATTGTAAGTTTATATTACGTTTCATAGAAAATTAGGCCGTGCCGTAGCGGCGAGTAGTGGTTTCAATGGGTTAATCTGATATCATTCCATTAGAACAAGAAGTCGAGCTGTAATGCAGATAGAATGACAGTATGGCTTGTGAGCGAAACGGGAAAAATGAATTTAAAAAACTAGAAAAGAAACTTATGGCATCGAGACGAAAGCCAAAGACGAAATTCGGTCGGACTCTTAATACCGAATAGCACCGACACCCACACATTACACATGTATAAACCCGTCCTATAGCACTCTAGTTAGCACCACCGCCCACACCATAGCTAGAGACCTTGTTCCCCCGGTCTAAAGTCACCCTGACTAACTCCACCGCCCTCACCCCAGTTATATCCTACAGAAGATGAACACGTCAGAGAGTTTCACCAAACAGCCAAGTTGGACGTACTACTATTTCAGCGCCACGGCGGACATCAACGCCAACCCAAACATCCTCAACGGCAGTGCCTTCTACTTCGACAGGGACTGTCACTACCCCAACTGGTAAGTTCTGTCACTACCCCAACTGGTAAGTTCTGTCTCTACCCCAACTGGTAAGTTCTGTCACTACCCCAACTGGTAAGTTCTGTCACTACCCCAACTGGTAAGTTCTGTCACTACCCCAACTGGTAAGTCCTGTCAGTATCCCAACTGGTAAGTTCTGTCACTACCCCAACTGGTAAGTCCTGTCACTACCCCAACTGGTAAGTCCTGTCAGTACCCCAACTGGTAAGTTCTGTCACTACCCCAACTGGTAAGTCCTGTCAGTACCCCAACTGGTAAGTTCTGTCAGTACCCCAGCTGGTAAGTTCTGTCACTACCCCAACTGGTAAGTTCTGTTACTACCCCCACTGGTAAGTTCTGTCAGTACCCCAACTGGTAAGTTCTGTCAGTACCCCAACTGGTAAGTTCTGTCAGTACCCCAACTGGTAAGTTCTGTCACTACCCCAACTGGTAAGTTCTGTCAGTACCCCAACTGGTAAGTTCTGTCAGTATCCCAACTGGTAAGTTCTGCACGTACCCCAACTGGTAAGTTCTGTCAGTACCCCAACTGGTAAGTTCTGTCACCACCCCAACTGACATTTTATTACCCCACTATCACTCTGGTAAGTTTTGTATTACCCCACTATCACTCTGGTAAGTTTTGTATTACCCCACCATCACTCTGGTAAGTTTTGTATTACCCAACCATCACTATGGTAAGTTTTGTATTACCCCACCATCACTCTGGTAAGTTTTGTCACATCTTAATCTTATTTGTGCTGTAGCCTTCTCTAACAACTGAAGTCTTTAAATTTTCAAGTTTCCTCCGTACCAGAAAAACTAATTCGTTTTTTGTGTTTGGTTGTTTTGGTGCTAACAAAACCATGTCCTTAAAAAAGATTTCAGACTTTGTGGAGACGAGTTCATTTTAAATGTCAGTTAAACTGAAATGAAGGTAATAAACATAAAGAGTTGGCCAAAGAGGTTTCTGCTCAGCATATCTTGATGTACTGTACTTGAGCCCAGGACCGTGAAATCAGGATTAAATGATTTGCTCTCGGCTGCAATGTTTTATCTTTCGCTACAGCATGTCAGATGACACGGTGGCGGTAGGGGTATAGGGAGGCGGGATGAGAGGGGGTGGCAAGGCCCCAGACAATGAGTTCACGGACGACTTTTAATTAAACTTAAGCTGCATACAGCGACCGAATGTCTAGAAAGGTCAAAGGTTGATGCATTCAAACTTACTCTGAGATGAGAGACACAGGGTCCAGTTTTGTATAGGCTACAATGTAAACTGGGACAATAAAACTGGTTTGAAATTGAATGTTTTCTAATCTGAGTAACTGAAGGAATTTAAAAGCATTATGGCCACGATTAGAAACGGAAGCAAAGCTATGAAACCAGTTCTCATTTTGTAGCTTTTTGATCGTTTCTTGAGGCAATAAATTTTCCTATCAATCACCCAAGTCCTGCCTATCCTTTGGATTTCTGTTTAATTATTTGGGCACTAAATTATCTGAGAGCCCATAAAATGTTTAATCCAATATTCGGACACTTATTGTACTACTGCAATGTTGATTAACTTTGCTTGTTAGATGCTGGTAATTTTGAAGGGTGTTGTAAATCGTCTCTTGATTGATGAGTTTTCGCGACTGGGTTAGTGTGAATTGTTTTGTCTGTGGCCATAGACGACACTGGAATGCGGAGATCCGGTTGGTTCAAATAAATTACTTGATGACAAACGGGACAGAACTCTCGAAGACAAGGCAGCGCGTACCACGTCCCATTATATTTGAGGTAATTAAAAAAAACTTGTATGTTTCCGCTCCCTTTCCCCCGTTTATAGCACTACACTTTCTATTTAATTTTAATCAAATCAGATATCGTTATTTTATTTATCAAAAGAAAGTGTCTGATAGTTTTAAAATATAACACAAATCCGAATGAATTACACGTGTTTAATAAAATCTTGTTTAGGAAATTGAGTTTAAATTAATTTTATCTCCAAACAAACTTCATTCCAAATTAAGTTTATTAAGTAAAGAGTCGATAGGTTTCCCATATTCTTTTTCTTTCTATGTTGACTAATTAAATTTGTGTAAACTTTAAGCTCTTGAATATAGATAATGATTTTTTTTTAAATGACTCAAAAGTATTTAAATACTGTTCAAAATCTACAACTTTCCCAAATTTTCTTCGCCCTTGAAATGGTACAACAAATTACTTACGTTTTTTTCAGCTATGCTATTAGTGAATCTCCTTTTATACAATGATTTATCTCTCACATCAAATTAAATATTGAACGTAACTTTGTAATGATTACTTCAAATCTTTTCCTAATAAAATACCAATGCTTAAATATTAAAATTAAATTATTAAAATCACTCTAAAATTTCATTTTTATCAGATGCAATTGTTTTAGATGCAACACTTACTTTCAACAGAAATATTTGACAGGGCTATAGGGTATATTAGAAATATCTTGCTAAGATAATTAATATATTATCTTGTTTGGTGCCAGTTCAGAAACGCTACCAGTTGGTTCTGATTTCCTTACCATGCCACTATCCACAATAAAATTCTCGACTGCGAGTTAAAATAACATTTTCACCCGTACCGCCGTTGGCGTAGCTAGAACTTTTGCCGCCCGGGGCGGTCTCCAATTTGCCGCCCTTTTTAGGGTCCGAACACAAATGACGTCACGAACTTCGGGGGGGGGGAGTCATACATTTGTGACGAGGGGGTGTGTTTAAGAAATGTAACGTCAAGTCAAAACGCACAACTTTAAATAAAATTTCCACTTAAATAATTGATTACTGACACTTTATTTAATGAAGTTTATGTAAAACGGGTGTTACGATATTAGAGCGCAGCCTTACACTAAAAACACATTTAAATGACAAAAATTTGATTTGAAACATGCTCATTTTCACACAGAAAATACGACTTTTATGGTGGGGGGTGTCAAATCTTTGTGACGTCATATTGAAGAAGGGGTCTAACTTTTTGTGACGACGTGTGGCGAGGGGAGGGGGAGGGGTGAAAAATCAGCCAAAATTGCGTTACATCATTTATGGTAGGCCACTTAGTGGATTATATGATGGGGTTTTTCATGAGAAAAAAATATTCCATGTTTTAATAATTACACCCCCACCCCAAAAACAAAATTACCAAACAAAGAAATTGTATGCATTAGTTTGTAATTTTAAATTATTTGTAATATCTTGATCTATTGAGAGTTTGTTGTCTTAAATCGCTCATTGTGGAGCAAAGATACTTTTTTATTAACTTCAATTTGGTGAAACTCCTTTCACAAATAGCGACACTGATAGTAATTCTTGAAACACAATTATAGCAAAATGACAATGTTGTGTACAGCATTTTCTAATCTATACTGTTGAATAAAGTTTAATAGATCAATGCGACCTATTCGCCCGTTTTTCTAAAATAATGCCTCTTCTTGTAGTGTAGGTACAGCCATACAAACCTGGATCCTTTTTGTTTCAATAATGAATTTTTCTTTATAAATGTCAATAAAGTAATTTATTTGATTATCAAATGCTTCATTTAGTAGGCTACATGGTAATATATACGAATATTTTCTTGCAAGGACATGTAACTCATCAAAGCGTTCTTTTATAATTCCATCCATGGATAAAAACATTTCTCGTGTACTTCTTGTTCTAAAGATAGAACCTCGTCTTCTTAATTTCCCCCACTCATATTTTTTGATCCTTCGAACTCCATATTCAGTTGATATCTCCAAATCTTCACAAATTGTTTGGCTGATATAACACCTTTTTCTATTAGCAGATCTCTTTGTTCAATGCAATGGATGTGCATTAATTTTTAAAAATGACGTTTTCCCATAAATTCAGATAACATAGAAAAGAAAAAGAGTGCATTGAATTGAGTAAATTCCAGCATTTGATCTCGTTTTACTAGTTAAAATACTTCTTCAGATGTACATTTTTCCAAGACGATTGTAATTTTAAAGTATGTCTTTTTCGAAATTATTTATGTATAATGTGGTGTTTATTAACGGATAAATTTGAATATTTTCATATTCTTGTCATAAATCTTAATAATTTTTCATAAAATAGACGAATTAAAGTTACCGGGTATATACACATTACTTTAATTGGATAGGCTTAACATTTTTAATGAATAACCGTATTTTTATGAAAAACACAAATTATTTGTGCTACTTTAATGCAATAAAAACAAAATAAATTAAATTTTTAATAACTTCAATTACAATAGCTTTCTTAAAACTTAAAAAGTAATATAAATTACTCCTTGCAAGTTAAGCACAATATTTGAACCACCATGCCTTGTAGGTAATTGTTCGCGCATCATTCTGCGAATGTCGAGATTCCACGCAAAAACTGTCGTGGCGATATTAATAGCACATATTATTCGGCCCAGCGGGGATGTGTTTTTGTGTGTGTAGTTTTCTTATAAAAGCGTCATCCGTGACGTATACCGCTTAATTTTCCAAACAAATCGATACCTTTTTTGAGCGATTTAAAATTTTGAACGGTTTTGCGTTAGTTATAACATCCACTATAATGTAATCAAACAAATGTTGTGCGAATCAGTTATTTAAGACTCGAAAGTACAAGTATATTTTGTTTCACCTGGGTTTTCTCCCTCCAAAAGAAAAATATGGTGTCGGAAATGATTGTACTTTTCAAATGCCCACAAATGCCGCCCCTAGATGTATGCCGCCCGGGACAGCCCCCTCCGCCCCCCTAGCTACGACACTGCGTACAGCAGATACGTTCCGTGCGTAAAATGTTCGTTTGTCTCAAATAAGTCATCCATGTAATTCATCTGATGTGCACACAAACTTAAGTAGATGGTGGACCAGGGCCGGCCCTAGAGTATGCGGGGCATCAAAATATGAGCTGGGCCCCGGGCCCAAGGAAATAGACGAGGAGCGAACCCGTGGACAATAAAATATAATTAACAGTTTACTATGTGCGCCTGCATACACGAGGCGAAAAAATATGTGTGCAATGGTGTAAACAATTGATAACCCTTTCAATGAGTTACTTAAATAATGTTTGTCAAGTAATTTTACTAGATGGAAATTACAATCCGTATTTATCATTATTATATACTAGTAACTAAGCCCGCCCAAGGACGGGAATAAGTGTAGGGTGACCTGTGAAGTTCATGGACGCTATGTTTTGGTAGTTGTTATGCTGAAGCATTTGCAGGACATTGTCGTCGCAGGGCAAGGGATGTGGACAACAACAACAAAAACAGCAAAAACAACAAATACAACAACAGCAACAACAGCAACAACAACATTAACAACAACAGCAACAACAACAACAAAAACAACAGCAACAAAAACAAAACAACAACAACAAAAAACAACAACAACAAAACAACAAAAAAAAACAACAAACAACAACAAAACAACAATAACAACAATCACAAAACAACAACAACAAAACAACAACAAAAAACAACAACAACAAAACAATAACAACAATAACAGCAACAAAAAACAAACAACACTTAAAACTCTTGCCACTACCCCATCATCAAGGATCATCAAGGAAAAAGTATTTAACAGAATTGTCATTGGAATAAGCGGCAGGCATCACTTCAAGATGGGAACAACATAATGAATTATGACCAAAAAACTGCACCAAAAATAACTCATTTTGTATCAAATATTTGGATAAGTTTGTGCTATATTAGTAAACAATTGTATGTGTTTGATGTTAGGGATTCTTTGTAAATGATGCATTTATTTTATTTTGAAATAAGTGATATTTTATCATGAGATTTGTATGTGATATAATATGTGTATGTGATGTATGTGTATGTTATGTGTGTGTAAATGTGATTTATATGAGTGTGTTTTATGACACATGTGTTATATATTTACCCGTATGTGCTCACCCCAAGGTACACCACTGTCCCGTTCAACAAAACGCTGCCCCTATTCGGACCAAAGGCTTACAGGTGGGACGACACCAGGGACCAGGACAATTTCCTCAGAGAACCGACCAGACAAGTGGTGCAGGCAGTGGACTACGGCGCTGGACACTACATGAACTACACGAATCCGAAGTTTAAGATGAACCCTTGGTGAGTCAACTGGCTTTTAAACAAGTTGTCAAATACCTCTCTCTTCGCCATTTTTCTTAATCACCCTCTTACCACCCTGATGATACCATCTATAATTCAATCATCAGTAACTACTAATGTAATAGTATTTAACAGCAATTAATTCACGAGTCAATTATCAGATATCTTTAAGCTACGGGTAAACAATGTTTAATCTTAGCCACAATGAACTTTCATGTCATGAATAATTTTAACTCAGTGCCTCTTAGGGTGAAGCTGATGCCAATATTAAATATTGATAATGGCAGAAGAGGGGGGGGGGCTAGATGAGGGCCTCGTATACTATTGACACGGCAGCTCTTGAATAATGAAGTGTAAACAAAAACACATGCAATTTAACGTTTTTTTACCTTATCTCTAGGTACTCTAACTGGATGCCAGATTTAAAGGGTGACATGGACTCCATGACCAAATTTCCTTACTACATCGGTCTTAAGAAGTCCAATGTAACAGGTGATGTAATAGATAATGTAACAGGTGATGTAATAGACAATGTAACAGGTGATGTAATAGACAATGTAACAGGTGATGTAATAGACAATGTAACAGGTGATATAATAGATAATGTAACAGGTGATGTAATAGACAATGTAACAGGTAATGTAATAGACAATGTAACAGGCGATGTAATAGACAATGTAACATTTGATGTATTAGACAATGTAACAGGTGATGTAATAGACAATGTAACAGGTGTTGTAATAGACAATGTAACAGGTGATGTAATAGACAATGTAACAGGTAATGTAATAGCATAGGGTATTTATGTTAGAGCAATAATCAGTCAAATTTTTTTTTCAAAACAGAGAATAACCATCAGTAGGACAGTTGAGATCCACATTTCTTATTAAGAACCCGTCAACTACGTTTTTCCGTAGTTTTTTGTCGTACGTTCTTATATAATGTTTTACGAAATATGACGGGTACATCATCTCAATTTAGATCAAAGTAAGCTTCAATGATGTGACAGTTTGTGACAGGGGGGAGTTAAAAATGGTCAAAAATAGCTTGACGTACTTTATGGACGGCCCTTAAATGGTTTGAGGAAAAGTACAATCAGCATGTTAGTGTCTTCAATATTTTGTGATGTTGGGAGAGATTTCTTGCTGGCTACTGCCATGGCGTGCACAATGATGTTCAATTGACAGAAAAACGTGAAAGAAATGAAAGGATCATTTTATTAGATCAACATGTGTCTATATCGTTTAGGCCCACGCAACCCCCATAGCGAGGACTGATTGATAATGTTAGATGTTAAGGGCGAAGCGTAGGTTGGTTATAATCCTCCCTCCGATTCTGACTGTTCTGACATGGTTATCTAGCACAGGGGTCTCCAAACTTTTCTGCCGGAGGGCCGCATTAACTGTCAAACATCAGTTTGGGGGCCGGCTACACACAGTTATGTGGTAAACTACAGGTAAGAATAGTATCCTTTTTTGGAGATTAAAAGGTCTCCAGGGGCCGGATGAGAGGGCCTCGCGGGCCGCATCTGGCCTGCGGGCCGTAGTTTGGAGACCCCTGATCTAGCACATCTGTCATAATCCTTTCAAGGAAGAGGTTGAAGAGTATGGGGGAAAGTAAGCATCCTTGTCTGACACCAAAATTAGTCTTGAACCAATCTCCCAGCTTGCTGTTGAAGGGTACTGCGCTGGTTGATCTGTTGTATAGGTTCTTGATCACTTCAATGAGGTTTGTATTAATGTTGAATTTGTGCATAGTTGCCCACAGTGCCGCATGCCACACTCTGTCGAACGCTTTTTTAAAGTCTACAAAGACATGATAGAGGTCACTCTGGTGTTGGGCATGTTTTTCATAGAGCACTCGCAGGTTAAATATTTGCTCCGTTGTGCTTCCTCCTGCTCTGAAACGCGCCTGCTCTTCTGAAATGATTTGCTCTGTTTGTGGTTTCAGTCTGTTTAATATGATCATAAGCATGACTTTGCTGGGGTGACTAATCAGGCTGATTGTACGGTAGTTCTGGCATATCTGTAATTTACCCTTCTTTGGGAGCGTGATAACTAGCGATTGCGTCCAGGGGGTTGGCCATTTTCCTGTGTGCCAGATCTAGCTAATGAACATCAAATAGCACTAGATATTTAATAATCTCATGGACAAAATGAAAGAAACAAAAATTTCATGTGAGCATTGAACTGCATGTGAAATCCGGTCTGTGGCTGACTGGCAGAGCCGCGTTCAGGTCACTAAACAGCCGCGTTCTGGTCACTAAACAGCCGCGTTCAGGTCACTAAACAGCCGCGTTCTGGTCACTAAACAGCCGCGTTCTGGTCACTAAACAGCCGCGTTCAGGTCACTAAAGAGCCGCAGGCTGGTCACTAAACAGCCGCAGACTGGTCACTAAAGAGCCACAGGCTGGTCACTAAAGAGCCACAGGCTGGTCACTAAAGAGCCGCAGGCTGGTCACTAAAGAGCCGCAGGCTGCATGCGAGTCGCGTTTCGCCAACCAATGTGTTAGTGAGCACTTAAATGAATGCATTATCATTAGAAATATATTCGTGGAAGTAAAGATCTGACTGTATAAACATTGAGATAAAATAACTCTTGTTTTATTTCACCACTCAGGCAAGTTTGAGACGGACACTTTCATCAACTTCGCCTTCTTTGGTCCATCGTCCCCGAGTGCCCAGGAAACTGACCCACGTAGCTTGCCGGTCCAGTTCACTCCTCCATACTTTGACTGCGGAGGTTCCAACAAGTGGGTGGTCAGTGCCGTGTCTCCTGTCATTGACTTCATGCCCAGATATTCGAACTTCACACACCTACGGCGTCAGAGGTGAGGGCGAGTTAATATTATATATACATATATTATATATGGATTGCGCATGAGAACGATACTTTAACTTTCTGAATAAGCTCCCTTTGCAAATATACAGCTGACAGTGGTTCATGATATCTGAGATTAGCTGAACAGTTTTTGTCGAGATTACATTAACTAAACTTTAATTTGAAATAATCGTCAGAAATTACTTTCCCCACTTATTATTAATCTTTGATTTGTTTTTTCCTACTGTTCTTTCATGTTGATTTTGATTTACCTTCTCGTTAAGAATTTTGGAACTACTGAGATTGTTTGGAACTATTGAGATTGTTTGAAACTATTGAGATAGTTTGAAACTATTGATATTGTTTGAAACTATTGAGATTGTTTGGGACTATTGCGATTGTTTGGAACTATTGAGATTGTTTGAAACTATTGAGATTGTTTGAAACTATTGAGTTTGTTTGAAACTATTGAGATTGTTTGGAACTATTGAGATTGTTTGGGACTATTGACATTGTTTGGAACCATTGAGATTGTTTGAAACTATTGAGAGTGTTTGAAATTATTGAGATTGTTTGGGACTATTGAGATTGTTTAAGACTATTGAGATTGTTTGGGACTATTGAGATTGTTTGAAACTATTGAGATTGTTTGGGACTATTGAGATTGTTTGGGACTATTGAGATTGTTTGAAATTATTGAGATTGTTTGGGACTATTGAGGTTGTCACGTTGTGTCTTCAATAACTTTTTTTGTCCGACAATTTGGTGTCTAAATTTTTACCTGGAAGATTTTCTGAAGCATGAGTTTTTCTCAGGGTTGTAGGGGTCACCGTGATGGACACCTACTTTATGAGCTTGGATTTTAACGCATGTGGTGTCAGTGATGGTAACCCAGGACCCAGTTACCTGGCGGGGACACACAGGTGTAAGAAGACAACAGGGGTGAGTAACTTAGGGCTATTGAGGTTTATGTAATATGACTTAGCAAGAAATTGTTTTTTTGTTAAAAAAACAAATTGAATTTCGGCGCCATCAGGTAGTTACGATTCCTATTAAATGAGGAACCGTCGCCCGAAAAAATGTTTTACAAAAGAAGTGCTTTAAATAAAATTACAAGCAAAGAATAAAGTGGAAGGAATCAATAGGGAAACAGAGAAAGAGCTTTCCAAAGTATTATCAATATCTTATTTCATACGAATTCGGTCCCCTATGTATTAAGAACATGAAGCCCTACAAATGAATTGTTTTTCAAAACTCATTTAAATTTATATAATTTATTTAAAATAAAAACATTTTACAGTCAGTTGATTTACTGTGTTAACATTGACATTTTACAGTCAGTTGATTTACTGTGTTAACATTGACATTTTACAGTCAGTTCATTTACTGTGTTACCATTGACATTTTACAGTCAGTTCATTTACTGTGTTAACATTGAAGATGAAGACTTAGTAGCCTCCTAAATAAGCCAGTTTCTTTTTCTTTATGACTCGAATGTCCAATGAGAAAATGTTTGTGTGTGTTTGAGACTTGAAGTTTTTGATGAAGAATATCGGTAATCACATTGAGATATTATACTTGAAGGGAACAAAAATAGCAACGAAATTATAAAATCCTCATTCAGTGCAAACATAAACATGGCTACGGATTTCGTCGCGGTGGCTACATCTGTCACTGCGTGTCTGGATGGGGCTACCCATGGTACATAGAGGCGCCCTACCAGGGGGAGAACATAGAGAAGGCCACAGAGGAGGAGTACGAGACAGGATTCACGTGCAAGCAAGTCCAGTGTGAGTGTTGGCATCATGTCCAAGAACGTTGCCTAATTGAGTATAATTATTATCTTTTATCATGGATCAATTAATTATCAAATACTACTCGTCTTTCTCTTTCTATTGTTTAAAAGAACACGATAAAGTCTTAGTGAGATTGTTTCAAACGCCATTTTCTTGCGCTGCATTTATTTAAAGTTATTCACCCTTTGCTTTGTTCATAATGTAATTCATTCTTTACCAAGAGTTCACGTGTTTGATAAAATCATTGTAAGAAAAGAACACCTATACTGTTTTATAAGGTTGAAACCCGTTCGGAGGATAAACAGTCAGGATGTAAACAATGTCAATTTGACACTTTAATCTTGAATTTCATTTTAACCAAATGAATTGGTCATTTTCGTAGCCCAAAGACTAAAGGAAAAGGATTCCAATTGTCCATACGTCTATGACGTCACAAGTTCTCTGGTTTTCATGTGTAGTATCTTGGTTACCGAGCCAGATGTTTCTCTCATCATTTTAAGGAAAGACAATTATCATAAAAGACCGATATAGTTTTAAAAAAAAAGTTACTTCCCTTGAAATTTCGCTCCGTCAAACTTCATTGCCTTGATATGTTGAAAACAATGCTTCTTAAGGGAATATCTTGAATAACAAATACTTCAACCGCACATAGCTCCGCACAAGAACATTTTATGAGGCTGTCATTCCCCCACCCTCTACAATCTACAACTACACATGTATTATGAATATAAGAACACGCCACGTGTAATGGTACAGTTCCACTTAATTAAAAGAGTTTTTAGTAAAAAAACCAAAGTAAGAAAAATAATGCTTAACTTTCTCCTGAATTCAATTAGTTAAATATGTATGTCTTTAGTAAATACATTGATAATTAGTAAATACATTGAGAATATTGATTTATTTGTCAGAAATAACAAAGTGAATTCATGTGTTAAGGGTTGGTACACTTTCAGTACAATTTAAGGAGCTCCGCTCCTATTATGAATTGATTCAAATGTTGAGCTCTTAAATACAATAAAAGTTAACTTCTTTTTTTTAAACAGCAGACGAAATCGTGTTTACTCGTCTATTACACGAGGGTAGCTTCTAGACTAACACTTGTACAAGATAATATAACACGAGGGTAGCTTCTAGACTAACACATGAGGGTAGCTTCTAGACTAACACTTGTACAAGATAATATAACAATAGGGGAGCTTCTAGACTAACACTTGTACAAGATAATATAACACGAGGGTAGCTTCTAGACTAACACACGAGGGTAGCTTCTTGACTAACACTTGTACAAGATAATATAACACGAGGGTAGCTTCTAGACTAACACACGAGGGTAGCTTCTAGACTAACACTTGTACAAGATAATATAACACGAGGGTAGCTTCTTGACTAACACTTGTACAAGATAATATAACACGAGAGTAGCTTCTAGACTAACACTTGTACAAGATAATATAACACGAGGGTAGCTTCTATACTAACACTTGTACAAGATAATATAACACGAGGGTAGCTTCTTGACTAACACTTGTACAAGATAATATAACACGAGAGTAGCTTCTAGACTAACACACGAGGGTAGCTTCTAGACTAACACTTGTACAAGATTAATATAACACGAGGGTAGCTTCTTGACTAACACTTGTACAAGATAATATAACACGAGGGTAGCTTCTAGACTAACACTTGTACAAGATAATATAACACGAGGGTAGCTTCTAGACAAACACCTGTACAAGATAATATAACACGAGGGTAGCTTCTAGACTAACACTTGTACAAGATAATATAACACGAGGGTAGCTTCTAGACTAACACCTGTACAAGATAATATAACACGAGGGTAGCTTCTAGACTAAAACCTGTACAAGATAATATAACACGAGGGTAGCTTCTACACTAACACTAGTACAAGATAATATAACACGAGGGTATCTTCTAGACTAACACTTGTACAAGATAATATAACACGAGGGTACCTTCTAGACTAACACTTGTACAAGATAATATAACACGTATGTAAGTCGAGGTTAGAACTCGAGCCTTGAAATTCTGTGATTTTTAAATTAAGTTTTTATTTTTTCTACTTGTTCCAGTTCCTTGAACAATCAAACAGGTGCGGTCCTTTATTAGTGCAAACTCCGCGTGTCAAAGATTTGAGTTGGCCATGCATGTACTCGGTACCTGGGCCAACGTACAGCTAAGTATCCTAGCCAAGGCCCACATTAACTGCACTAAATTCTATCGAAACTAGCTCTGACCAGTTCAAGTTTACCTTGCGCTTTAAAATAAAGTTTTCGACTGTACATTTCTCTTATTATACACGAGTATATACGGTATTCTTTTCTCGTTAAAAACTATTGCCACCCGAAGAAATGAATATTTGGAAATATCAAACCAATTCATCACCAGAAAGTGGGTGCAAATTTAAATAAATGTTTTGGAAAAAAAACTAACAGAGTTGTGAAGTTAAATACAATATATTAAAAAAAATAAAGAAAGTTCAATTTCATTTCATCACTTTTGTAATTTTGTGAGTTAAATAATGCATTAAAATAAGTAGTACTTCCCTATAGATGTTTTAATGATACGTTCTCTTTTTGTGGTACGTTCTTATATGTTTTCAATTTAGTGCAAAGTAAGATTCAAAGAAAATTGTAGGTCTCTCAAAGATAGTTCCTTTGAATAATCAGACATGGGAACAGAAGTTTGACAGTTATATTTATTAAAATCGTGAAAATTTTGTCACAATTGCTGTAAGGCAAACTTATTAAAACTAAAAACTGCAGGTCCCCACCTCTGCCACTTGGGGTCCCTACCACTTACACTTCAGGTCCCCACCACTGCCACTTAAGGTCCTCACTTTTGCCACTTCAGGTCCTCAACACTGCCACTTCAGGTCCTCACTTTTGCCACTTCAGATCCTCAACGCTGCCACTTCAGGTCCTCACTTTTGCCACTTCAGGTCCTCAACACTGCCACTTCAAGTCCTCACTTTTACCACTTCAGGTCCTCAACACTGCCACTTCAGGTCCTCACCCACTGCCACTTCAGGTCCTCACCACTGCCCTATGTACCTTCCCTTTACCACCAATTCTCTCCTTTCATCCTATCTGATTCCTACTTGATATCGTCAAATAATTGTTCATCAATCATTTCACCTCCTCTTGCCGCCCTCCCCAAAATCAATATTCATACTGGCCGATGTTATCCCATAGTTTATTTATTCAATAAATCCACGAATTCTTTTTGACATATTTTCAGTCCGACAAGTGTTACCGGTCGTGGACAACTTACCTGGGGTCAGCATAGAAGGCGGTGACGTCATCACCAGCAGTGGTGGAGTCGAAGCTGAGTTCGAGGAGAACAGGAGGAGACGTTCAGTCGATAACAGGACACATGACCTACGTGAGTTGTGACCCATGACCTACGTGAGTTGTGACCCATGACCTACGTGAGTTGTGACCCATGACTTATGTGAGTTGTGACCCATGACCTACCGGAGTTGTGATCCATGGCCTACGTGCGTTGTGACCCATGACCTACGTGCGTTGTGAACCATGATCTACGTGAGTTGTGACCCATGACCTACGTGAGTTGTGACCCATGGCCTACGTGCGTTGTGACCCATGACCTACGTGAGTTGTGACCCATGACGTTGTGGGGACGCGGTGGTCGAGTGGCAGCGCACTGGACTGTCGTACCGATGGTCACGGGTTCGAATCCGTGTGAAGGCAAGGGTTTGTTCCCGGGGCCTAGGGCTTCCCTGAGTCACCCCGCTCCGAATGGGTACCTAACACTACATGTAGTTAGGCGGCTGGGTAATGCGTGGAACCCACAAAGTCGTGGCCTGTGAATGCTGCATCACTTGCCAACAGATCATCTGTCATGGTCTGTGGACGCAACTATCTTCTGCATAGAAGGAGCGTCTGTATAGATAAGATAAGATAAGATGACCTACGTGAGTTGTGACCCATGACCTACGTGAGTTGTCACCGATGACCTACGTGAGTTGTCACCCATGACCTACGTGAGTTTTGACCCATGACCTACGTGAGTTGTCACCCATGACCTACGTGAGTTGTCACCCATGACCTACGTGAGTTGTGACCCATGACCTACGTGCGTTGTGACCCATGACCTACGTGAGCTGTGACCCATGACCTACGTGAGTTGTGACCCATGACCTACGTGAGTTGTGACCCATGAACTACGTGCGTTGTGACCCATGACCTAAGTGAGTTGTGACCCATGACCTACGTGAGTTGTCACCCATGACCTACGTGAGTTGTGACCCATGACCTACGTGAGTTGTCACCCATGACCTACGTGAGTTGTGACCCATGACCTACGTGCGTTGTGACCCATGATCTACGTGAGTTGTGACCCATGACCTACGTGCGTTGTGACCCATGACCTACGTGAGTTGTGACCCATGACCTACGTGCGTTGTGACCCATGACGTACGTGATTTGTGACCCATGACCTACGTGAGTTGTGACCCATGACCTACGTGAGTTGTGACCCATGACCTACGTGAGCTGTGACCCATGACCTACGTGAGTTGTGACCCATGACCTACGTTAGTTGGGACCCATGACCTACGTGAGTTGTGACCCATGACCTACGTGAGTTGTCACCCATGATCTACGTGAGTTGTGACCCAAGACCTACGTGAGTTGTGACCAATGACCTACGTGAGTTGTCACCCATGATCTACGTGAGTTGTGACCCATGACCTACGTGAGTTGTGACCCATGACCTACGTGATTTGTGACCCATGATCTACGTGAGTTGTGACCCATGACCTACGTGCGTTGTGACCCATGACCTACGTGCGTTGTGACCCATGATCTACGTGAGTTGTGACCCATGACCTACGTGAGTTGTGACTCATGACCTACGTGCGTTGTGACCCATGACCAATGTTCCATCTAATGTTCGTTGGTCCTTCCGTGTGCAAATTAAAAAAATTCGTGTGCAAAGCTGCACATCCTCCATTTTTCCCCCAATATTTTACACAGTTTGCTGCGAGGTAATTCAATACTACTGCGCGGTGTCGGTCAGGTATCTTAAAGGGAGCATTTCCCATGACCTGCGTTAGTTGTGACCCATGACCTTTATAGTCTGTCAAGAAAGAAGTTATAACAGAGGAAGTTGTGTACTATCCATGATGTACAGATTAAGATTATCCATGACCAAATGGCCAAAACAACTAGTCTGCCATATTTCGGACTCGAAAAAATTTGCTCCCTACGTAAATACTCTTTTAAAATATCCCCGACATAACAGCCACGACATTTGAGCCCCAGACAAATGAGCCTCGGAAGCAGTGCCACGACACATTATCTAAATCCAACTGTTTTAATTCTTTAGACTCATCTCACACCGGTGAGAGACGATCTTTAAGGACGGACTTGGAACCGAAAAGAAATCGTCTTAAAGAAATCTTTCCCAAGCATCGGTATCTCTTCTACACAATTTTAAAGCCATGTGTTTACTGTACGCTAATCAGAACTACTCATAAATTGTTTAAAAATTTATTTTTAGTGTTTTTTTTGGTTTGTTTTTTTTTGTAGGAATGGAATTCGGTTTAAAGGAAACAAGAAATATAAAATTTAAAAAATTAAAGATTATTAAATTGTTTAAAAGGTGATAAACTTACCTGCAGTTCATTTTTGATTACATATTATTGTTATAAATTTCAAAGGAACTCTTTTTAACGAAGCACTATGATATAATGATTTTAACTTACCCTGTTTTCACATTTAACAACGTCTGTCTTGCTATCTGGATGGTCAAGCTACCACGGCATCTCTCATCTAACAAATTATCTAGTCCCTGGGTCATTACTTTACTATGAGTTGCGCTCTTGAATTTATTTACATAAAAGTTAGGTATAAATTGGTTCATTTTTAAAATGACGCGAAACTTCTTAAATTTTAAACAGAAATCAAATTTAATGCATATAATATGAAGAGCCATACCAAGGAATCATTTTAGAGCATGTTTTTTTCTCCTACCAGGATCAGTTGTAGTAAGCGTCAGAGACAATGTTTACTATTCAACCAATGGTTCTCACAACACGACAGCCGCACACAAGCCCTTTGTTGTGGAAAAAATCGACGGCCACACAATGGAAGAAATAGTGGCGGTGGCAGATAAAATACGAGAACTGAGGGTAAAATCTGGAGAGACATCTGGGTTAAAATTTGCTACTAATTAAGGCCAAATTTTTGTTAATTTTTATTAAATTGTATGGAAATAATAACTTAGTGGACATAAAAGACTAGATATTTATCTATAGCTGCTATGGAACTAACATCCCTCACTAAATTGTTTCAGAGCCATTGCGTATTCTCGTATGTATTCCCACATTTTCAGAGGCAATGACTTTTAAAAAGATAACTTTTTAAATTAAAAGTTGAAATAAAATAGAATTTCTTTAACCCTTTAAAAAATTGTGTTTAGAAAATATTATACTTGAAATGTTAGTAAATAGAGAAGACGTAATTAAATAAAGAAAGCGTTATTAAATAAAGAAAGCGTTATTAAATAAAGAAGACGTTACTAATTAAAGAAGACGTTAGTAAATAAAGATGACGTTACTAATTAAAGAAGACGTTATTAAATAAAGAAGACGTTATTAAATAAAGATGACGTTAGTAATTAAAGAAGACGTTAGTAAATAAAGATGACGTTAGTAAATAAAGATGACGTTAGTAAATAAAGAAGAAATGAGTAAATAAAGATGACGTTAGTAAATAAAGATGACGTTAGTAATTAAAGATGACGTTAGTAAATAAAGATGACGTTAGTAAATAAAGAAGAAATGAGTAAATAAAGATGACGTTAGTAAATAAAGATGACGTTAGAAATTAAAGATGACGTTAGTAAATAAAGATGACGTTAGTAAATAAAGATGACGTTAGTAATTAAAGATGACGTTAGTAAATAAAGAAGACGTTAGTAATTAAAGATGACGTTAGTAAATAAAGATGACGTTAGTAAATAAAGAAGAAATGAGTAAATAAAGATGACGTTAGTAAATAAAGATGACGTTAGTAATTAAAGATGACGTTAGTAAATAAAGATGACGTTAGTAAATAAAGATGACGTTAGTAAATAAAGAAGAAATGAGTAAATAAAGATGACGTTAGTAAATAAAGATGACGTTAGTAAATAAAGATGACGTTAGTAAATAAAGATGACGATAGTAAATAAAGATGACGTTAGTAAATAAAGAAGAAATGAGTAAATAAAGATGACGTTAGTAATTAAAGATGACGTTAGTAAATAAAGATGACGTTAGTAAATAAAGATGAAATGAGTAAATAAAGATGACGTTAGTAAATAAAGATGACGTTAGTAAATAAAGATGACGTCAGTAAACAAAGATGACGTTAGTAAATAAAGATGACGTTAGTAAATAAAGAAGAAATGAGTAAATAAAGATGACGTTAGTAAATAAAGATGACGTTAGTAAATAAAGATGACGTTAGTAAATAAAGATGACGTTAGTAAATAAAGATGACGTTAGTAAATAAAGATGAAATGAGTAATTAAAGATGACGTTAGTAACTAAAGATGACGTTAGTAAATAAAGAAGAAATGAGTAAATAAAGATGACGTTAGTAAATAAAGATGACGTTAGTAAATAAAGATGACGTTAGTAAATAAAGATGACGTTAGTAATTAAAGATGACGTTAGTAAATAAAGATGAAATGAGTAAATAAAGATGACGTTAGTAAATAAAGATGACGTTAGTAAATAAAGATGACGTTAGTAAATAAAGATGACGTTAGTAAATAAAGAAGAAATGAGTAAATAAAGATGACGTTAGTAAATAAAGATGACGTTAGTAAATAAAGATGACGTTAGTAAATAAAGATGACGTTAGTAAATAAAGATGACGTTAGTAAATAAAGATGACGTTAGTAAATAAAGATGACGTTAGAAAATAAAGATGACGTTAGTAAATAAAGATGACGTTAATAAATAAAGATGACGTTAGTAAATAAAGATGACGTTAGTAAATAAAGATGACGTTAGTAAATAAAGAAGAAATGAGTAAATAAAGATGACGTCCGTAAACAAAGATGACGTCAGTAAACAAAGATGACGTTAGTAAATAAAGATGACGTTAGTAAATAAAGATGAAATGAGTAAATAAAGATGACGTTAGTAAATAAAGATGACGTTAGTAAATAAAGATGACGTTAGTAAATAAAGATGACGTTAGTAAATAAAGATGACGTTAGTAAATAAAGATGACGTTAGTAAATAAAGATGACGTTAGTAAATAAAGATGACGTTAGTAAATAAAGATGACGTTAGTAAATAAAGATGACGTTAGTAAATAAAGATGGCGTCCGTAAACAAAGATGACGTCAGTAAACAAAGATGACGTTAGTAAATAAAGATGACGTTAGTAAATAAAGATGAAATGAGTAAATAAAGATGACGTTAGTAAATAAAGATGACGTTAGTAAATAAAGATGACGTTAGTAAATAAAGATGACGTTAGTAAATAAAGATGACGTTAGTAAATAAAGATGACGTTAGTAAATAAAGATGACGTTAGTAAATAAAGAAGAAATGAGTAAATAAAGATGACGTCCGTAAACAAAGATGACGTCAGTAAACAAAGATGACGTCAGTAAATAAAGATGACGTCAGTAAATAAAGATGACGTCAGTAAATAAAGATGACGTCAGAAATTAAAGATGACGTTAGTTAATAAAGATGACGTCAGTAAATAAAGATGACGACAGTAAATAAAGATGACGTCAGTAAATAAAGATGACCTATTCTAACCGAACAGAAACGTAATCTTCTCTACGAAACTTTGAATGAAAATCAAAATCACATAACAATAGAGCTGGCACCAGGAGCAGACGATTACGCTGAGAAAAACAACATTGACCTTGAGGTGGAAAAGGCGTACCAGGTGATTATCCCATGACACTAGAGATGTGGTGACGTATGTCACGTCTGCTATTGTTGTCTGTACTAACTGTGAACCACGGTGCTGCAGGCACTTTTGGAAGAAAAAAAAAGGGGGGGGGATTCATAAAAAATTATGATGCTCTGAGAGTGCTCCGATTCATCACACATATTCACATCAGTCGAGACACACACACACACAGACACACACACACGCACACACACACACACAGACACACACATACAGAGACACGCACACTCACAGACACGCAAACACACACACACAGACACGCACACACACAGACACGCACACACACAGACACGCATGCACACACACACACACACAAACACACACACACACACAAACACACACATTTGATGCTCTCCTTATTACCCCGAGCCCACCACTGAACTTTCTTAACCATCAACAGACATCAAACATCCCAAACTATTTGGAATTAGTTTACAGTCATACGCGAATTTTGTATTATTATGCAGTTTTTCATCCGCAAATTTAAAAAAAAAGAGTAAAAAAAAGCGTTAAATTTTTTTTAAAATAAAAAAAGCTCTGAAAGAGATTCTTGAATATAGCACAAACGTGTTTGAACGTCTCGTTTCAATCATTTTTATGGATATTTGAATATTGATTTAATAAATCAGCTGTACAAAATGGGATTTTGAAGCGTTTACATGATTTAGGGGCCTGAAACAAATACGCGGTGGTATTCAGAAAGGAATTCGGGGAGGAGTAGGATCGTACCATATTTGGGATTTTTCATTAATTTAAGTGCATTTTTGGTGAATTTTTGGTGCATTTTTGATGCACGTTTGGTGCATTTTTTGGTGCAGTTTTTGGTGCAGTTTTTGGTGCAATATTTGGTGCATTTTTCAAATAGCATTCCAATTTGTTAATTTGTGCATCGTCTCCACTGTTGCTTGGCCAGTTTCTCTGTTTTTCTACTAGTACTAGACCAACACAACGTTCAGTTTTGTTACAATGTTCTTCCAAATATCACAGAGAGACGTCGCAAATCACCGAAGGTTGAGAGAGACGCTATTGGAGAACGTAGTCTCACGTAATCTGACGAGGGCGTCCGAGACCCTGCGAGACGATATTCTCCGACTCCGTGAGAAACACATCCAGAGGTTCAGGTCCAGTTTGACGTCACCATCAGCCAGGAGACGTCAGAAGAGAGCGTCTGTCTTTGATGACCAGGCTTTAGATAGGTCAGTTGGGTGTGCTCGTTGTTCTAACATCTAACATTATCAATGAGTCCACGCCATGGGGGTAGCGTGGCCCTAAACATTTAACATTAACAATGAGTCCTCGCTATGGGGGTTGCGTGGCCCTAAACATCTAACATTAACAATGAGTCCTCGCTATGGGGGTTGCGTGGCCCTAAACATCTAACATTATCAATGAGTCCACTCTATGGCGGTTGCGTGGCCCTAAACATCTAACATTATCAATGTCCACGTTATGAGGGTTACGTGGCGCCAAACATCTAACATTATCAATGAGTCCTCGCTATGGGGGTTGCGTGGCCCTAAACATCTAACATTAACAATGAGTCCTCGCTATGGGGGTTGCGTGGCCCTAAACATTTAATATTATCAATGAGTCCACGCTATGGGGGTTGCGTGGCCCTAAACGACATAGACAAAATGTTGATCTAATAAAATGATCCTTTTATTTCTTTCCCATGTTTCTGTCAATTGAACATCATTATGCACACCATGGCAGTAGCCAGCAAGAAATATCTCCCACCATCACAAACTATTGAAGACACTATCATGCTGATTGTACTTCTCCTCAAACCATTTACATCAAAATCTTCAGATAAACTTATGTGTACAAACTAAACATATTTTGTTATCATCACTTCTTATACCAATGGGTAGGCCACTCAGTCTTGGCAGACTAATAGTACAGAGTTGCAGATCATGATCATATGCAGAGCCAAAATGAGAACACTAGTATTTATGCAAAGTGTTTTCAGTAAGTCACATTGTCCATGTAAAAACAGATCATGAGAAATGTTCAATCTTTGCAAGGTTTAACAGACATGTTTGTTCTCTTCTAAAATTTCAGGAAACAATAAAACAAGGAGAATTTTCTTTTAGCGCATACGTAAATAGTGTGGCTCTGTGTTGTAAAGCCTCAACAGCATCTCTTCAAGGAAAAGAAAGCCATTTACAATATAAACAAAAACAAAAACAACACACACACACAAAGAAGAAAAAAAACTCCCTATAATTTCAAAGTCCATTCCTTTCTCCTTTTATAAATGATGTTTACTTTTCGCCCAACCTCGAACAGAATGTTGCGACTCTTACGTCAGAAGGCCAGTGTGACGTCATCCAACTGTCACAAACTGCCCAACCACCAGCTGTACCTGCCGGCCGATGTCGCCTATGGCGTCAGTGACCAGTTCGATTCCGAGGGGCGAACAGCCGTGCGACTGGCCCAGTTCTTATCTTTGTACTTACAGGTAAATAATTGTCTGTACCTGCCGTCAAGGGTTCTCGCACCATGATACATTAGCATCCGAGTATGAAGCTGTGTTTTATGAGGCATTGTGGCAGTTTTGATATAGTTGCGTTCGGTATAACAGCCAGATTGATCAATGCATTGATCTTGACTCCACAAGTTCAAGTAGAAATTGCGTTTGAAAATGTTTGTTATGGTGATGTTTTGTGTCTTGTTATGGTGATGTGTTGTGTCTTGTTATGGTGATGTGTTGTGTCTTGTTATGGTGATGTGTTGTGTCTTGTTATGGTGATGTGTTGTGTCTTGTTATGGTGATGTGTTGTGTCTTGTTATGGTGATGTGTTGTGTCTTGTTATGGTGATGTGTTGTGTCTTGTTATGGTGATGTGTTGTGTCTTGTTATGGTGATGTGTTGTGTCTTGTTATGGCTGTTAGATTTCATGTTAATAAGGATGTCAGTGTCTTGTTCTAGTGAATTTGAATTTTGAACATACTTAATTTCTCAAAGTGAATTTGATGAGATATGTTCAGACTTGAGAAAAATCAGAGTTGTTGCCCCTCCACAGAACGTGATGCCAGATGAGAACTACGGCAACTTGAGGGGAGGGGGGATCCTGCACGTGGACCAGATGTACGGGGAGGTGCTGGCCAACGTCATGGGCGACTACAAGATTTATACAGCAGGACTTTACTTCGACAGGTTTGTGGCTTTGTTTGTTTGTTGCTTGGTATGTTTGTTGGTTGGTTTGTTTGTTGCTTGGTTTGTTTGTTGGTTTGTTTGTTTGTCGGTTTGTTTGTTTGTTGGTTTGTTGCTTGGTTTGTTTGTTGCTTGGTTTGTTAGTTACCTTGGTTTTTTGTTAGCTTTTTGATTATGTATTTTTGGAATTATTTTATTTAGGGTAAGTAGATAAGGTGTTATTAGGTTAGGTTTAAACAATACGTTACATACATATAATGTACTAGTACTAGTGTATCACCCGTCAAAAGTGACGTAAGTTTTCAAAATAAATACACACCAGATTAAAAAATAACGTAATACAGAACTTTCATTTATTTTTATTTTAATCATTTATTTCCCTATTGAAAAATTGTATGCGGCCGTTCAAAAAGAGTTCTTTTTTGGTGCAGTAATTTACTGCGCTGCTTTCTAAAATTAGTAGCGTCACGGACAGACAGGACAGACAGACGTAAAAGAGATTGCAAATTATTAGAAATCGATTTTGTAATTAGATTTAACGAAGACGCGATATTATTTCAAATTATTTATGGTATATAAGGATTTCCTTTGACTCATGTTTTGGTTAATAGGGTAAGCTTTTTAAATTTTAGTAACATAATTTGTATGATTCACTGCTATGTGATTAATGTTTTTGGATCAACTTAATCTCAAATTAGTGTTAAATTTTTAATAGGTACATTGTGTTAAATTAAAAATATTGCCATAGTCCTCAGCTGTTCAAGTTGTCTCCATTAGGTTCAAGTTTGAGAACCAGGACAGGTCAGTGCGGGAATTGTTCGGACCTGAAGCCTACCGCAAAGATGGTTCCTTCTATGCCGTGGACATGGCTGGAGATGCCAGGAAATATGTGGACGAGGACTGGTTCAGACTGGCCAAATCTAGATATGAAGCGAACTTTAGTGGTCTAAAGATGTACAAGCTCAGGGCATATGTCAGGTTAGGGCATAGCAGATGATGATTTCGTATGTCAGGTCATGGCAGGGCAGATGATGATTTCCTATGTCAGGGGAGGGGATGGACGATGATGATTTCCTATGTCAGGGGAGGGCATAGCAGATGATGATTTCATATGTCAGGGGAGGGGATGGACGATGATAATTTCCTATGTCAGGGGAGGGCATAGCAGATGATGATTTCCTATGTCAGGGGAGGGCATAGCAGATGATGATTTCCTATGTCAGGGGAGGGGATGGACGATGATGATTTCCTATGTCAGGGGAGGGGATGGACGATGATGATTTCCTATGTCAGGGGAGGGCATAGCAGATGATGATTTCCTATGAGGGGGGGGCATAGCAGATGAGATTTCATATGTCAGGGGAGGGCATAGCAGATGATGATTTCCTATGTCAGGGGAGGGCATAGCAGATGATGATTTCCTATGTCAGGGGAGGGGATGGACGATGATGATTTCCTATGTCAGGGGAGGGCATAGCAGATGATGATTTCCTATGTCAGGGGAGGGCATAGCAGATGATGATTTCATATGTCAGGGGAGGGGATGGACGATGATGATTTCCTATGTCAGGGGAGGGCATAGCAGATGATGATTTCCTATGTCAGGGGAGGGCATAGCAGATGATGATTTCCTATGTCAGGGGAGGGAATGGACGATGATGATTTCCTATGTCAGGGGAGGGCATAGCAGATGATGGTTTCCTATGTCAGGGGAGGGCATAGCAGATGATGATTTCATATGTCAGGTCATGGCAGGGCAGATGATGATTTCATATGTCAGGGGAGGGCATAGCAGATGATGATTTCCTATGTCAGGGGAGGGCATAGCAGATGATGATTTCCTATGTCAGGGGAGGGGATGGACGATGATGATTTCCTATGTCAGGGGAGGGCATAGCAGATGATGATTTCCTATGTCAGGGGAGGGCATAGCAGATGATGATTTCCTATGTCAGGGGAGGGCATAGCAGATGATGATTTCCTATGTCAGGGGAGGGGATGGACGATGATGATTTCCTATGTCAGGGGAGGGCATAGCAGATGATGATTTCCTATGTCAGGGGAGTGGATGGAAGATGATGATTTCCTATGTCAGGGGAGGGCATAGCAGATGATGATTTCCTATGTCAGGGGAGGGGATGGACGATGATGATTTCCTATGTCAGGGGAGGGGATGGACGATGATGATTTCCTATGTCAGGGGAGGGCATAGCAGATAATGATTTCCTATGTCAGGGGAGGGCATAGCAGATGATGATTTTCTATGTCAAGGGAGGGGATGGACGATGATGATTTCCTATGTCAGGGGAGGGCATAGCAGATGATGATTTCCTATGTCAGGGGAGGGCATAGCAGATGATGATTTCCTATGTCAGGGGAGGGCATAGCAGATGATGATTTCCTATGTCAGGGGAGGGCATAGCAGATGATGATTTCCTATGTCAGGGGAGGGGATGGACGATGATGATTTCCTATGTCATGAAGGAGAGTTCTTTAAAATGATACAAGGAATTTATAATGAGTACTCCTTGACAGTAGTTAACTAATGCCTTCATTACACAGAGACATTACAAACACACTCGGCAAAAATAGGAACTAGAGCGATCAACACATTGATTGTGAGCCTTTGTGATCTAAAATAAGAGGATAGAACACTTGCAATAAAACTACTAAATACACTACCGTAATAAAATAGACAATGACTTCTCATTCTCTATTCAATTATAAAAATCACTCTACCATTTCCATTTATGATAGCAAGCCCACAGCTATATCGCAGGAGTGTAGTTGACAAAAAGGCGATTTTTGTTACTCCATGCATTTTGTATCCCGAATAAAGGTAATGTGAGACCCACTAGACGCAAACAAATTTTGTTTTTCATATTTTTTATATTTAGATCCGATCCTAACGGAACAGGTTCCGTGCGACACGAGTACTTCCCCCTGACGTACAGGGCGGCGCCATACGAGCTCGGCTTTTGGACCAGGCCTTACTTCCGGTGTGACGGGAACATAAATGCTTGGGTCGTGAAATACGTCAGCCCATTCTTCGGGCTGGACTCTCTGAGAACAAAGCTACAATTCAGGTATAGAGGTGATCAGTGATCATTGTGCGTGATGTTTACAGGTAGATACAGGGCACCGGAGAGGACGCAATGGTCTTCTGTATAGACAATGCGCCTGCCATATAAAGTCCATGGAGTTGGGTTGCCAGAATTAGGGCCGGGGTGGGGTGACCCGAGATAAAGCTCGTCAGTCCACTTAGGACCCCCCCCCCATAAAGCTCGTCAGTTCACTAAGGACCCCCCCCACAAGATAACAAAAGAGTACCCCTTTGTGGACCATCCCTTCTCCTTACCCCCTTACTTTACTCTGGTGCCAATGTATGGGCATTAAGAGGTATATGCCTGTTGTAGCATTTTGGAAACATTTATGACTTGTATAAGTGGGACATTTCTTAAGCAACAACAACAACAACAAAAAACCCATATAAAAGTTTATTTATTTTAAAATGTACAAGATAATTACTTTTCACAAAATGTGTCTGAAAAGGTTCAGATAAGAATGTATAAAATCAATAATTTTGTGAAAAATGTAACAACGTTAACTAAATCATTTTTTAGTAATGTCGATGGAATGCAGTCTAAGTTTTTTCAATGGGTCTTTTTTCCCCAGGGGCGTAGCTACTGTAGAGGTCCCACTAAATCTTCTAGAAATCAACCAGTGTCCGATGGCCTACAGCGTGCCCAACGCCTTCAAGAACACCGCCCGCTGTGATTATTTCTCCACCAACGTAAGTCTTGTCATGATTCGACATCTGGTTATCGTCATAGTCGGCCCCGACATTTGACCGTTGTGGAAAAACATAGTCGGCCGCGACATGCTTGTAACATAACCGTTGTGGAAAGACATAGGCGGCCCCGACATGTTTGTGACATGACCGTTGTGGAGAGACATAGTCGGCCCCGACATGTTTGTAACATAACCGTTGTGGAGAGACATAGTCGGCCCCGACATGTATGTAACATGACCGTTGTGGAAAGACATAGTCGGCCCCGACATGTTTGTAACATGACCGTTGTGGAGAGACATAGTCGGCCCCGACATGTTTGTAACATGATCGTTGTAGAGAGACATAGTCAACCCCGACATGTTTGTAACATGATCGTTGTGGAAAGACATAGGCGGCCCCGACATGTTTGTAACATGATCGTTGTGGAGAGACATAGTCAACCCCGACATGTTTGTAACATGATCGTTGTGGAGAGACATAGTCGGCCCCGACATGTTTGTAACATAACCGTTGTGGAGAGACATAGTCGGCCCCGACATGTATGTAACATGACCGTTGTGGAAAGACATAGTCGGCCCCGACATGTTTGTAACATGACCGTTGTGGAGAGACATAGTCGGCCCCGACATGTTTGTAACATGATCGTTGTGGAGAGACATAGTCAACCCCGACATGTTTGTAACATGATCGTTGTGGAAAGACATAGGCGGCCCCGACATGTTTGTAACATGATCGTTGTGGAGAGACATAGTCAACCCCGACATGTTTGTAACATGATCGTTGTGGAGAGACATAGTCGGCCCCGACATGTTTGTAACATAACCGTTGTGGAAAGACATAGTCGGCCCCGACATGTTTGTAACATGACCGTTGTGGAAAGACATAGGCGGCCCCGACATGTTTGTAACATGATCGTTGTGGAGAGACATAGTCGGCCCCGACATGTTTGTAACATGATCGTTGTGGAGAGACATAGTCAACCCCGACATGTTTGTAACATGACCGTTGTGGAAAGACATAGTCGGCCCCGACATGTTTGTAACATGAGCGTTGTGGATAGACATAGTCGGCCCCGACATGTTTGTAACATGAGCGTTGTGGATAGACATAGGCAGCCCCTACATGTTTGTAACATGACCGTTGTGGAAAGACATAGTCGGCCCCGACATGTTTGTAACATGAGCGTTGTGGAAAGACATAGTCGGCCCCGACATGTTTGTAACATGACCGTTGTGGAAAGACATAGTCGGCCCCGACATGTTTGTAACATGAGCGTTGTGGATAGACATAGGCAGCCCCTACATGTTTGTAACATGACCGTTGTGGAAAGACATAGTCGGCCCCGACATGTTTGTAACATGAGCGTTGTGGATAGACATAGGCGGCCCCGACATGTTTGTAACATAACCGTTGTGGATAGACATAGTCGGCCCCGACATGTTTGTAACATGAGCGTTGTGGATAGACATAGGCGGCCCCGACATGTTTGTAACATGACCGTTGTGGAAAGACATAGTCGGCCCCGACATGTTTGTAACATGAGCGTTGTGGATAGACATAGGCGGCCCCGACATGTTTGTAACATGAGCGTTGTGGATAGACATAGGCGGCCCCGACATGTTTGTAACATAACCGTTGTGGAAAGACATAGTCGGCCCCGACATGTTTGTTACATAACCGTTGTGGATAGACATAGGCGGCCCCGACATGTTTGTAACATAACCGTTGTGGATAGACATAGGCGGCCCCGACATGTTTGTAACATAACCGTTGTGGATAGACATAGGCGGCCCCGACATGTTTGTAACATGACCGTTGTGGATAGACATAGGCAGCCCCGACATGTTTGTAACATGATCGTTGTGGAAAGACATAGTCGGCCCCGACATGTTTGTGAGATGAGCGTTGTGGAAAGACATAGTCGGCCCCGACATGTTTGTGACATGAGCGTTGTGGAAAGACATAGTCGGCCCCGACATGTTTGTGAGATGAGCGTTGTGGAAAGACATAGTCGGCCCCGACATGTTTGTGACATGAGCGTTGTGGAAAGACATAGTCGGCCCCGACATGTTTGTGACATGAGCGTTGTGGAAAGACATAGTCGGCCCCGACATGTTTGTGAGATGAGCGTTGTGGAAAGACATAGTCGGCCCCGACATGTTTGTGACATGAGCGTTGTGGAAAGACATAGTCGGCCCCGACATGTTTGTGAGATGAGCGTTGTGGAAAGACATAGTCGGCCCCAACATGTTTGTAACATGACCGTTGTGGAAAGACATAATCGGCCCCGACATGTTTGTAACATGACCGTTGTGGAAAGACATAGTCGGCCCCGACATGTTTGTAACATGACCGTTGTGGAAAGACATAGTCGGCCCCGACATGTTTGTGAGATGAGCGTTGTGGAAAGACATAGTCGGCCCCGACATGTTTGTAACATGACCGTTGTGGAAAGACATAGTCGGCCCCGACATGTTTGTGACATGAGCGTTGTGGAAAGACATAGTCGGCCCCGACATGTTTGTGAGATGAGCGTTGTGGAAAGACATAGTCGGCCCCGACATGTTTGTAACATGACCGTTGTGGAAAGACATAGTCGGCCCCGACATGTTTGTGACATGAGCGTTGTGGAAAGACATAGTCGGCCCCGACATGTTTGTGAGATGAGCGTTGTGGAAAGACATAGTCGGCCCCGACATGTTTGTAACATGAGCGTTGTGGAAAGACATAGTCGGCCCCCACATGTTTGTGAGATGAGCGTTGTGGAAAGACATAGTCGGCCCCGACATGTTTGTAACATGACCGTTGTGGAAAGACATAGTCGGCCCCGACATGTTTGTGACATGAGCGTTGTGGAAAGACATAGTCGGCCCCGACATGTTTGTGACATGAGCGTTGTGGAAAGACATAGTCGGCCCCGACATGTTTGTAACATGAGCGTTGTGGATAGACATAGGCAGCCCCGACATGTTTGTAACATGAGCGTTGTGGATAGACATAGGCAGCCCCGACATGTTTGTAACATGAGCGTTGTGGATAGAAATAGGCAGCCCCGACATGTTTGTAACATGACCGTTGTGGATAGACATAGGCAGCCCCTACATGTTTGTAACATGACCGTTGTGGAAAGACATAACTCTTCCTACAGTGAAGAGGCTGAAGTCTACTGTCACACTAAAGTCGAGTTGAAGGATTGAAGTCAAAGTGTCCAAGAGACTAAGCCTGATAAAAGAGATATCAATTTTTGAATGTTATTGAGCTACTCAATATAGAGGTAAGATGGTTGAGGTATGTTTTTTATATTTCAAAGATGGATGGACGCGGATTTTGGGCGTGGCGTTAAATTTTAACTGTGACGAGGGCGGGATGGCAGTAAAAATGTCTTTAAAACAAGACGAGAGGACAAGATGGCAGTAAAATGTCTGTAAAACAAGACGATATATTAAGATAAATTGGGGTTGACTTTTTTATCAGAGCAGTGAAAAAATTGTTTCTCTTCTTCATCAATAAAGTTTGATAAATCTTGACCGCTAACAAACCACACAAAAATTGATTAGCTGTTCCGTTTTTTTAATCTCCTCCTCGCAGTGTGTTCCATTGGCCGGGTTTCAGTTTTTACGTGGTTCATATCGATGCAATTGTAGACTTGGCTTCGATTACTGGCATCTGGACGGAAAGTTTTGGATCGAAGGATCACTAATGGAACTCGAATACGAGAAAAAGAAAGCTGGGCTTTTTAACCGGTGAGTGAAAACGAACACATCTAGTTCGCTGATTTTATATGATTAAGTATAAATATACGCTAGAGAGCATGCGGCTTGGTGGATGGTGAAAATATAATTAACTCGCATCTCCATTTAATCCCCACAGACCACAGTTCAACAAGAGGTTTCGTTAAAGATTTTAAGTAGTATCTGTAGTTATAGTTTTTACATCGCACTTTTGTTATAGGTTCTACAATCAGTTTTCGTAGGTTGTTCAGATTGATGTAGTTATACATTGGCCTGTTATCATTTTTTCAGCTTGTTTGATTCATGCATGTAAATTATTAAAGTGTGTTTTTATTTTAAAACAAATTCTTATATTCTTGTTATAGCCTATACAACATGCAAAGTAAACTTTTTTCCCACCAATGATTTAGATTTGATCTTCTCAACTGTCGTGTATCATCAGCCTCTAAAGTGGAAGGTATGCTTCGAAGCTGTCTTCTTGTGCTAACGTCACATCTGGCCACATACGGGGGCTTTAGCGTCATAAGAAGCTGAACATTGTTGCCTGTATGCTGATGAAGAGAAAATATTGCTCTGTTTCTAAACCAAAAAATTCTCTACATAAACCACACCACAACTTCACTAATACTTCAGATGGAGTCAGCATTTTTCAGCTTGCGTACCTGATGGAACCGACTACAAAAATAAACATTCAAGTATTATTAACAATTTAAAAGAGGATAATTGTAAAATAAAATTCATAACAAAAATGAAATGGCATTTAATACAAAAAAAGTTTTGTTACTTCAAGAAAGAAAGGCCAGTTAGTTGTAAATTGTTTCCAGTGTCACCTCCATTTGTGTGCAGCCTCAAACCACATATGACCTTGACCCAGCAAACACTGCCTTGTTTGATATTACGTGTGAGCCCACGAACACCTGAAATATGTTTGAAATCTGTGAAACCTTTGGAAGGCATAAGAAATGGAATTTAAAAAAAAACAGATTAAATGAAGGAGCCATAGTTTGTTATCACATGATCTCGTCGCTATGGCAACGAAAAGAGCAAAGACACAATCACTAGTGTACTTTAAAATGTCAACGTGTTTGAAACAGCGTATCGAATCTCCCACTCTTATCACAACTAAAACTTCGCTTAACACGTTTCGTCTGATTTAGACTTTGAGAATTATGGGAAAAATTTATGTAAATTTACATATTATTATGTTTGTCATTCTTTCATACTATTAATATGGACAATAAATGTTACTTTTAACGAAAGGAAAATATATCATTCTGGGAAGCCTTTAAAAGCCTAACATTTGTATGTACACATTTGATGAAGAGATTTTGTACATTAATTTTTCCAACTTATGATAATTCAAATGTTTGCTGTAGTCAATAACTTATAAATTGTTCGAATATTTCCTTAAACAGAAATGTTTTCGAAATGGCTGAGAGAACCGGAAATATCCTGTATTTCTTTAGGAGCTCAACAATTAAATGATGATGATACATGCTTGTATGATGCGTGTGTAATACTTTAAGGACCCTACAATAGAGTCTAATATGTATAGATAACAATGTTCATGTATGTATAATTGATGATGAATAATAAAATATGCAATCAAGTCATAAATTACATTTTTATCACATATCTACAAAGTATTTTGTTTTACTGCAGTATTTTCTGAAAGTAGCAACGTCTTGGAAAAAAGATGTAAATATTTGTACTCCCAGCAATGTATTTTGTGTTTGCAATATCGTAAGATGAAATAAAGCAATAACACAGACACCAGTTGTTGTAAACATATCAGACATCAACAAATAATGAAAGTAGCTCAAATAATATTACAAGATGTAAACGTTAGATTTAGTAGTTGCACATACGTCTGCTGTGTGATTGCCGAGCTATTTGTATAGTGGTGGAACAATCTCAAAGAAAAACAAGTCTGGATGACAACCATAGTTGTCAACCACTTACCTACTGGCATAAAAAAGAGTTCTTTAAGAATTAATTATAATCCCATTTTAACTAAATCTAAAAATTGTTGAAACAAAAAATCTTATCGGTTTCATAGACGAAGAGATAAAAATCGTCTTCGAAAGGGTTTTCTATGGATGTTCAAGTTAAGCTATAGCTTACGCACGCTAAAAATGTTTTATGTCGGTCAATGCGCTTTCTACCACCGGACATTTAGGGTATTTTGGTAAGTGAAAATATTCAAAAAGGTTAACACCGTCTGCTTTTAAATAAATAAACTGATTTTAATCAAATGAATGTTTTCATTTTCTTCTGGTGAGCACTACGGAGTATTTTGTAGCGAAGCGTTTTTTTTTGTCGAACAGACTTCTCTTTTTATTTGGCACCATCCACTTCCAGGGATAAAATTAAAAAAATAAAATAAATAAAAATCATACTCTACATTATTTACTTCGGGCTTTGGACAACTCTTTCAAATTGTTCCCCTTGACAACACTCAGTCATAAAATATTGATAAACTATTGAGCCAAAGATAATTTATTTCAAAATATTTTCTCTCTCCAGAAAATTGTTCCAGACTACAAGTTAAAGAAGGGAATATCATTAACCAAAGGGAAATTAAATTGCTGCACTTTGCTCCAACATTGTATATACACAAATAACATTATGTTGAAAAAACATGAAATTTTGTACTAGAACATCAGACAATATTATTGACATTTATATCTTTATTTGTTATATTAATGCAGAGCGGCCCTCCTATTAATACAACGCTGACGTCATATATTCCTACACACCATAGCGGCCCTCCTATTAATACAACGCTGAAGTAATATATTCCTACATATCATAGCAGCCCTCCTGTTAATTCAACGCTGAAGTCATATTTTCCTACACATCATAGCGGCCCTCCTATTAATACAACGCTGAAGTCATATATTCCTACATATCATAGCAGCCCTCCTGTTAATACAACGCTGACGTCATATATTCCTACATATCATAGCGGCCCTCCCATTAATACAACGCTGACGTCATATATTCCTACATATCATAGCGGCCCTCCTATTAATTCAACGCTGACGTCATATATTCCTACATATCATAGCGGCCCTCCTATTAATTCAACGCTGACGTCATATATTCCTACATATCATAGCGGCCCTCCTATTAATTCAACGCTGACGTCATATATTCTACTCACCATAAATCATCCCGTCAGACAGCGCAGTCTTGAAGCGGAACAATTCTCTGCCAATCACAATAAAGTTTGATAACGCGCTTTCTAAACTTTATTTAAATACTTTAATTCTAGATCTGGAAATTTTAGGAAGATAAATATTGTTTCCTCCTTTGAAAGGTTATTAATCAATAATACATTCTCAGGATATTTTCCTCTGATTTGATAGAAAGTGTGTGGACTGGGTGTATTTGTATTTACTTTCACCAAGCGTACCTACATGTACTAGCACTAGATGAAAAGTGTCATTTTTTTTGGTGCACGCTCTACATTTAAAATTAATTATTTTTAAATCCTTTATATTAACTCGTTGTGTCTGTTTGTTTGAACCCTTGCTTGCTTGCTTGATTGTCACCAAACTTTTGATCAATTTTTATCCCTCTTCCTCGTAAGCTAGCGAGCTGAAATTTTGCAGGCAGTTTTGTGGCGATAATAAAAACAAATTATAAAAAAATTTCAGATCGATCGCATGTACTGTAATTAAATTATTGCATTTTTAGATTATTTTATTTATTCCTCTGTATCATGTTATTTTTTTTTAGATAGAATGTACCGGTGCGTATTATATTGAACAACCTTTCTGTCGCGCAATATGGTGCGTATTTTATTGACAACACTTTTTATAAACATATTCCTGATCGGTGCGCGTTATGTAAAACATGTTTTACGACACAACTGCAATTTTGTATTTTTTGGCTGGTCTTGCGCTGCATATTATAATGAACATTCTTTTAGTTACGTCTCGTACATAAATGATTTATAGTGAAAAACTTAGTTTTTTACGTTTTTTTTTATTTACGGTTTTTTAAATTAAATCCTTTATATTAACTCGTGATGTCTGTTTGAACCCTTGCTTGCCTGCTTGATTGTCACCAAACTTTGGATCAATTTTTATCCCTCTTCCTCGTAAGCTAGCGATCTGAAATTTTGTAGGCAGACTTGTGCCGATGATAAAAACGATGCATCAAAATTTCAGACCGATCGCATGTACTGTAATTAAATTATTGAATTTTTAGATTATTTTATTTATATCTATGTATCATGTTAAATTTTTGAGATAGTGTCGCGGTGCGTATTATATTGAACGACCTTTCTTGTCGCGCAATAAGGTGCGTATTTTATTGACAACACCTTTTTATAAACATATTCCTGATCGGTGCGCAATATATTAAACACGTTTACGAGACATACTACAATTTTATATTTTTGGATGGTCTTTCTCTGCGTATTATAATGAAAACTAGTGTATTACCCGTCAAAAATGAGGAAGTTTTCAAAATGGATATATTTAAGTTTTTGTAATTGTCCCTTTTGCCTGAAAAGCGCATAGTAAATAATCAGAAAATGTAGAGACCAAGAGAGAAAAATTAAATCTCTTTTCCATATTGAACAATTTTATGCGGACGTTTGAATATTGGGCGTTGTTTTTTTTGTGCTGTATTTTTTTCAAGGCTATTTATTTAGCGGTGCGCTTTATAAAATCTAGCGTTACGAACTTACATAGCTTGGTATATATTTTGATTATATATACGAAAATATGTGTCATGAGAAAACTCCAAGCTTAGGCTTCTCGTTATATAATATTGCATGATTAATAATAATAAAATCATGATAATAGTATATGCATAGTGAATTACACACATCATACATTGATACTGCAGCAAAGAAGTTTGAAGTACGAAGTTTTAACAAATATTGCTGAAAGAGTCAGCCGGACGTTAACTTGCAGCTTTGAATAGTTCGCACCCATTATCAGTGCACCAATAATACAACACAGTGAGTTAAAAATAAATTATGTGACTTTAATGTGATCCACACCAAGCACATCTCTGATTTGAAGCAGTTTAAGCTTCATTGATGATTATGACTTGTCAGTTTATTCGCCCATTTGTCCATACATTATTAGAACAACATTACCAAAACATGTAAAAAATAAAATGTAATTTTTACACATGTTAATAACAAAGAACTATTCATTTTGCATGAAACGTAGTAATCAAAGTTCGTCACAGGATAACAGAAAAGATTAAATTATCAACTGTTAATCATATTTAAAATTTAATATACACAATTTAGTAATTCGCATAAACGTTTTTATTATTGTCAAGTCAACACCTTTTCAAGATCTATTATGACTTGTCAGTGTATGCGCCCATTGGTCAATACATTATTACCACCACATGTATCAAAAACATGTAAACGAAAAATTGTAACTATTTACAAATATGAATGACAAAGAACTATTTATTTTGCATGAAACCTTTGAAATAAACTTTATCACTGGATAAAAGAAAATATTAAAGTATCAACAGTTAATCGTATATACAATTTAATATACACGTATTTAGGAATTGAAAGAAACGTTTTCATTATTGTCAAGTCAGCACCCCTTCCAGTTCTATATTAAAAGCAACGCTTTTTTTTAAAAATATGTCTAAGACGCATTAAAATATTAAATGTAAATAACAATGAAACAAAAACTATTGGGAGGAGTCCGATTTTTAAATATGATATTTTTTTTAAACATACAAATATGCAATCTCAAAGTTTATAAATGAAAAAAACAACAACGCTAAACTGAAGCATAAGTTGACAAATTTCATTTGCAGTACTAATTAATGGCTTTGTAGTTCAAAACGCATTGAAACTTGACAACCAAACGACAACCAATTGTAAATTTAATAAAGCGAAAAACGAATGGTGTACATTGAAATAGAAAATTAAATTTATAATTACGTAAGTAATATTTACATGTACACATACACAAAAACGCACATTTATATATATAAAAAAAATAATATTATTAATGACATCAAATAAAACATGGCTCTTTTTACTTCGCTCCCTTCACACATTAATAAAAGCTCAAGTAATGACGTCACGTCACAATATTTTATGGCCAGAAACACATTTTTTAAATCCTTTATATTAACTCGTGGTGTCTGCGGCGGACCTTGCTTGCTTGCTTGCTTGCTTGTCGCCAAAACTTTTGATCGATTTTTAACCCACTTGCTCGCAAGATAGCGAGCTGAAATTTTGCAGGCAGTTTCGTACCGATGATAAAAACAATGTATCAAAATTTCAGATCGATCGCATGTACCGTAATTAAATTATTGATTTTTTAGATTATTTTATTTATTCCTATGTATCATGCTATTTTTTGAGATAGAGCGTCGCGGTGCGTATTATATTGAACAACCTTTCTGTCGCGCAATAAGGTGCGTATTTTATTGACAGCTCTTTTTATAAACATATTCCTGATCGGTGCGCATTATATTAAACACGTTTTACGACACAACTGCAATTTTGTATTTCTGGATGGTCTGGCGCTGCGTATTATAATGAACATTCTTTTAATTACTTCTCGTACATAAAGGATTTATAGTCAAAAACTTGGTTTTTTACGGGTTGTTTTTATTTAATCTCAAAAGCAACATTTTTACTTCTATATATATTTTTAAATCGGGAGTTACCTCGCATAGCGTCACAGGCAGACACTACTTGAGTGACAGATTGCAAATTATGTTATTTAATTCTTTTAGTGACGTCTCGTACATAAGGGATTTATAGTAAAAAACTTGGTTTTTTACGGGTTTTTAAATCCTTTATATTAACTCGTGGTGTCTGCGGCCGACCGACCTTGTCGCCAAAACTTTTGATCGATTTTTAACCCACTTGCTCGCAAGATAGCAAGCTGAAATTTTGCAGGCAGTTTTGTACCGATGATAAAAACAATGTATCAAAATTTCAGATCGATCGCATGTACCGTAATTAAATTATTGATTTTTTAGATTATTTTATTTATTCCTATGTATCATGCTATTTTTTGAGATAGAGCGTCGCGGTGCGTATTATATTGAACAACCTTTCTGTCGCGCAATAAGGTGCGTATTTTATTGACAACTCTTTTTATAAACATATTCCTGATCGGTGCGCATTATATTAAACATGTTTTACGACACAACTGCAATTTTGTATTTTTGGATGGTCTTGCGCTGCGTGTTATAATGAACATTCTTTTAGTTACGTCTCATACGTAAAGGATTTATAGTCAAAAACTTGGTTTTTTACGGGTTGTTTTTATTAAAATTTAGTTTTAACTTGTGAGGTGATCTTTCACCTCATGTCATTTAAATTTCTGATTGAAATGTACTTTAACCTTTGTTACAGAAACACGACTGGCCTATATACATCTTATCTTATCTTATATTATCTTACCTTATCTATATTCTTTGTCATAATATGGCGGAAACCTATTAATAGAAATATTGAGGCTATATATATATATCTCTCTTTTTAAGGACAAATTTCATAAAAATGTAATAAAATATAGATCTACGAGTCAATATATAAATGTAGGTAAACTGAGAAGGATGTGTCTTATCATCATCATCATCATCATTTGTCCTTTGAGTTCCTTGTGGAACATAGGGCCTCTGTCAAAGCTCGCCACTCTACACGGTCCCTTGCCAGTCGCTTCAGTTCTTCCCAGCTCTTCCCAGTCCTTCCAGCCTCGTCCAACATGCTCCGTCTCCATGTACGCTTGGGTCTTCCTCGTTGTCGCTTGCCCTGGGGGTTCCAATCTAAGGCCTGCCTAGCCCTGCTGTTATCTTTCCTGAGGGTGTGTCCAATCCATCTCCACTTTCTTTCCATGATTTGTTGTTCTACTGTTCTTTGTCCACACCTCTCCCACAGCTTTGAGTTTTCGACCTTATCGAACCATTTTATCAGCTATTTGTTAATTCTTCGTTAATTTGAGACAGCTTTTTGGACTTGAAAAGAGAAAATCAGTTTCGTAATTTTACTATGCTAACAATTTGAGAACCTAGTTATTCGACTATAATTATGCTTTAAAACATTGTTACGCTAAAATGTAATCTAAAAATAGAACATTAGTCATTGAGCTATGACTTTTTCCGGTTTTAGAAATGACAAAGCCTATTACAGGAGTTCCCTTTATACAGAAGATTATTGCTCCCTACGCTTATCCATAATTTATGTCAGTCTTGCATTTTGATTAGAGTTTTAAATGTCTATAGAGTGTTGGTTTTCCTAGTTTGATCAGGCAACCCATTCCATGTTTGATTTCCAGACTGGAAGAATTAGAATTTGTGTTTTGTCTATTGCATATGGAATAAGAAAAGTGTTTTTATCCCTATGTCTATCCAATATCTTTGTGTTGTATTTCAAAGTTAGAATTAATTGCTTTATGCATTTTGGCTACTTTTCGCTTTGTTCTTCTATCCTCTAATATTTCTAGGTTTTATGATTTAAGTAATCATAAACAACTATAATAATAAACTTTCAAATAAAATAGTTTTTATAATGATTGACCAATTAGTTTGTTGCGTATTTTGAAAAATTTAAAAAGTATGACATGCCCATCTCTACCCCACTAGTTTCAATTGTGTATATTCGTCAGTGATGAATCTGGCAGCTCTTGTTTCAATTTATTTTAGTTTATCATTTTGTGGTGGATGGGCCCATACAAAAGATGCATATTCTAGGTCAGTTTTCAACAAAGTAAGAAAGCATTTTAGTTTTTCACTCTTTGACGTCTGTATACGTTTCTCTTTATAAAGCGTGATGTTTTTCTGCATTTTTAAATTACTTCTCTGACAATGGTATTCCATGATAGCTTGTCATTTATTATTATATCTCAGTGTTTTGCATCTTTAGGTTAGTTGTTTTCATGTATGAAAAGTTTTCATTTATTTGTGTTGTACCCCTTTGGTTTTTAAGATAAGATAAGTCAAAATCTTGCCCCCTACTCCCCCCCCCCGGTGAAATTTAAGTGTACAATGTCCAATTATAAGTTTGTGGAATTTTATACTATGTAAATTCATCAGTTTGTGGAATAGTGTACGATGTACCTTCATCATTTTGTGGAACTGTGAACAATTTACATTCATTAGTTCGTGGAATAGTCTATAATGTACATTCATCAGTTTGTTGAATTGAATGGAAAGATTGTACGATGGCGTGACTCCGCATGTGCGTGACTCCCCCCCCCCACCTCCACACCCCCTCCATGGTTGCGTCACTCACAACCCAGCCTGCTAACAAACAAGGCGTAAAACAGAATTGGACAAGGGACTTAAGACTTAAGCCGCTTGTTACAGGGAATCTCATGTTAGTCGTGAGCTTGAACTGAGCAACTGTTTGGTTACAGGGAATCTCATGTTAGTCTGAGCTTGAACTGAGCAACTGTTTGGTTACAGGGAATCTCATGTTAGTCTGAGCTTGAACTGAGCGACTGTTTGGTTACAGGGAATCTCATGTTAGTCTGAGCTTGAACTGAGCAACTGTTTGGTTACAGGGAACCTCATGTTAGTCTGAGCTTGAACCTAGCAACTGTTTGGTTACAGGGAATCTCATGTTAGTCTGAGCTTGAAACGAGCAACTGTTTGGTACAGGGAATCTCATGTTAGTCTGAGCTTGAACGGAGCAACTGTTTGGTACAGGGAATCTCATGTTAGTCGTTAGGTTCAAGTGAGCAACTGGTTTATCAAACATTCAATTAATGTAAATTATGAGGAAAGAGCTGAGGCCTTACAACATGTTATGATAAATAATATGAGTCAGTTAAGAAGATGTTATAAATGATTGATTAAATCTTTAATTATTGATATATTTTGGTCTGTAATAATATCGGTAATGGGTAGGCACTCGTTTCTAAACATGGTCTTAATGGTAGCATATCCGGTTCACTTGCCCCATTAGTTGAGTAAATGAAGAGATTACTTTAAGATGACATTTAAAAGTTGATTAAACGTTACATTTGTTTAAATTAAGAAAATAACACCAGTCGTTGGCATGGCTTATTTTTCAGTAACGGGTGACAATGTGAAAATGGGACAATGTGACAATGTCACAACGTGACAATGTGACAATCTGACAATGTGACAATGGTTCAGACGCAGCTACTCAGTACATTTGAGAAAATAAGTACATGTATATTGTGTATTTTTTTACGTTGTCTATATTCATACAATTAATATAAAAATAATCCTTGCTGTTGATTTTAAAGAAAATTGTTTAAGTTAAAAGTACATTTACTTCAAGTGAGAAATCCACAAGAAATGTTAGTTTGGCGGGGACGGTAAGAAACGTATTTGGAATTATTTGGTTAATATATCAAAAGATGTTCCCCGAAAGTTCCCCGATTTTGTTTTAAAATCATAAAGGTCCCATAAATCCGTGGGCACTTCAAAAAATGCTTTTGATAACATCATAAAGCTTTTTAATCAGATTTTTTTTTGAAACACGATCTAATTAATGTTGTTCACATGCCGACAAAGCGCAATAAAAACATGCTATTTTTTAACACAGCACCAGATGTAAATCAGGTTTTTTAAAGCAAGTGTCGAAAGAAAGAATGAAAACAAACACAAATAAAATGAACTGGAAAAAATGCAAACAATTTGGAGAGCTGCTGGATTTAATTAAATTGACATTCAGCAAAAAGCTTCTTTAGATGAAAAAATCAACAAATTGGTCAGAAAAGACGCCTGATGTAATCAGGTATTCTTTTTTAAAAAGGGGATTCCTTTTTAATGGCAACACCTGGGAATTTAGGTCATGCAGTGTTGGTCCGTTAAAACCTTTACTATAACCCTAACCCGGTAGCTTATAACCTGTTTAAACTAAGGACACAGACGAAGTAAAGTTCATCCTTCAGGTAACAAGTGGGAAAACAGCTACCTGACCTTTTCGGTATTCCCTCCTACCAGACCTGCTCCAGTATTAACTCTTACCTGACCTGCTCCAGTATTACCTCTTACCTGACCTGCTCCAGTATTACCTCTTACCTGAACTTCTCCCGTATTAACTCTTACCTGACCTGCTCCAGTATTACCTCTTACCTGACCTGCTCCAGTATTACCTCTTACCTGAACTGCTCCCGTATTAACTCTTACCTGACCTGCTCCAGTATTACCTCTTAGCTGACCTGCTCCAGTATTAACTCTTACCTGACCTGCTCCAGTATTAACTCTTACCTGACCTGCTCCAGTATTAACTCTTACCTGACCTGCATTTTTTTTATTTCAAGCGTTCTAAAAACAAAGACAAAAACCCTACATATTAAGGATTTTCGAGTGCAAAGAAAAGAAAACATCATTTAAATTCAAAAATGATTGAATCAAAATACCGACAGAATAGGAGATTATTTTATTTTTTATGATATATACTTCCCATGGCTAACTATTAAGTTGTCCGAATTTCACTAATTACAGATAAAGTTTAAAATCAGCTGTCTACGTAAGTCAGCATGAAATTTAACAAAAAACAACACCATCGCTTTATTTATTTGGATCACTCTAATAACTACGATATTTTCAACATGTTTCAAATCATTTCATTCATCCAAAAGCTGATCCAAGATTCTGATCCTTTATACTTTTTATTATCCAAACGCCCGTCACTCACAAGAGTCCTAATCAAGCATTTACCTTTAAACTATGATTATATATCCTTGTAAATATTGTTTGAATTACCATACCCTTGTAATAAACATATTCCCAACTCATACGGCATATCAGCTCTGTGTCAATTCCATGTTTCCATTTACGCATTTAGACCGCTTCCCCCGTCATGACGGTGTTTGGTGACCGATCCTTGCAGGGATCCAAAACCACAGGTCGTGTCTCCCTGCCATTTCGGTGTCCCAGCATGCCCCCTGTGTCCGTCAGATCTGTACGTCTGTTTGCGTGTCAGTGAGAACTGTATGTACGTCTGCGTGTCTGAGTGGTGGTATCATGAAAAGATCCTTTGTTTTAGCTGACTGTGAGGGAATTTATGGGGATAGTGATAGTAGAGTTGACTTAAAAGTCTCTACATCAGTTTTACTGTATCACTCTTTCAAGTATTTGTGTGGTTTTCCCCCCGATATTTTGTGTTCTTGAAGCGATCAGGAATTTTGAAAGAAGCATAAAGGAGAAGTCAGCTTAATAGTAACGCCATTTAATTGAGTTACCAAATCAAGAGTTGGATTAATTAGCGTGAGTTAAGAAGCACTTATTTATGTAGTGCAAGGCAGTCTACAATTTAAAAAAAATTAAAGGTTTAATTATCTACCAGGATACCATTTAATATAAGAGCAAGGTTCCATCTCGGGGATGTTATATTAACTTCTTTTGAATCCAGCATCTGTGATCGTAAGTTTAGAAGTGAATCTTTTATATAGTAACAGTCGCACAAAATCAATGAATTAACAAAGGAATATCAGACAACTTGGAAAAAGCAAACTATTGTATGCATCTCGAGAAACTAATTAACATGAAGATTTATGAAAGAGTGTCACTAAAAGTTGTTACAGTTACAAGCCTCACGTTAATTTACTGTGTAACGCACATCCATTGTGGCGGGCCATATGAATGGATGAAGCCGGACAAACTGGACCACCTGGACGCCCTGTTTCATTCTGTCAATGCAGGAAACTGTCATTCAAAGAGCAAACAACAGCTACTCATGAGGAGTGACGTAGTATCACAACTTCCGGTTTACAACCAACTTCTGTCAAAAGTTTGGTACAGAAATAGGACGTCTTTAATCCACATCCATAATATGGCGCTGAACAGAGCAATGTTTCACAGGTAAGTACTAAACAGAGTATATTTCACAGATAAGTACTAAACAGAGTATGTTTCACAGGTAAGTACTAAACAGAGTATGTTTCACAGGTAAATACTAAACAGAACAATGTTTCACAGGCAATTACTAAACAGAGTATGTTTCACAGGTAAGTACTAAACAGGGGACGCGGTGATCGAGTGGAAGCGCGCTCGACTAGCGGACCGATGGTCACTGGTTCGAATCCTTGTGAAGGCAAGGATCTGTTCCCGGGGCCTAGGGCGTCCCTGAGTCACCTAGCTCCGAATGGGTACCTAACACTAGTTAAGCGGCTGGGTAATGCGTGGAGCCCACAAAGCCGTGGCTTGTGGACGCTGCATCACTTGCCAACAGATCATCTGTCATGGTCTGTGGACGCAATTATCTTCTGCATAGAAGGAGCGTCTGTATGGATAAGATAAGATAAGAGCCATGTTTCAAAATGTAAATACTAAACAAATTAATGTTTCATAGGTAAGCACTAAATAGAGCAAATTTTCACAGTTACAGAACTAGCAATTGCTGAAGCAGGGACAAGTTTACCTTTCATGGCTAGGCACTAACTAAATTGAGAAATTTTTGTTGTTGAATGTAAATATATGATTGTATACTGTTGTTTTTTTACGTTACAGAAATACCTTGGATGTGTTCTTTTGAATGATTTTTAAATTTTTTTTTGTTATATCTGTGTGTTGTAAATGGGCTAAACACGCCTTCATACAATGCCATCAAAAGATATTCCAATTTTTTTGGATCATTAAATCATCTTACCGTTGTACAGTGTGTCGCAACAATGGTAATTAGTTGAAGGCATTTTCCAGCAATAATCATTCACCAAAGATTATAATAATGTCAATTAATGTTATATTTTATTTCAAAAATCTGTGATAAGTCAAAAAATGTTGTCATCTACTCTGCTTCATGGATGGGAATGGTGAATGGTGAAGTCGGAAGAACAACATTTCAGTAGTTAAAATCTTACTCTTCTGATGGTATTTTACATTTTTTTATAATCTGCTGAAGCCGTCACCCCTCAGATAGAAGTGGTCGGTCGGAGTAAACATGAACAACTCTTCGGTACGGGTTTTAGCTCAACAACGTAAAAATATTGAGTCCTATCTCGCAAGCGGGGTATAAAAAAAGTTCGATAATCTTGGACTATAAGGCCTTGTCATTTTATTGTCTGTCGCAGACTATTATCTATATTAGGAGAGATGTATATTTACATTGAATTAATTTTATTAAATCCTTTATATTAACTCGTCGTGTCGGTCGCCAAAACTTTGGATCGATTTTAAGCCACTTCCTCGTAAGCTCGCGAGATGAAATTTTGCAGGCAGTTACGTGCCGATAATAAAAACAATGTTTCAAAATTTCAGATCGATCGCATGTACCGTAATTAAAAAATGGATTTTTAAGATTATTTTATGTATTCCTATGTATCATGTTATTTTTTGAGATAGAGTGTAAGGGTGCGCATTATATTGAACAACTTTTCTGTCGCGCAATAAGGTGCGTATTTTATTGACAACACTATTTATAAACATATTCCTGATCGGTGCGCATTATATTAAACACGTTTTACGAGACATAACTACAATTTTGTATTTTTTGGATGGTCTTGCGCTGCGTATTATAATGAACATTCTTTTAGTTACGTCTCGTACATAAAGGATTTATAGTGAAAAACTTGGTTTTTTACGGTTTTTTATAGCATAATTAACTCGTGGTGTCTGGTTGTTTGTCGAAAAAACTTTGGATCAATTTTAACCCACTTCCTCGTAAGCTAGCGAGCTGCCATTTTGCAGGCAGTTTCGTACCAATGACAAAAACTAAGTATCAAAATTTCAGATCGACCGCATGTACTGTATTTAAATTATTGAATTTTGTAGTTTATTTTATTTATCTCTATGTATCATGTTAAATTTTTGAGATAGAGTGTCGTGGTGCGTATTTTATTGAACGACCTTTCTGTCACGCAATAAGGTGCGTATTTTATTGACAACACTTTTTATAAACATATTCCTGACCGGTGCGCATTATATTAAACATGTTTTGCGAGACATAACTACAATTTTGTATTTTTGGATTGTCTTGCGCTGCATATTATAATGAACATTCGTTTAATTATGTCTCGTACATAAAGGATTTATAATCAAAAACTTGGTTAGCTAGCTTACGAGGAAGTGGCTTAAAAATCGATCAGAAGTATTTTCGACAAACAAACAAGAAAGCAACCAGAAACTACGAGTTAATATAAAGGATTTAAAAATGGTTTGTTGCGGAATTTTGTTTAAAGTTAGTTAGCCGTGTTCAAAGTAAAAAAAAATCTCGTATGTAAATTTTCCCAGCATGAATTTTTTGGGGCTCTTTTTACAAATTTGTTGCGTGGTAATTCTAAACTGCTGCGTGACATCGGTCAGATATCTGCGCGGATGCGAAGATTAAAAGGTAGGATTGATCTTGTTATGAATTATCTTCAGTAAAATGTAACAGTTAATTCAAGATTAGGTTAACATCATTTATAGTACAGATAACAATTGTCATCGCTTCAGTTACATACTTCAAAAGATGAATGACTCTGACAGTTTTCATAAGCTACCCGACTGGAGATATTTCTACTTCAGCGCCGCCTCTGATGTCAATGCCAACCCTAACGTGCTCAATGGAAGCGCCTTATATTTTGACACTGATAGCCACTATCCTAATTGGTAAGTCATGCCATGATGAAACTATAAGCAGGTAGAAAAATGTCAATCACAGAAGGCCATTTTAAGTACCCTCAAAGTGGTTCAATAAAAATTGAAACAACTACAGAAATATGGGATGTGATGGTATATTATTAAACTAAATTTGCCTTAAATCTTGTCATTGCCAAATAATATTAAAATTCTGTGGAGTTTAAAAAAAATAATATGAAATGTTCATTTTCTTTTCATTGGTAATAAATTAAATAATACATTCCATTGGGCATAACGATGGACAATTATGTTAGAGTAAGAAAATTTGACATTTGCAAGTTTGTCAGTTTATTTTGTATGCATGCTTATCCATTCCAGTTTTTTTCAGTTTCATAATCAACTCGACGCATTATACCATCTTTAATTACAACCGACATCTTACAACTTATGGAAGTCTAATCGCATTAGTACAATTAGGATTATAAAAGTGATGTTTGAATTAACTATATGTGTGATATTGTTTAATTCTGTCCCCTTCTGTTGTATAAATTGTTTGTAGGCTCCCAACGCTACCATTTAACAAGACCATCCGCTTGTTTGGCCCAAGAGCATTCAGATGGGACGACTACAGGGACCAGGACAATATCCTACGTGAACCTACACGGACAGTTGTCAAAGTCACGGATACAGGGAGTGGAAGCAACAACTACACGCACACTGGATATAAAATGAACACATGGTGAGCATAGGGGAGTAGAAACAAATGTAAATGCGGCTTTAATTAACGCATGGTGAGGGGGGAGTAGAGACAAATGTGGCTTTAATGAACACATGGTGAGGGGGGGCTGTAGAGACAAATGTAGCTTTAATGAACACATGGTGAGGGGGGGGGGTGTAGAGACAAATGTGGCTTTAATGAACACATGGTGAGGGGGGGGGGCTGTAGAGACAAATTTGGCTTTAATGAACACATGGTGAGGGGGAGAGTAGAGACACATGTGGCTTTAATGAACACATGGTGAGTGGGGGGGGCTGTAGAGACAAATGTGGCTTTTCGGACAGTATGATGTCATTAGAGAACATTAAAAACCAGCTGATTGCTTCTGACTGAGTTAGCGCCATGTAATAAAATGAAATATACTGTGTGAAGCATGTTTTGTTGTCGATCGGTAGAGTTAGGTGTCATTAGAGATTGAATGTTTCGACAGAGGTTGGGGAATATCAATGGTGATGTCATTGAACATTAGAGGATTTCAGTGGTGATTAGAGGATTTCAGTGGTGATTTGAGGATTTCAGTGGTGATTTGAGGATTTCAGTGGTGATTTGAGGATTTCAGTGGTGATTAGAGGATTTCAGTGGTGATTTGAGGATTTCAGTGGTGATTTGAGGATTTCAGTGGTGATTTGAGGATTTCAGTGGTGATTTGAGGATTTCAGTGGTGATTTGAAAATGTCATCGGTCTGCAGTATGTCACTACTAGCCCACCAGACTGCTAACTAGCATTGGAATATATGTTAACCCGTGCACTTACAGGTATCATACCTGGCTGCCAGACAGTCAAGGACACGAAGATTCGTTGACCAAGTTCACGTATTACGTCGGCATCAAACAGTCCAACCTGACAGGTAGGTCAACTTGACATTTTTGGGCTCGGGGGTTAAAGGTTAACTTTTAGGACACATGACTTATTACATAGAGCCGATCATTAGTTTTACACCGGGAAGTCGATTGAGGCAAGAAAATTACGGTACATGTTTGATTTAACAGTGTAACTAGGTGAGCGTCGAGACACATGGAGGAGATATCTTATATCATGTAGGAAGGAAACTGGTCTGTCTATTTCAAATAATATTCACCTGTAAACAAAAGGATAATCCCTTCTAATGTTCTACTGTCTCTTACCAATGAGTTATGATCATGTCAATAAAGAACTCAGTGGTTCATGAAATCTAGTTTATTTCTGTAACATCCCTTGTCCTATAAATACATAACTAATTCCACGATTTCCTTCTGATGAAACATCGATGTTTTTATTACAAGTGAAATTTTTTTGCTATTAGCAAATATTAAATATTTTTTAAATATATTCTCTTCTTCAAAATTTGTGTTTCTTTGGTAAGAACGTAGACAAAAACTTACTAAATCAGACATTTTTTAAATTTCAAATTAAAAAAGGATGTGTAATTTCACTTAACATTATCATAGAAATATCCGGGTATTCAGTCTCATCTATTTGATTAAGATACAAATCAAATATCCGGGTATCGTTAGGACTTTCCCAAACACAAGAGTTGGTTTGAGTCAATCGGAGTGTCCGAATATTACAAGCACCTGTTGAATTTTTTTTTGAAATTAAAATGTAGAAAACGTATTATAACTTCTAAACTTATGCTAAACAACATTCTTTTAATGAAAAGCGAGTTTAAAAATCTTAACATTACGTAATGACACATCATGAGGTTTAAATCTGACAAATGACAGAATCAATTAAAAAAATTGCATACGTTTTTTAAATGTTGAAATGTTCCCATTTCATGTTGTTCTAATTGTTAAGGTCCTTTGGAGTTTTTACAGTTACCGGCCTTTTCTCTTATTTTAGAGCTGCGTGCATTACTTCATGTCCTCTCTTATTCGCCAGGAACATTTCAAACAAAAGATTATGAACATGTGGCTTTCTTCGGACCATCCATGCCGGGGGCCGGTGACTCGGATCCTAAAATGCTCCCTGTTCAGTTCACGGCGCCCTACTTTGACTGTGGGGGCGCCAAAAAGTGGGTGGTCAGTGCCGTGTCGCCAGTTGTAGATTTCATGCCCAGATATTCCAACTTTACACACCTGCGGCGTCAGATGTAAGTGGTTCCTATTACAGGGGTCAGAGGTGAGTGGTTCCTATTACAGGGGTCAGAGGTGAGTGGTTCCTATTACAGGGGTCAGAGGTCAGTGGTTCCTATTACAGGGGTCAGATGTCAGTGGTTCCTTTTACAGGGGTTAGAGGTCAGTGGTTCATATTACAGGGGTCAGAGGTCAGTGGTTCCTATTTCAGGGGTCAGAGGTCTGTGGTTCCTATTACAGGGGTCAGAGGTCAGTGGTTCTTATTACATGGGTCAGAGGTCAGTGGTTCCTATTACAGGGGTCAGAGGTGAGTGGTTCCTATTACAGGGGTTATCAAAAGACCAGGGCTAGAGTACCCCACATTTATGCAGAATTAATAGTTGGACAAATCAAATGGAAGTAAGGGGTTCCTATTACAGGGGTTTCAAAAGATCAGGGCTAGAGTACCCCACATTTATGCAGAATTAATAGTTGGACAAATCAAATAGGAGTAAGTTGTTTCTGTTACAGGGGTTATTAAAAGATCAAGGCCAGAGTACCCCACATTTAGGCAGAGGTTAATTTTTGGACAAATCAAATAAAGTATATTCTCTTAATGCCATGTTTATGGGGGACCCCTGCGTCAAACTGACACTCCCCGAAATCCTGATGTCTTTTTTTCTGTTAGTAGTGGCGGGAGACGAAAAATCCGTTACGCAGCTACCTTCAAGTGCGACGGCAGAACTCCATTTAAATACGCTAATTTGATACTTTAGTATGACTTATCGGGGCTGTGTGAATTATGAAATCTGGATTTCAGTTATCACTAGGTTATGACGTATAATATGTCAAGCAGCCTGGAATAATTGACGCTATCATTGTTAGCAACAGATCATTACATACTGTCGTAATATTGTGGGTAATGGTTTGACCTGCTTGTTTAATGGAAAGTTTTATTGGCAGATGGCATTGTTTGTTTAATAAATTCTCTTAATTATCACTTATTCTTTGATTTCTCTGAGGAAAACAATAAGGCCTCTGAAAAAAATGCCACTTAATTAAAAAGGTCACTTAATCATCTTTAGTTTTTCCACGTTCTTTCTGTTCTCTAAACCTCATCAAACAACGACCCCATGCCGCGTGGAAATGTCTTCTTTTTTTATATTTCCCCTTGTACAACAAGCTTCACGCGTGCGCTGATTTCACAAAACATTTTACTTCTTTAAAAAATGTTTTAGAACTTGAACTTTTTCAAAATTCTTATTTGAATTTTGTGGATAGAATGTTTGTTAAGACATGAAACAATTTGATTACGTGATATATAAATGTTGGTTTTTGTGTTTTGCTGACCTCAAGGTTTGTCGGTGTAATCGTCATGGACATTGACCTGAACAAGATCGACTTCAACTCGTGTGGGGTCAGTCCAGGGAACCCAGGTCCCAGTTACCTTTCTGGCATAGACAGGTGTAAGAGCACCACATCAGTAAGTTTTCATGACTGAGTAGGTCCGGGCTCTACATGGGCTGTAGCATGACTGAGTAGGTCCGGGCCCTACATGGGCTGTAGCATGACTGAGTAGGTCCGGGCCCTACATGGGCTGTAGCATGACTGAGTAGGTCAGGGCCCTACATGGGCTGTAGCATGACTGGGCAGGCCATGGCCTAACATTGACTGTAGTGCCAAAGATGATAATGGTGAATGCCAAAGAAAAATGAGTGTCTGTCAACAACATGGATATATTTGGGAGACCAGCTTGAGGTGTGATTGCTGGAAAATGTTTGAACCAGGGGTAGATTTAATTTTAGGTGAAAATGGATCGATCCATGGAATGGGAGGAGACTTTCAGATGAATTAAAGACGTACGGTCTTCTTAGTCTGCCCAATTAACGGTGTAAGGTCGTCTTAGTTTGCCCAATTAACGGCGTAAGGTCGTCTTAGTTTGCCCAATTAACGGCGTAAGGTCGTCTTAGTCTGCCCAATTAACGGTGTAAGGTCGTCTTAGTCTGCCCAATTAACGGCGTAAGGTCGTCTTAGTCTGCCCAATTAACGGCGTAAGGTCGTCTTAGTCTGACCAATTAACGGCGTAAGGTCGTCTTAGTCTGCCCAATTAACGGCGTAAGGTCGTCTTAGTCTGCCCAATTTTAAAGAGCAATGTTAAAGCATGTTTTGAGCGAAAAAAGAGGCATTGAAATTTCTAGAGTAGACTTTAAATTATAAAATCTGCTTGATGTCATTGGTAGAAGATAAATTGGAAAATTTTTGGGCGGCAGAGTGTAATTATCTATTTTTTGCCTAAATTTCTACGAAATTGTAGAAAACAAAGAGACACGCCGGGTTCAGGAAGATAAAGTTGTCAAGAGACTGGCCTAATCAGACGAGGATTAGCGAGAGGATTTTTGTTGAAACTGAAAGTAAAATCGATAACTCTCGTTTTGAACAACGCTCGTCGGCATTGAGGGTCTACCATTACTCCGTGTGCTGCTCGTGAGCATCAACAAGTTACCATTACTCCGTGTGCTGCTCGCCAGCATCAACAAGTTACCATTACTCCTAGTGCTGCTCGCCAGCATCAATAGATTACCATTACTCCGTGTGCTGCTCGCCAGCATCAATAGGTTACCATTACTCCTAGTGCTGCTCGCCAGCATCAAGAGGTTACCATTACTCCTAGTGCTGCTCGCCAGCATCAAGAGGTAACTATTACTCCGTTGAAAGCAGCAGACGCTTGTCGACCTAGATAATTTGGAGGATTTTGTAAAGTGTGTCTGGTTACAACTCACCAAGCTATACATAACTAAACAGTGTTCTAAAGATAGATTAGCAATCGATAGGGAAGATAGCAAAATGAATTGCGCTTTTCAAGTAAGATTCTTATAATAGTAAACTTCTATATTAGCGGGAGTTAATTTTAACTGCCATTGTGCCACGCAACAGGGCAAACTCAAGGAAAACATCATCTCTCACTTCAAAAACAAACAAACCAACAATAAACAAAAATACATGTCGCAATTTATAAATTAAACTCTTGAAACTACTCCATATCAATGGTTGTCATAGACAAACAGCTGTTTTTAATACGTTTGTTTCTAATGAATATACATAATTATATATTCAATAATAAATAGCTTTCAATATAAGCACACATTTTCAATTAAGTTCGATTCCTGTGCAAGAAGAAAACAAGACATTTATCAATGTTTTAACATATACTAAGCATCTACATTTAAAAAAAAACTATTTGATTTTTGAAGAATTTATTATTGTTATTATTTTATTATAATTTTAAATAAAAATGAATTTTACATTTGGGAGCATAAAGAATATTTTTTAAAAGTATATATTACAAGTAAAGAGCTTCAGGTTACGAGTACTTCAATTTATAATTACGCCGTAAATGAAGTCAATGTTAGCGACTTGTACATTCTAAGCTCACATTATTAAAATTCTAAATTAACAGAAGGATAGATACTTGAGACCATGTTTAAACTTTTGGTTTTTTTTTAAATTATTATTTTATTTTAACTTCTTTTGTAATATGTTTTCCAATCGACCATACATCATCATAAAATTGTATCCTGAACTCTTGTCCGTCTAAATTTGACGGTGCTCTTTTTTAAAATGAAACGCCCAGAACTTAGTTTAAACATATTTTGTAAAATCTAAATATATAATTCACCAAAGCGAGTATGCGCAAACAAGCATGACGAATGACCTGCGCTGGGGTCGACCAATCAGTTTATGGTTGGCATGTCTCGAGACCAACAATGGTTCGCTTGCGTTGTTTCTTCACCGACTAACATGTGATTCGTTTTGTAGTGGTTATCACGTCCACCTTACACATGGTAGGTCCTGGGTTCAAGCCCCAGCGAAAACATAATTTTTTAATTTTAAAAATGTGTATTTGTGCCCGTTCTTTTCCCCATTTTTTGTGAACATGACTGACCCTCGCTAGGATCGGCCAATCACAGTTTATGGCTAGGGTGGTGAAGGGTGGTGGGCAGGTAGGAAACCGCAGTGCGAATGTCTCGAGACCAACAATGCGTCGGTGGTTCTTCCCAAGGACGTTCACTCGCATTGTTTCGATTTCTTCATGCTGTAGTATGTGTCCGTTCTTTCCCCCCTTTCTTTGCACTATCCATGAGCAAGTCTGCGTCGTATGCTACGCCGCGGGGCGCATCTAGTTTATATAATTTCAACATCATTCTCTTGAGTAGTTTTGTTTTTATCAGTCCATACTTCCTCCTTAAGGGGCCGTCCATAAAGTACGTCACGCTCCAGAGGGGGGGGAGGGGGTGTAAGAAAGTGTTACAGTTTGTGACAGGGGGGGGGGTTTGCCCATGTGTGACGTCACGGTGTATTAAATGAAATTTTAATTATTTTGTTAATAAAAAAGGAATTTTTATTCGAAAGTGTGAAGTACTTTAGGGGGAGGGGGGGTCCAAGATTTGTGACAATTTGTGACAGGGGGAGGGGGGAGTTAAAAATGGTCAAAAATAGCGTGACGTACTTTATGGACGGCCCCTTTATGTTTCTCTTTTCAAAGTGCAAGCACAAACATGGATTCGGTCTTAAAAGAGGCGGATACGTCTGTGTCTGCAAACCAGGTACCCGATGGCCTTGGTGGCAGGAGCCGCCCTACCAGGGTGCCGACATCGAAGTGGCCACGGAAGACGAGTACAAGGCTGGTTTCACATGTTTGAAAAATCAGCGTAAGAAAATATCCAGTCTATCTATGGTTGTCAACACGCAGTTTAGTTTATCTGTTTATGTATACCAGCCAGCTCAGTCTGTCTTTGATTACAAACTGACTATAAGTCAATCAATTACCTCTGTGTTCTGTTTCTTAATGATCGACTATTTTACATTTTAACTGTAATGTTTTTTCCCTGGAGGCTGATAATAATAGGTCTTCTGCTATTTTATTTGAATGACTTTTTTTCCCCATAAGCTTTGAAAGTATAATTTAATGTAAGACTGAATATGAAAATCACTGAAGTTTTTTTTTAAATTAAAATTATAATTGACCCAACTCATTTGCTCCTTTTTACGTTTGTTTGCTTATCTTGAACCTGAAATCACGTGACCATCAGACACCTTAGTTCTGCCCGTCATTGACCAGTTCCCTGGAGTCGGTGGGGCAGGAAGGGATGACGTCATCAGTAGTGCTGGTCTACCAAGCAACGTTCATACTGAAAGTCACGTCAACAAGGAAACTTCACCAGGTAAAGAGAACAATAAAAAATAATTTCATTCGTTAGGTCAGTCTTTGAGTTTATCTAGCGCAAATTCATAGTCGAAAACAACAAAGAAAAACAAAGTCTTCTGAAAATTTAAAATTACTTTCTTACTCTACAAAAGATTTTATTTTCGACAAGGTAATGTCCCTTTCATACAGATGATGTCTGATTGGAGACCCGACGTTAACTGTTAAGACATTATTTAAAATACATTTAAATGTTACACAATAGAATTACTTGATTACTTTCACCACCCGCCTTAACAATGCATTTTACCTGTTAGTTCATTTTGTGATACGTAAAGTGGTAATAATTGTGTAGTTTAAAAATATCATTCATTAATATTTTTAGAAATTCAGATTAAGGGCGGTATAATGTATTTGAAAATTTCGTTTATTAATCTTGTTGGACATTCATATTAAGCAAAGTATAAAAATGTCTTTACTGCACATTTCTTAGGGGATGTTCCTGCCGTCCAACACACGCCATCACGTGATCACACAGACTTGATGAAAGTACAAAACATCATGAGACAAGCCGACCTAATACGAGAGTTTCAGATAAGAGTGTGTTTTTGTCCTTGTAGATTTCTTACTAGTGAAGAGACTTAGTTTATGACGATTAATGGACTGGGTAAAATATGCTGACAAATCAGAAACACTTATCTTCTAAATAATATTCTAATTCAAATGACAATGAAACTTCGATTTTCATTGAAAACTGTCCTAGTGCAAACCGTTGAGAACTGCTGGATGTCTTGTTTTTATGGAATTATATTTGATTACATTTTTACTTCTAACGGGGTAAAAAAACTTGAGAACGTTTCAAACTAGAGAGATTATCTTTCAATATGTGGTAGGTTAAATATAATCCTTAAATTATGAAGGTGTACTAAATTTATTTATGCATTCAAACGTATTATTATGAGCCTTTTAACAACTGCAAATCTAACTCCCTAACAATTTACTGGACACTGAACTATATGAACAGCCCATTTCCACTTTATTGGTACATATACATTTAAATTGATGTAAATTGTATATTGAATTATTATTAAATAATAATAATAATTAACCTCTTGGTGGTGATTTAAAGAATATCTTTTAAGGCAAACATAACGAAATTATTTTCGGGGTTTAAGAAAAATGTATACATACAATTTTTGGACTGTTCCTATTTATGTTTAATTTTGACCTTGCCAAAGTAAAAATAATGCAAAGATTTTATGCAAATCGCCCCACCTTACTTGTGTAGAATATATATATATAGATTGTTTACATTTGGATTAAATATGTTACGATCTTGTAGACAGTATGATGACTCTGTTGAGGTTGGCCTTCAGATCTGTTTGGATGTGTTACGATCTTGTAGATAGTATGATGACTCTGTTGAGGTTGGCCCTCAGATCTGTTTGGATGTGTTACGATCTTTTAGACAGTATGATGACTCTGTTGAGGTTGGCCTTCAGATCTGTTTGGATGTGTTACGATCTTGTAGACAGTATGATGACTCTGTTGAGGTTGGCCCTCAGATCTGTTCGGTTGTGTTACGATCTTGTAGAAGGTCTGGTAACTCTGTTGAGGTTGGCCCTCAGATCTGTTTGGATGTGTTACGATCTTGTAGACAGTATGATGACTCTGTTGAGGTTGGCCTTCAGATCTGTTTGGATGTGTTACGATCTTGTAGATAGTATGATGACTCTGTTGAGGTTGGCCCTCAGATCTGTTTGGATGTGTTACGATCTTTTAGACAGTATGATGACTCTGTTGAGGTTGGCCTTCAGATCTGTTTGGATGTGTTACGATCTTGTAGATAGTATGATGACTCTGTTGAGGTTGGCCCTCAGATCTGTTTGGATGTGTTACGATCTTGTAGACAGTATGATGACTCTGTTGAGGTTGGCCTTCAGATCTGTTTGGATGTGTTACGATCTTGTAGATAGTATGATGACTCTGTTGAGGTTGGCCCTCAGATCTGTTTGGATGTGTTACGATCTTGTAGACAGTATGATGACTCTGTTGAGGTTGGCCTTCAGATCTGTTTGGATGTGTTACGATCTTGTAGACAGTATGATGACTCTGTTGAGGTTGGCCCTCAGATCTGTTTGGTTGTGTTACGATCTTGTAGAAGGTCTGGTAACTCTGTTGAGGTTGGCCCTCAGATCTGTTTGGATGTGTTACGATCTTGTAGACAGTATGATGACTCTGTTGAGGTTGGCCTTCAGATCTGTTTGGATGTGTTACGATCTTGTAGACAGTATGATGACTCTGTTGAGGTTGGCCTTCAGATCTGTTTGGATGTGTTACGATCTTGTAGACAGTATGATGACTCTGTTGAGGTTGGCCTTCAGATCTGTTTGGATGTGTTACGATCTTGTAGACAGTATGATGACTCTGTTGAGGTTGGCCTTCAGATCTGTTTGGATGTGTTACGATCTTTTAGACAGTATGATGACGTGGTTGAGGTTGGCCCTCAGATCTGTTTGGATGTGTTACGATCTTTTAGACAGTATGATGACTCTGTTGAGGTTGGCCTTCAGATCTGTTTGGATGTGTTACGATCTTGTAGACAGTATGATGACTCTGTTGAGGTTGGCCCTCAGATCTGTTTGGATGTGTTACGATCTTGTAGACAGGTATGATGACTCTGTTGAGGTTGGCCCTCAGATCTGTTTGGATGTGTTACGATCTTGTAGACAGTATGATGACTCTGTTGAGGTTGGCCCTCAGATCTGTTTGGATGTGTTACGATCTTGTAGACAGTATGATGACTCTGTTGAGGTTGGCCCTTCAGATCTGTTTGGATGTGTTACGATCTTGTAGACAGTATGATGACTCTGTTGAGGTTGGCCCTCAGATCTGTTTGGATGTGTTACGATCTTGTAGAAGTATGATGACTCTGTTGAGGTTGGCCCTCAGATCTGTTTGGATGTGTTACGATCTTGTAGACAGTATGATGACTCTGTTGAGGTTGGCCTTCAGATCTGTTTGGATGTGTTACGATCTTGTAGATAGTATGATGACTCTGTTGAGGTTGGCCCTCAGATCTGTTTGGATGTGTTACGATCTTGTAGACAGTATGATGACTCTGTTGAGGTTGGCCTTCAGATCTGTTTGGATGTGTTACGATCTTGTAGACAGTATGATGACTCTGTTGAGGTTGGCCCTCAGATCTGTTTGGATGTGTTACGATCTTGTAGACAGTATGATGACTCTGTTGAGGTTGGCCCTTCAGATCTGTTTGGATGTGTTACGATCTTGTAGACAGTATGATGACTCTGTTGAGGTTGGCCCTCAGATCTGTTTGGTGTGTTACGATCTTGTAGAAGTTGGACTCGTTGAGGTGGCCCTCAGATCTGTTTGGATGTGTTACGATCTTGTAGACAGTATGATGACTCTGTTGAGGTTGGCCTTCAGATCTGTTTGGATGTGTTACGATCTTGTAGACAGTATGATGACTCTGTTGAGGTTGGCCTTCAGATCTGTTTGGATGTGTTACGATCTTGTAGACAGTATGATGACTCTGTTGAGGTTGGCCTTCAGATCTGTTTGGATGTGTTACGATCTTTTAGACAGTATGATGACGTGGTTGAGGTTGGCCCTCAGATCTGTTTGGATGTGTTACGATCTTTTAGACAGTATGATGACGTGGTTGAGGTTGGCCCTCAGATCTGTTTGGATGTGTTACGATCTTTTAGACAGTATGATGACGTGGTTGAGGTTGGCCCTCAGATCTGTTTGGATGTGTTACGATCTTTTAGACAGTATGATGACGTGGTTGAGGTTGGCCCTCAGATCTGTTTGGATGTGTTACGATCTTTTAGACAGTATGATGACGTGGTTGAGGTTGGCCCTCAGATCTGTTTGGACTCGTGGCTCACTATAAAACTAATAGACGACAGCACATATCAACACACGTATCAACATTACTTGCGTGTATGTCACTCAGGGAAAACAAGACGTTGCCCAGCGGATAAGAAACTAAGATTTTACATTGGAAAATTGGCACCAGGCTACTACGAAATAATGGCCATGGACTTAAAGACTAAGGGAGGACGGATAATGAGATATAACCTGACCATTATTAGAAATAATTGGAGTTTTGTAGACCTTATTTTAATGTAAGATGTGTAACAAATGAGATATTGACAAATACTTGCAGGTAAAGCGCGATGCCAAGATTTCACAGGTAAACAATGACCTTGGAATCACGGAGGATGATTACGTCATCAGAAACATGGCCGACGTAGATATCGAAAGATTGTATCAGGTGAATTACAGAAAACGTTTCTGTCTTTTATTATAAAGGAATGGTTTAGTCTCTGATAAGCATTTATCCTTGATTAATTTCGTTCAACAATAATAACGTGTATCAAATAAAGCTCTAAGTCACTGTCCTCGTACTGACCATATAAAGAGTTCTGGCCTGATATGATATGAGTCATTCATTCTGTGACCGGAAGTTTTTTGGAAACAACTCAAATACATTGACATTTTGATGATTTGATCTGTACAAATAAAAATAATATGGGTGAAGCAGTGGATAGTCGTGGTGGCTGTAAAGTTAGTGGCGCACCAAAACGGCATCCAAATATCTTAAATATTTTAAACTCTTGCTTTATTTATCAGGATTGCGATTCAACACGTTTGTCTTTCATTTTAGTTTTGTAATTCCTGATAATTGTAGATGACAATGTGTTAATCAGATATCTTAATACATATATGGTAGAGTTTACTTTCTCGAAAAGCCTCTTCTGTTACCTACTTCATTCAGTAAGATTTCTAATAACGTTTCCATTTATCCTGTTGTACACTGTAAACTGTATGAACAGTCATTGAATCTCCCAGCATGTGACGTCACGGTGACACATCTGTCCTCGGAACTCTGTCATATTTTTCTTAAATGTGAAGTGTATTTTTTTTTAATTCGCAGGATGACGTCATCGCACACATGAAACTGAGAAACCAATTATTGGCGGGAAATGAATTAAAAAACTTGAGTTCGATTAAAGAAATGCTCTTCGAGAGTATCACCAAACTACGCGACCGACACACGCAGCGTTTTAAAAGCCCGCCTACTGTAGGTAGCAGACGTGTGAAGCGGGCCTCGGTGTTTGATGAACAGGCTCATGACAGGTGGGATAACACATGTACATATATGAAACGAAGACTTAAAAAATAACGCATGAGAGCAGTTTTCATAAAAATGAAATCAATTAAAAAATTTTAATATGAAAATTAACGAGGTATTAAATAATGAGAAACACAGAGGGCATGTATTTATTAGTATTGCTGAGATTCAATATGACTTTGAAAGCTAATATATGTGTATATATATACACACACATTTATAAAGGATGATCAACATTCTACGTCAAAAGGCACGTGTGACGTCATCCAACTGTCATAAACTGCCGGACCATCAACTGTTTTTGCCTGGTGACGTCAGCTACGGAGTCAACACGCAGTTTGAGTCTGAGGGGCGAACAGCTCTACGGCTGTCTCACTTCCTGTCTCTAATGTTGCAGGTCATTGTTTTAGATTGTCTCACTTCCTGTCTCTATTGCTGCAGGTCATTGTTTTAGATTGACTCACTCCCTGTCTCTAATGCTGCAGGTCATTGTTTTAGATTGTCTCACTTCCTGTTTCTAAAGATGCAGGTCATTGTTTTAGATAGTCTCAATTCCTGTCTTCAAGGGTGTAGGTCATTTAGACTGTCTCCTACTTTTGTGGTCCCTTGTATAATGGATCCCTTGCTATAATGGTCCCTTTGATATAATGTCCCTTTGTCTTAATGGCCCCCTTGCTTAATGGTCCCTTGATATAAATGGTCCTTTGATATACATGGTCCCTTTGGATATAATGGCCCCTTGACTATAATGGTCCCTTTGATATACTGGCCCCTTGCTATAATGGCCCCTTGCTATAATGGTCCCTTGCTATCATGGTCCCCCTTGCTATATGGTCCCCTTTGCTTAATGGTCTTTGCTATAATGGCCCCTCTGCTATATTGTCCCTTTCCCTATAATGGTCCTTTGCTATAATGTGCCCCTTGCTTATAATGGTCCCTTTTTTTTAATTGCCCCTTGCTCTAATGGCCCCCTTGCTATATTGTTCCCCTTGCTATAATGGTCCCTTGCTATAATGATCCCTTTGATATAATAGTTCCCTGGTCTAATGGTCCCTTGCTATAATGGCCCCCTTGCTATAAGATCCTTGCTATATATGGTCCCTTGCTATAATGGATCCTTTGATATACTGGTTCCCTTTGAGATAATGGCCCCCATTGCTATAATGGTCCTTGTTATAATGGCCCCCTTGCTATAATGGCCCCTGCTATAAATGGTCCCTTGCTATATGGTCCCCCCCTTGCTATAATGGGTCCCTTTGCTATAATGGTCCTCTTGCTATATGGCCCCCCTGCTATAATGGTCCGCTTTCCTATAATGGTCCTTGCTATAATGGCCCCTTGCTCTAATGGTCCTTTTTTATAAATTGCCCCCTTGCTATAATGGCCCCTTGGCTAAATGTTCCCTTGCTCGAATGGTCCACTTGCTATATTGGTCCTTTTGCTATAATGGTCCTAGCTGTAATGATGTCTAGCTGTGGCGTCCCTTCTGTGGAGATCACAATAATAATTGTAAGAGTAAAATTTATTGTGTGGTCTCTTGCTGTGGTAATCTATCGTATAGAATAGGACTGCGATAACGCATTTAAATAACACAAAAAATTCACAAACAAATTGTGTAATGAAAATAATAAATTTAAGCTCAATTAACATTGTACGAAGTCATTAGCTGAAACGTTTACTGTTGCATGAGTTAGATAATAAAGCTAAAATTTATTGTTTTCATTACACAATTTGTTTGGGTATTTTGTATTTTGTGATAAATCACTGTTTTTTTAAGTCCCCTGGTGTTGTTTATTTCTGTTGTGAAGATTTCCTCTTTGTGGTAGTCTAATTCTGGTTGTGGCAGTCCCCTCCTTTCAACGTCGAGTAATTCTTTAAATCTACCAGAAAAAACAAACTCTGTAGCATTTTTCCATGTTGATGTCAGAACATTTGAGCCCGTATCCTCGCCTTTGAAGCTAATGTAATTATTTTCAATCTGCAGAGCTCGCCTCCTGGAATCACCGAGGGTAATTCGAGGGCCGGTCCCAGCCTACATGTCGATCACATGTTCGGAGAAGTCTTGGCCAACGTAATGGGCAACTTCCGGATTGTGTCAGCAGGTCTTTACTTTGACAGGTAACAAAATGGGACCAAGATCACGTTTGCTTGTTATGAGAAGTTTTTATCTTATCTTCTTATCTTATCTTCTTATCTTAGATTGGAAACATCGCCAGAAAATGTCAAATTAATATTTTCTTTAACACTATTTAAACTCTGTTTTTATGGTTTTTTTTATATTTCACTATATATTTACCATTACGCAGAATAAAGTGTTTCTCAATCGGAGTTATTCTCAATTCTGACTGAAGAATAAGAAAAGGGTTACATCGGAAAAAGAATTCAGCATAAAAATAATATTAGATTTTACAAATTATTTATTTTTTAAAGTTATTTCCCTGACGGGATTAAAAAAAACATCATTAATAGAATACGGACATTGGATAAACTTTTTATAAATTCAAGTCTAACAAATGATGGATCATATTCTGTGAGATGCGAATGCCTTTTTACGTCAAATAGCGTACGAAAAGTTTGCCTTTAAGATTCAGGAAGTTGGTTCAAAAGATTTTGTTTGCAGATTCACGTGCATCGGACAATGTTTCCATTAAATACATTTCTAATTTCTTATACGATGCTGTGGCGTTAAGTTTTAGTTAAATTTACTAGATTAAATATTAATTCATTTTGGCTTACGCACATGTAAAAACCTGGTATGTTTTGGTTCAGAAAAATAAAATGGCTTTCTAAATACATGTCTGCACTTCATTACTTTTCAAATCATTATTATTAGTTTATTAACCAGATCTACACGCACTAAACTGGTGACCCTGACGTGATAATCATAATGACTGAAGAAATAATAGATCGGTTAAGTCAGTTACTATCTGCACAAAACCAACAGCAACAAGGGGCCATAGGCCTGAATGCAGTCTCGCTGAAGTTACATGACTTCTGGACAAAATCTCCTGAAGTTTGGTTTGCCAGAATTGAGGCGCAGTTTGGCATAAAAAAACATAAACAATGACCAAACAAAATACGATTATGTTGCTAGCACCCTCGATATCAATACAGCGGATGAAGTGCAGGCTGTGCTCATTAATCCTCAAACTGAGAATAAATATGAGCACCTAAAGGCTTCTCTGCTGAAAACCTATGGAAAGAGCCAGGCCCAGAAGGATGCAGAGCTGATAAATTTATCTGGTCTGGGGGATCGTAGGCCTAAAGCCCTTCTCAGGAAAATAAATGCCCTCAATGATGACCCCAAAACACTCAAACGAGCTCTGTTCTTAGCTAATCTCCCACATTGAAATAAAGACGGTGCTTGTGGGCCACGACATAGAAGACACCGAAAAGTTGGCAGAGGCAGAAGATAGAATATGGGAGACTCGCTCAACGAACTACGCAGTGTCCAGTGTGGGCATGGAGAGATCACCACCTGATCAACCTTTTTCCTCCGAAAGTTGTATAGGTGAAGTCAACGCATTCTACAAAAACAACAGACGGCCAGGTACCGGGCCACCCAAGCCTCGTTACCAATACCAGGCCCGCATATGTACATACCACAAGAAGTTTGGGCCCAAGGCCTATCGTTGCCAGCCAGGGTGCAAATTTGCAAGTCTTGTGACAAACAAAAAAACCACGGGAAACGGCCCAGCCGATCACTAAGCGTGTCATCGACCGGCTCACTCAACTCTAAGAACACGCTATCAGTCTACGATCGCCACTCCAACACAAAATATTTAGTTGACACTGGAACAGAGATATCCGTCTACCCTACGTCACGACTAGACAAAACAAAACCCGCAACAGGGTACCTCACCGCAGCAAATGGTACATCAATAACCATCAGAGGTAAAGTAGAAAAAACTATAACAGTAGGCAAAAACATATCTTACAAACACCAATTCTTGCTTGCAGATGTCACCCGCCCTATTCTAGGTGCAGATTTTTTCACTTCCAATAGACTGATCATCGATCTTAGAGGCAAACGTCTTTTAACTAAAGACAATATAGAGATCGTCTTAAAAGGCGCATCATTTCCCCTTTCCCTGGCAGGCCTTTCCCTAATGCCATCTAATGACTTAAAAACTCTTCTCCAACAGTTCCCAGAACTTACAAACCCAAATTTTGATTCACAAATAAACAAACACGGGGTAGAACATCACATATACACAACTGGCCGACCTGTACACGCTAAGCCACGGCGCCTTGATCCAGCAAAACTTGCAATGGCCAAATCTGAATTCTTGAAGATGGAAGAAATGGGCATTATTCAACGCTCACAATCCCCATGGTCTTCTCCACTACACATGGTTCCAAAGTCGGATGGTCAATGAAGACCTTGCGGTGATTACAGACGTTTAAATGCAGCATCAGAAGATGACCGCTATCCATTGCCGCATATATAGGACTTTAATAGCCGCCTTAACGGATGCACCATATTTTCAAAAGTCGATCTGGTGAGAGGTTATTATCAAATTCCAGTGGCAGCAGCCTCCATACCTAAAACGGCTGTCACAACCCCTTTCGGTTTATGGGAATTCAAACGTATGCCATTTGGCCTAAACAATTCGGCTCAAGCGTTCCAGCGTCTCATGGATGGAATTCTAAGAGATGTGCCGTTTGCCTTCGTATACATTGACGACATCCTAATCGCGAGCCATACTATCGAGGAACATCGTTCCCAACTTCACGAGCTCTTCCGCCTCCTCTCAGACAACGGAATGGTGCTGAACCAAGAAAAGTGCATCTTCGGAGCCTCACAACTAGATTTCCTTGGCCATCGAGTGGCAACTGAGGGTATACAACCTCTTCCTGACAGAGTAACCGCCTTGCTCAACTATGATGCTCCAACAGATCGCACTGGCCTCCAAAGATTTCTAGGTCTTGTAAATTATTACCATCGTTTTCTGCCACACATATCTGACACCTTGGCTCCGCTCCACGCTCAGGCTAGTGGTAAAGGGCAGAAAATTGAGTGGTCTACAGACTGTCAGTGAGCCTTCGAAAAGACCAAAGAATCTCTAAGTCAAATCGTCCTTCTCCACCATCCTGATCCAGAAGCAAAAACAGTCCTTACCGTCGATGCCTCAAACACTGCCCTTGGCACACAGTTAGAACAACACATAGGTAGAGAGTTTGTGCCCATCGCCTTTTTCTCTCGGAAACTTTCAACAGCTGAAAAAAACTACAGTGCTTTTGATAGAGAACTCCTAGCAGCATATAGTGCTATAAAACATTTCCTACAATTCTTAGAAGGGAGAAATTTTACACTTCTCACAGACCATAAACCACTGACCCAGTCACTCACAAGTCAAACAGAACGATCACCCCGACAGAGTCGACACCTTTCCTTCATTGCTGAGTTCACATCTGATATCCAGCACATCAGCGGAAAAAATAATGTTATGGCGGACACACTGTCTCGGGCTGCCACATCACATGGACCTGGCATCAATGTCGAACAGACTATCAATGACGCTGTACACGCTGTTTCACAGGATAGACCAAAATCAGATCTACTGAGTCCCTTGGCAGGAGATTTTCCACGTCTTTCTCTTGACCAAGAAAGATCAGGTGAAATGACACTTTACGGTACACCGGATACGGGACTTCAGCTAAATACATACAAACCGAAGGCATAGCTGTGCTCTGCGACGTCTCCACAGGTAAGCCTAGACCAATTCTACCTCAATCATGGACTCGTAAAGTGTTTGACTGTATTCATTCGCTGTCCCATGCCGGAGTACGTCCAACTCAACAATCCATTATCAGCGTTTCGTGTGGTGGGGCATGAAGAAAGATATCCGCAAATGGTGCAAAGAATGCCACGCATGTCAAGTTTCCAAAGTACATCGCCATACTAAAGCACCTCTCATAAAAAAACCAGCTCCCGCCGCAAGATTCCGAAGTCTACACGTAGACCTTGTAGGCCCATTACCTCACAGTCAAGGAATGACCTACCTTTTCACCATCATAGACCGATTTACCAGATGGCCAGAAGCCATTCCCCTCACGGACACTCAAGCTGCCACGTGCGCAAAAGCCTTGGTTCACCATTGGATCTCTCGTTTTGGGGTACCCGAAGACATATCTTCTGACAGAGGCCCCCAGTTCACATCCGTCCTGTGGGCAGAGTGCAACAAACTTTTAGGTATCCATCACAAAATTACCACTGCTTATCATTCACAGGGCAGCGGTATGGTCGAACGTTTTCACGGGCAACTTAAGGCTTCACTAAAGGCTCGTGCATCTGACACTCACTGGTTCACAGAACTGCCTATTGTACTGTTGGGCATTCGCTCCTCATGGAAAGTTGATCCTAATTGCTCGCCTGCAGAGTTAGTGTATGGTACCACTCTCCGCCTAACTGGGGAGTTCCTACAACCTGTTGAGGGCCATACATTTGAACCCGACTCCTCGTATCTCAAAATTCTTCAACGAACAATAAGAAAAGTAGAGCCACATGTCCCTTCGTTTCATAGCGAACCATCAACATATGTCCCCACAAACTTGGCATCGACAGGATATGTTTACGTTTGAAATGATAAACATCGACACCCACTCCAACGACCATACGACGGACCGTATAAAATAATTAAGACAGATGATAAATACTTTACTTTACAACTTGGTAAACGCATAGACAAAGTTTCGATTGATCGTTTGAAAGCTGCCGTCATCCAAGATGTCTCGACTCCGCATGTCCACCAACCATCACCTTGTCCGAAGAACACTATTCAAAAACCCCCCACCCCCCACAACCGACAACATTTGAGAGCTGGTTGCACCTACAATCACCACACGCAGTGGTCGAACTTCACGCACTCCAAAGTGGCTATATGACGATTAATTCTCATTGGTGCAATTTCGGTTTATTTGTTATTTGTTATTGTGAGAATGCAATGTTAGCCTGCTGCTTGTTGTATACAATATTTTTTTCTTCTCTTTCTCTCTATTATCACTTATTTCCTCTATGACAGAATATCTTATCTACAAGAAATTTCTTCCTTTTTTTCGTATTAATCAATATATTCGCATTGTACAATGCTGGGAGGGGGTTATGTGGCGTTAAGTTTTAGTTAAATTTACTAGATTAAATATTAATTCATTTTGGCTTACGAATATGTAAAAACCTGGTATGTTTTGGTTCAGAAAAATAAAATGGCTTTCTAAATACATGCCTGCACCTGCACTTCAGTACTTTTCAAATCATTATTATTAGATCATTAACCAGATCTACACGCACTAAAATGCGATAGTCACGTGACAATCCAAAGTTTGAGCAATGAAAGATAACTTTGACATTTGTTCTTGAAATAAAAATATGTCGAGAGGTTTTGTCCCTAACCTCAAAATCACAGGGCCAGAATGTTCAACTGATACATAAACACGAGGCGGGCATTGCTTTCGTTGATTAAGTCACCTAGAAAAACCGATGCAGTTGGGGTTATTCTTGTTAATACTTGTACGTCGTGAATGCGATCAATTTTAAATAAGAATATATGATACTTACTTGATACTTACTTGATAATTACTTGATACTTACTTGATACTTACTTGATACTTACTTGATACTTACTTGATACTTACTTGATACTTACTTGATACTTACTTGATACTTACTTGATACTTACTTGATAATTACGCGTGACTTCTACTCACATGTCCTATCACATACAGTCCCAAAACGTCTGATACAAATCTCGCAGAATCTCGTTAAGACAGCGACAATAAAATGGAGATGATTTTTGTTGATGTCAAGCCAATGTTGCTGTCATGTCCTGGAAAAAAGGGAGGGGCCTTTGTTGCCGGGGGGGGGGCTCCATTTTGTTTAAAATTTGGTTTCTGCTCTTTTGGAACTTTTTCTATCACTTCAGGACAATTCTGTCCTTTTTGTACTTTTCTATTATTTTGAGAATTTCAATGCATTTGGTCTATTATTCCCATATTTGGTCCATTATTCCCATATTTGGTCTATTATTCCCATATTTGGTCTATTATTCCCATATTTGGTCTATTATTCCCATATTTGGTCTATTATTCCCATATTTGGTCTATTATTCCCATATTTGGTCTATTATTCCCATATTTGGTCTATTATTCCAATATTTGGTCTATTATTCCCACATTTGGTCTATTATTCCCATCTTCGTAAGTTGATGCTTGCATATCATTAGCTTCAACCCTGTTGAAAATCAACGTATTCGACATCAGCTTGGTTGTAACGTTAGAAGTCAGGACACTAAAGGTCGATAGCATTTTGAAACCATGCAACACAAGTGTTTGTTGCTTTTCAATAACCTTTGATTCTATAAATACTTGAACTTTAAAAATGTGTTGACTCTAAAATTGCGTGGAAGATTTCATCCCAAGGTTATAATTTATTAAATGTAAATTTACTTGACGAAAATATCATATTATAACCAATTTTCCCTCCATGGTTGGTTGGTCTTTGTGCAAAGTTACAAAGCATCCATTATTTCTGCAATATTTTACAAAATTTTCTGCTCGGTAATTCAAAACTGTTGCGCGGCGTCTGTCAGATAACATTGCTAATAACACATTTTTTCGGCTTCTGATCTTTCGCTGGTGCACATAGGAAAACTATTTAATTTTTAAAAAATTAATCTTGATTTTAAATCTAAAGAAAGACTGAACGTTAATTTAACCATTACGCTAGCCTATCTATCAATATATCTATATATCTATATATAAATGAAAGTATGTCTGTCTGCATGTGCTTTATAGTTGACTAAACCATTCATCCGATCGCCATAAAAACTTTTGGAGACTTTTTGAGGCCCCTATCCTATTAATTCGTGCAGGAATTCCGGATTCAACGTTTCCGGATCTGTCGTCAACTTTTTCAAAACGCTCGTTAACACATTTTCTGACTTGCTAGAGTGCTGACATTTTTACAGTAGGTTTGATTTGTGGGAATGATTAAGTATTAAATTTTCAGATCGATCGAATGTACCGTAATTAAAATAATGCATTTTTAGTTTATCTCTATATGTAGAGGCAAGCTTTTGTTGACATTTTACGCGTCACTCTGAGTTAAGTTCAGCTATCCGTGACCAAACATTTTCCCTGCCCCCTGCGTTTTACAACAAATGGGATTTAAGGAAATCTCAGTATGTAAATGTTTGTCTCGTTTAAGCATGATAAACACTTTTTGAGGCCCCTATCCTATTAACTCGCGCAGGATTCCAGATATGTATAATATACATTGTATATGTTGTCAATGCGTCGACGATTTATCGCTTCCGGATCTGTCCTCAACGTTTTCAAAACGCTCGTAAAATCCTTTTCTGACTTGCTAGAGAGCTGAAATTTTCACAGTAGATTTGGCTTCTGGGGAGGATAAATCTATTAAATTTTCAGATCGATCGAATGAACCGTAATTAAATGAATGCATTTTTTGATTATCTCTATATGTAGTTGCCAGCTTTTGTCTTTTGTTGACATTTTACGCGTCATGCTGAGTTAAGTTCAACCATCTGTGACCAAAACTCCCCCCCCCTCCATTTTACAACAAAGGGTATTTAAGGCAATCTCAGTCTGTAAATGTTTGTCATGGTTTAGCATGATAAATACTTTTTAGTTATGTCTCATATATAAAGGATTTATAGTCAAAAACTTTGTTATTACGGGGTTGTTTAAAGAGTTTAAATTTTCATAAATGAAATTAAATTTGACAAATCTTTTGTTAACGCGTAAAGGTAGAAAACAAAATGAACACAACAACTTATTTTTAAAAGATGAGGCCCAGCTGCAGTGAGGAATGTAGAATCTCGTATGAAAAAGCAGAAAATAATTTTTTAGTCACGAAGTAAATAGACTCAGAACTTTTGTGTTAGCTGATCAAATTTTATATCTCACATTAAATCCCACAATCGATCACAATAAATATCAATAAAACTTAGAATTCTGAGTGCCCCTGTGTGACTACTTACTTTGTGACTAAAAAATTATGTTCTGCTTTTTCATGTGAGATTCTACATTCCTCACTGCAGCTGGGCCTCATCTTTCTAAAAAAAAAGTTTTTTTGTTCATTTTATTACTACGATCCCGGGATGGTAACTGGCAACTTTTTTTTCAAAATTTATCACTCGTGGTGCGCCGGGGGCCCATAGTGTGATTTTTTTCTTATATGAGCTATAATAAATTAGTTTGAGCGACAGCTACTGGGTGAATTGATGGATCTTAACCAAACTTTTCATATAACAACTTGGTAACCAATATTGAAATACGTTAGGGCAATGATTTCCTAATGTACATTCTTTTATCGCTTGGGGCAAAAAATGTATTTTTCATAAACGTTTAAGATTTTTTCCCCATTTATTTATATGGATTTTGAGATATATAGATAAATATATCCATTACGGAGTTAAATGAATTGAACAGGTGTTTTGAACTTGATATCTAGCACTAAATGGGCCCTGGGTCCCTTAATGTCGTCTTTTGCTGATATGAGCTATATAAAAATTAGTTAATGCGTTAGCTACTGACTTAATGAATTGATCTTAAGCAAACTATTTATAAAAAAACTTGGTGGCCCATATTAAAAAAAAACTTAAGGGCACTAAACTTCTAATGTCAATTTTTTCGGGGCCGGAGATATTATTTCCAACTAAATTTTTAACAATCTTGAGAAATATATCCATGATGAAACTGAATTTAAATGAACATGTTTTTGAAATGTACATCTTGAATCAAATCAGGCCGAGGGCCCCGTAATGTAGTTTTCCCCTATATTAGCTATATAAAAATTATTTAAAGCGTTAGATAATGAGAACATAACTGGATTTTGACCCAAACTTAGTATATAACAACTTAAGAACCTATTTTAAATTATTATAGGGAACTTAACTCCTAATATCCATTCCATCGGAGCTAGGGGCCCCAAATGTTGAGAAATATAGCTTGAGTACAATGTCAATAAAAAAATTAAATTACACACATTTTTTGGGCCAGGGCTCTTAATATTGTTTTTTTTTCTTCTGTAAGATTTTTAATTATAATTTTTTTATCCGTTTGCTATGAAACTTTGACTTTTTTTGCACACATCTGCGAAGGTTTCTGGCTTAATTGTTTTTAAACATATCACTTATTGGTTTCTTTGAATTTATTTATATTTACTGAGATCGTTGCAACGCACGACGGGTCTGCTAGTTTGTACATAAATGTTACAATACTCCGCTTCCAAACTTGATGCAAATAATAACATTAACTTGTCCCATTTAAAACTTGTTGACAATATTTTGGCTGAAGTTTTGTGATGCTATTTTGCCGAACAATAATGGCCCCAATAACATGAAAGCTTTGCTGAAGCACCGGAATCAATTTCATGGCAAAATGTCGAGCACTTCCGGAGAATAAAATAATCATGAGAATTTTGTTTTGTCTTCTCACTGTTTCTCCCTAGAGACGCTTTCATCGGCCACGACGGCAAGACGAGGGAGTTATTCGGTCCGTGGGCCTACAAGAAGTCAGGATCGTTCCACGCCATCGATACGGCGGGTCTGACGTCAGCGTATGTTGACCAAGACTGGTTTATTCAGGCCAAGTCAAGGTTTGCTACAAATGTATCCGGTGTCAAGACTTTTAAACTCCGGGCGTATGTAAGGTAAGCGTGTTGTGGGATTTGACGTCATGTCTATAAACATACAAGTACAGATATGTCTATTTTGAAAGTAAATTCACTTATGACTACTGTTAAATCTACATTCATATTGATTATTTGTAGTGGATATAATCCATTGATATTAATGATATCTTTTTAACAAACAAAAACAAACAATGACATAGAGAAACAAAACAAAAAAGGCGGTATAAAATACAATCTATAATATAATAGTCCAAGTCACTCACTGGCTCACTGGATAGATGTGGAACGCCGAGGAACGATGTACAACAGTCTATAGATGTTAAAAAAATATTGTGGTGATTAGCACTGTAAAAAATATTATATGACGTCATTGTTTGATCTTATATTTTAATAAAGTTGTGCTACGAAGGGTGCGCAAAATGCACTGGGTCGTGCACAAAACAATTTTAAATTAAAGTCTCGAAGTAAAAAAAAATGACGTCATTGTTTCAGCTCATATTTTAATTTAGGAAAAAAATACAACGTAAAAAGAGGATTTGATGATGGTTAATTATAAAATACTTTGTGTACATTCCAGGAAGTTCAATATTTCGTATTTATCAAACAAGGATAAGTTACTTGGGCTTTTGACCAAAAAAAAGTAGCCGTAGGCGCCCTACAGCGGCAGGGAGCGCCGTAGGTGCCCTACAACCCCTATTATAAAATACTTTGTGTACAGTTCAGAAAGTTTAATATTTCGTATTTATCAAACAAGGACAAGTTAGTTAGGCTTTTAAAAAAAGTGGGGGGCCGTAGGCGCCACGGCTCCCCAGCACTTTCCCTTGTTTGTTATAAACGAAAAGTGCATGCTGAAAATATTTCTATTTGTGGAAACACACGTGTTAAGGTAATAGACAATAATAGTTGTATTCAATTGTAGTATATTTGGATATTAGGCAAGTATCGGATTTTGAGGAGAGAAAGAGCCATTTAATTAAAATAATCATGGTGAAACAGTTCAGAATAACAAAGTTTGGAGATCAAATAAAGGAGACACAGGACAGCGAATTTCGGAATGGGGGGATCTCGTTAGTTAAAGAATAACATTTTAATAAAACTTCTACCAATAATAGTTGGATAAATCGCGCAAAGCTCTTACCACAGTGTGGATGATATGCTGGTGTGGATGACATGCTGGTGTGGATGACATGCTGGTGTGAATGACATGCTGGTGTGGATGACATGCTGGTGTGGATGATATGCTGGTGTCGATGATATGCTGGTCAAGAACTAGACTTGTCATTTACTCTTCCAACCTCCTTATATAATATTAAAGCTAGAGATTACGTTACAGCACGACTTCAACCAAAGTGCAATAATCAAGTAGAATTACTTGCCCTTTGTTAGATCTGACATTGAAGGCTCGAGTACCATAAGACACGAGAACTTTCCTTTGATCTACCGGGCAGCAACGTATGAACAGGGCTTCTGGACAAGTCCTCACTTCCGCTGTGACGGTAATGTTGACCAATGGGTGATGACGTACGTCAGTCCATTTTTTGGAATGGACACCTTGGGGACCAAACTAGTATTCAGGTGAGGGAATGGAATGACGTGTATGGATTAATCAGGTGATATTAGTGTCTGGAAGATTTTAGACGTTTGTAGCCTATTCCTGATAAAAAAGGTCTGCTCGGTGTTTGACTTTTCATGTAATAGATTGTAGGATTACGAGCTTACAGTTGATGGCGTTACATCACAGTCTCATGTACTCATAGGGGCGTGACAACTGTAGACGTTCTCCTTGACTTGCTGGAAATTAATCAGTGCCCACAAGATTTCCGGGTGGCGAACGCCTTTAAAAATACGGCGAGGTGTGATTATTTCTCTACACAGGCAAGTCTTAATAGTTTTAGTGAAACACTTGCAATCGTGGCATGTGCTGTTTGTGTGGCATGTGCTGTTTTTTTGGCATGTGCTGTTTGTGTGGCATGTGCTGTTTGTGTGGCATGTGCTGTTTGTGTGGCATGTGCTTTTTGTGTGGCTGGTGCTGTTTGTGTGGCTGGTGCTGTTTGTGTGGCTGGTGCTGTTTGTGTGGCTGGTATTTATTTGATGTTTGAACTTTTTTTTTAGGGTGTTTTTTTTCTCTGCAATGTCTTAAATAAAATTGACAGAAGAGTGTTGAAAACTTTATCTGCAGACTTTTATTGTCTGTCCATATTAATGCTTATCCCGCGAGTATAGTCCGCAAAAGCAATTTATTTATCTATTAAACGATTAAATGATGTAGATTAGAATTTTGCACAAACACGGTGCGCGGGTTACGCGGGACTTAAGTTTATTTCCCGAAGTTAAATTAAATTTTAAAATAATTACTGATCAAAACTGTCAACATTGTTATTAAGTCCTAAATTAGATAGACTTTATTACAATAACTAAGGCTAATGATAGTTATGAAAGTTAGCCTAAGTATAGACACAGAATGAAGAAACTATTAAGAATAGAAGCTGTGTTGTTATGGAATTGAATAAACCTGACGTATATATTTTTATAAATGCACAGCAGTTTTATGTATTGCTGTGGTATAATAAATAACAGATAGAGAAAATAATTCGGACACTGAATGTGTCAGTTTTATGATGAACAGAACGGACAAATTTCGACATATGGCGTGTCAATGTTTTCCACAACGTTTTTTGAATGTTATGTCAAGTTTTTAGTAAATTATTTTTCTTTATGTTGTGGAATAGAAGAGAAGACTTGATTTGTTGATTAGGAAAAAAGTTCATTCCTACGTCCGTCTATTAAAAAATACGATTGTTTTCTTTTAAATAACGTTCTTCTGGCTGCCTGAGCAAAGACTTTACCCAACTCTTTTATTAAATAACCAAACAGACATCAATCAGAATTCTCATGTAACGAATTGCTTCTCTATATATTAATCTGTATCTTAAATGGCATTGCTGTATTCTTTCTTCCTTTCTTATTTGAGCACCTTGTCCCCCAAATATTGATCTCTATATTTGTCTATCTTTCCTCTTGTTTATATAACCACTACGCCATGTTTATAACTGACGTCACATCCTCTCACTATTTCTATCCCAGTGTTCTCCGCTAGAGGGCTTCCCATTCATGCGAGGTGCCTACACCTGCAAATGTCGCCTGGGATTCGAATACTGGCACCTGGACGGCAAAGAGTGGTTCGAAGGCTCGTTCCTGGAGCTGGAGTATGAGAAGAAAAGGGCGGGAATCTTCAGCAGGTTAGACACGCTCAACCATCAGATCAGTTCAATGATTTGAACTCAGAGTACATGTCTTCTATTTATAGTGGCTCTGATATTTACAATACATCGTTGTACAAATTACACTGGAAGTCCGAAAATCCCCTCCTCTTCCTTCCCCCTTTATACTACGCAATAAATATGAATAAAATAAGTCAATAAATATTAATACAATAAATCAATAAATATTTATTAAAATAGTCAATAGTAATGAAAGAAATAAGTCTGTGAATATAAATAAACCTATTCTTAATAGAAGATAGAGAGATAGTCTCAAACCACCAATTTACTAAATAAACAAAACTTTAAGCTATCGCTTTAGTTTTCTATCAATATCTAATTACATAAATGTGGACACCAAAAAAATATAAAAATCTTAGCCGTTAAGGAAGTCTATTTAACATACACCCGAAAGAAACATAATTAAAAATCTTGATAATATTAGTTTTTGGCGATGTATGTCTGCCAGTCACATTCTTCTCTGAGCAACACTTGTATTGTCGTCCATCCCAAGCCATGACCTTGATGAGCCATTGGATGACATTGACAATACTTTTATTTCAATTGCTTATTGTTACATGTGTTTCAGGTTTGACCACTTGTATTGTCGTCCATCCCAAGCCATGACCTTGATGAGCCATTGGATGACCTTGACAACAGCTTTAGCAATACAAGTCTGGAAAATAACAATAAAGATTTAGCTACAAGATACAAAGTGTTTTATTTTCTACTTTGATCTGTTTGGCAAATAATGATAACTTTATAGTTTATTATTCAAACGTGGGGATAAGTGAAAACTTACTTAAAGAGATGTTATCTCAACTAACCTTGCTAGTTCTGTATCAAACTAAAACTTCAGTTTTTAAAAAAAATCTGGTGATTCAGAATCTCTAGTTATACTTGAACACACATAACCAGCGCCCACTCATCACTGCTTTAAAAGCAATAATCAAACTGTCAGGGTATGAGAATCACTGCGAATGATTGTGGTGAGATTGTTGTGAGCCAGTGTTGGAGTCGGGTCAAGGCGTTGTTGACGGGTATGAACTCCTATCACGGGAATAATGTCTAGTGATGTCTGAGTGAACTTCTGGTCACACGGGATATGTCAGGGACATGACCAGAGGACACGCCAGGGGTCAGTTGAGACCAGTTGGGGGGTATATAAGAGAGTAGTCGAGACGAGTGCGGGGTGTGGCAGACAGTTGTGTACTTCGCACAGTGTTGTGCGGTCAGACCGGTCAGGATAGACCGGGGAGCTGCAGGGTTGCAGTAAAAGAGAGTTGAGTTTAACGTCGCCCAGAAGCGGTCGGGTCGGACCGAGGGCATGCTTGAGCATACAGCCGTTATATATAGAGGTATTTTATGTCAAGGCAAGACAGCCAGTTGTACAGTTGTTTATAGTAGAATAAACATTGCATCGTTACACAGACTTGTGTCATCTCTTGTGTATGTTGTGTGTAGCGGAGAGCAAGGTACAATCCACCTAACATAGAGACTTAACATGGGGGCCCGAATTGTCTCTGGATTGCCTAGCACCGCCAAACACTACGAGAGATGGGACGGAACCACATCAGCACAGCGGTATGTGCGCCTGTACTTTTCAGTACAGCGCCTCTGATACAGACTACTGTATCCATCGTAGGGCATACGTCTTACAACAGCACAACGACGATCAACCAGCGACGAACACGGGCAGTCAGGGCAACGATCAACGTATCAGCGGATTTTCTGATAGACGAGGCCTAGCAAGTCCCAGTACGGAACATTACCAGCCAGAAGACCAACTACAAGAGATACCTCGAACCAGAACCAGCAAAACAACGACGTCGGAACCAGCACAGCAACGACGTCTGAACCAGACGGTGCCAACTACGAGAGAAGACGATTACAAACTGTACCGGGAGGTCAAGTTGCAGAACCAACCATCCCGCCCCAGCTACAGTGGGACCCTGAGGAGCCGAGACGACCCACAGCACCACAGTTCAAATCGGGACAAGTTCGAGAAGATATTCAAGGTGGAGAAAAACATTACTAAGTGACAAGGAAACTGCAAAAAGTGTGACTTTGTGAACTTCTTACGAATGGATATTTATTGTGTAATGGGACTTTCATTGTATATGGATATTATGTCTGAAATATAACCCACAGTAAGTACGTACTTAATTACTTATAAAATAGTGTTAAATTGGGGAAGTGTGCTATAGCAAGATTGATCTGTTAGATAATATATATAGATATAGCATACCTGTCAGATATAAACGGACAATAATGGAAACTAGAAGCAGTAGTAAGGGTATAAACATGGACGAGAAATTAGAGTCGTTTAAAAAACAAGGGGAAAAACTCGCACTCAGAGGGGAGGAACTAGACGAATATGTGAGAGAGCAATGGAAAGATTTTCAAACACAGGAAAGGTTAAGGGAACAGAGAGAGTATGACGAGAAACAGAGACAGAAAGAAAGGGAGCACGAATTGAAATTGGCAGAAATTAAAAGGAAAGACGTAACTGACCTGGACATGACAGGCCACTCGAGAGAAAACAAAGACCTTCGACAAATATTAAAAAATTTGCAAAAATTCGACGGGTCCCAAGAACTCGACGAATATGTGGCGACATTCGAACATGTAGTGGCTCAGGCGAAAGTGCCAAAAAGTCAATGGCTGATAGAGCTACAAGTAAGGCTAACGGTTGAGTTACAATCATTCTTAATGACGGAAGACGTTAGGACAAAACTGCATGATTATGACACTGTCAAGCGACTCCTTTTGCAACATGCAGGATTTAATGGGGAGAAGTACAGGGAAGCGTGGAATCGTCTAGCACCGGAGAGTAATAATTTTAGATTATTTCACTCAAAATTGGTTAGAAGTTTAGACAATTGGGTGGCCAGTACAAAAACAGAGAGAACATTTGAGGGGTTGAGGGATTTATTATGTAGAAACAAGTTATTATTGAACATGAATGAAGAGGCTGTTAAATGCATCCTAATGAATAATGCCCCCAAATGTGAGGACGTACTGACACAAATTGACCATATAAAGTCGGCAGGACAAGGACAATTAAGTCGGAAAGTCAATACACAGCCACTGGTAGGGGGTGTGGCGGAATATAGGGGTGAATATGGAGGCAAGTCTAGAAGTCGCTCGACGGAGGGCCGAGTAATGGGTACATGCTTTAACTGTGGTCAGAGGGGTCACATAATGGCCAACTGTCGGCAGAAATGGGCCAATAATAGGATGCCTGCAAATGCGAAGGGAAATCAGTATAAAAGCTCAGACCAGAAATATAACTATGGCAATAAGTATCCATGGTACAGCCAGGATAGGTGACTAAGCAAAGATTGCAAACAGGGCCGTACTATACAGTGGCAGGGGTATAAACCTAGAAAAGGGTGGCAGTTTCGCAATACACAATGGGGGGGAAGTATGAGCGATATTTTTAGAAAGTCCACGGGTAGGTTAAATGTCGAAAAATGCTTGTTGTTAGGGAGGAAGCTTCTCTTCTTAGAGACACCGGCTGTACAATCGTAGGGTGCAGAAAGAGTCTAATACCAAAAAAATACATGACTGATCAGACCTTTACAGTTAAACTTATCGATGGGACAATAAAAACGTTTGAAACTGCTATAGTAGACATTAAAACCCCTTATCTCTGCGGTAGATTTTTGTCCGCCCTTTTTGAAGATCCGGTAACAGATGTGATTTTAGGAAATGTTAGATCAGACGAGGACCCACCATTCCATCACGGTAACGTAGTTACCAGGGCCCAGAATAAACGAGATAAAGGGGGAGGACCACAAATGAAAACTGTGATTAGTACAATTCCAAAAATATTTGAACACATCAATTTAGCTGAGGAGCAGGCAAAGGATGGTGGATTAAATAAACTATGGCAAAAAGCTAAAAGTCAGAGGGTGGAAAACACCAAACAAGGAATAATAACGTTTGAAATAAACAATAATATACTATACAGGATATTTATTTCTAAAATAGATAACAGTGTTGAAAAAAAATTGGTGATTCCGAAACCATACCGACGATTAGTCTTAGAAACGGCTCATACAACAGCATTAGCCGGACACATGTCAGTCAGAAGAACCAAATACAGAATTTTGTTCTCAGTATTTCTGGCCACGTATGAGCATAGATATCAAGGAATTCATTAAGTCTTGCCCTATTTGCCAAAAAGCACGTCCACCGGGGAGCATAAAACCCATAGAGTTAGGTCAAATGGAAGTGATCGGAACACCATTTCAGAAGGTTGCTATTGATATCGTAGGGCCATTACAATTAAGTGATAATAAGAATAGATATATCCTTACGTTGGTAGATATGGCTACTCGTTGGCCTGAAGCTATTGCGCTAAAAAATATAACAACACAAGACGTTTATGAGGCCCTATTAACAATATTCTCTAGAATGGGATTCCCTGAAGAGATCTTGTCAGATAACGGGCCCCAGTTCTCCTCCGATATGTACAAACAGGTGTGTGAATTGTTTAACATAAAATCCAGTCACTCTTCTATTTACCACCCACAGTCTAACGGGATGGTGGAAAGATTAAATGGCACCCTAAAAAGCATGTTAAGAAAAGTGGCAGATGAGGAACCCAACAATTGGGATAGATTTTTGCCGGCAATTTTGTTTGCATATCGGGAAGTTCCGAACGAGACAACGGCAATGTCTCCTTATGAACTCCTCTTCGGGCGAAAAGTGAGAGGACCAATGTCAATTTTAAGGAAAATACTGACAAATGAAAATACGACAGAGGAAGGTAAAACAACATATGAATATATAATAGACCTCAAAAACAGAATAAAATCAGGGTTATATAAAACAGAGGCAATCACGAAAGGAAAGGCAAATAAATATAAACAATATTATGATCAAAGGGCTAGAGAGAAAGATATACAAGTTGGTGACAAAGTGCTCGTGTTGAAACCTAAAAAAGGAAATAAACTCGCTCTGTATTCAGAAGGTCCATTCACCGTCACGAGAAAATTATCGAAATTTAATGTAGAGATTGCGAAGGGACATAAGCGTATAGTTTATCACCTCAACAGATTAACAAAATTTGTCGAAAATAACATGGATAACACAGATGCGAACTTATCGGCAGCAGAGAAAAATGAAAAGACAATTAATGGGTGCCAGTGCCACAGTGATAGCCGAAGAAGAAGAGGAAGATGTAAATAGTGAAGACATTAAGCAAATTCCGTTAATCAACGTCAAGGTTGATTCAGGCATTGACATTAATAAGGAACTAACGGAGAAACAGAAAAGACAAGTTGACGATATGGTGCAAGAGTACAAAGAAATCATTTCAGATATCCCAGGGAAAACATCGGCGGGTACGCACAAAATAGAATTATTAGACTCTAAGCCCATTAACGTAAAACCTTATGCAATACCTATACATATGATTCAAAGTCTAAAAGAAGAGATTAGTATGATGTTAGAACTAGGTATAATCGAGGAATCACAGTCACCATATTGCTCTCCCTTAGTTTTAATTAAGAAAAAAGATGGATCGATTCGGACTTGCGTGGATTATAGAAAATTGAACGCAATTACAAAAAAAGTAGCAGAAGTTATACCTAACCAGGATAAACTTCTAGAACACATGAATAAAGCCAAATACTTTACGAAACTAGACTTAACAAAGGGATATTGGCAAATACCTCTTGAGGAGAAAAGCAAAGAATACACAGCTTTTCAAGGCCCAGACGGGGCATATCAATATAACTTTATGCCATTCGGATTGGCAACCGCACCGGCAACGTTCAATAAAATTGTTAAGAAATTATTCAAAGGAGTAAAAGAGGTAGTTACTTATTTTGACGATATCTGTGTATACACAGACGACTGGGAGTCACATATACGAGTTACTCGAGAGGTTTTAGAGATTTTGAAAAAGGCAGGGTTCACCATTAAACCATCTAAGTTAGAAATAGGTAAAGAATCAATCGAATTTCTGGGACATAGAATTGGAGCAGGCATCTTAAAACCAGACATGAACAATATAAACAAAGTGTTGGAAATAGAACGACCCAAAAATAAGAGACAAGTAAGGGGACTAGTTGGCCTAATAGCGTATTACAATAAATTTATACCTAATTTTTCAACGATAACAGCCCCATTGACGGACCTTACAAAGAAAGGTAAACCTAATAATATATGTTGGACTAAGGAATGCCAACAAGCATTGGATACAATCCAAAATTATTTAACAAATAACCCCATTTTGGTTCTGCCCGACATTAAGGAACCCTTTATAGTTCGTACAGATGCGTCAACGAAGGGATTGGGGGCATGTTTGATGCAGAAGAGAGACAATATGCTCCACCCGGTTAAATATATTAGTCGTAAACTTTTTGACAGGGAAACTAGATACTCAACAATAGAGAGGGAATGCTTGGCAATAATATGGGGAATTCAGAAATTATCCTACTATTTAATGGGTGCAAGATTTACGCTCCAGTGTGACCACCAAGCGTTAAAATATTTGAATACGACTAAATTTGAAAATTCAAGAGTTTCCAGGTGGTCTTTGATGTTACAGGAATACGATTTCAACGTTGAATACATTAAAGGTGAAGATAACATTATTGCAGATTTTTTATCTCGGCAATAAGCAGATATGGCAGCTGATTGGTTAGGTATTTACATCAAAATTCGGTCGAGTTACGGCGACCAGGGGATAGAGGGGGGCTAATTTGGGTAGAAATTGAGGTCTGAGTCACCTCGGGCCAGTACATGAACATGATTGTAAGGTTTCATAGCGATTATGTACTTATGTTAGTTAGTACTTACGGATGGTTGTAAATAAATATGAGATGGTTGTATTTTCGTGCTGATGTTTTTTATTATAATTTTTGGCTCCGGGTGACCTCGGGCAAAATTTCATTATAAGGAGATGTAATTATTTATATATATATATATATTTATGAAATTATGAGATATGATGATAATGATTTTGTTCATGATTATGAGTATTATGATGAATTATGTTGATTACGACTACTATATGCACATGATTGTTATATAATTGATTGTAATGGGTTAAATACAATCAGGCTGAAATGTCTATAGTCTGGATAAGTAGTTATCCCTATAACATTATCTCATGCTGGAGGTAATCCTGGAATAAATATCTTAAGGAATTTATATGAGGAACCAGTAGAGTCAGTTGGTAAATAGAAAACAATCTAGCGTAAAAATGGTCAATTGTTGGATACTAATATGTGAGGTGTTATGACCAGTAGTAGGTCGAAGGTTGGTTCTTTGAGAATTAAGATAATAACGTACGAGTTGCGGGTTAGTGAAGTCGTATAAAGGTACGACCAAGTGGATTTATGCTCTGTGTTGTATATACTAGTGTTTTTTTTCATGCAATGTTGTGTATAAAATTAATTTGAAAGATATTATTTCATTATGTATTATATTATTGTAATTGTAATGTGCAGTGATTCCATGCCCTGACTTTGTTGTATTGTGAGATTCTACCCGTAAGTAGAATCTAACGGAAGAGGGGGGATATGTCAGGGTATGAGAATCACTGCGAATGATTGTGGTGAGATTGTTGTGAGCCAGTGTTGGAGTCGGGTCAAGGCGTTGTTGACGGGTATGAACTCCTATCACGGGAATAATGTCTAGTGATGTCTGAGTGAACTTCTGGTCACACGGGATATGTCAGGGACATGACCAGAGGACACGCCAGGGGTCAGTTGAGACCAGTTGGGGGGTATATAAGAGAGTAGTCGAGACGAGTGCGGGGTGTGGCAGACAGTTGTGTACTTCGCACAGTGTTGTGCGGTCAGACCGGTCAGGATAGACCGGGGAGCTGCAGGGTTGCAGTAAAAGAGAGTTGAGTTTAACGTCGCCCAGAAGCGGTCGGGTCGGACCGAGGGCATGCTTGAGCATACAGCCGTTATATATAGAGGTATTTTATGTCAAGGCAAGACAGCCAGTTGTACAGTTGTTTATAGTAGAATAAACATTGCATCGTTACACAGACTTGTGTCATCTCTTGTGTATGTTGTGTGTAGCGGAGAGCAAGGTACAATCCACCTAACATAGAGACTTAACACAAACTACGGAGACGGACTTTTTCTACACCTTACGCGTCAACATCCAGACGAAAGTTTACGAGAATATCGCTGTTGCCTGAGACAGAGCGAAGTCTGACTGGCCATTCAGTCAACCAGCTGAGGTCTTCCTTCTGGAAATATGAAGTATTTCCGTTACTACCACTGTCTGCTGTCTGCCATAACACCTGCTGCTATAAAATTCTGCTGTCTGATTCAATATCAATTTTAAAGACAAACTGCTTCTTAGCATCTGCGAAACGTGTCCGGCATTTTCTGTCTTTCTTATTGGGCACCAATTTTCTATGTACTTGAGGTGACTGTTTTTATATTGCTGTATACGTTTGGTTACATTTCCTCAACTCATTATATATATAGATCATAGTATCCTAAAGGAAAATATGATTTATACTCAGCAGTATCTATAGTTTAAATCATTTTAATATATTAAAATTTTATGAATCCAAGAAGGATTTAAATTTAAAGTCATTTCATGTTTCCAAATATGTTTAATCTTCTGAAAGCTTTTAGGTAAAGACAATTTTTATATCTAAGAAAGGGGAGAAATGCACAGATAGCTCAAGTAACCAGATTATAGAAATTTAAGTGTAATGAATTTCACTGACATTAAAGCTAAAATGAATTAATTTAAACTTTCTTTTTTTTAATCACGCATAAGATATTTGAATTTTTTCTTCACGTCTGTTTACTAATATAACAAGTTTAAGCTGAAAAGAAAACACACCAGAAAAAAACTCCGTTTAACTCATGAGTCGATGATATTGTTAAAGGTTTAGAAAACGATCACCTTTCAGTACTTTTATAACAGGATGATAGTGTTTAGAATTAGAATTTCGTCATTGAAAAAATAATATTAATAAAAACGCTTAACGTTATTCTACAGAATAATTAAATTTGTTTAATGTGTTGATGATTTCTAGCATAATATGACACTTAGAAGATGCCGTATCGGATACCTACTAGATGACGATACTTGGATACCTACTAGATGACGATACTTGGATACCTACTAGATGACGATACTTGGATACCTACTAGATGACGATACTGGATACCTACTAGATGACGATACTTGGATACCTACTAGATGACGATACTTGGATACCTACTAGATGACGATACTGGATACCTACTAGATGACGATACTTGGATACCTACTAGATGACGATACTTGGATACCTACTAGATGACGATACTTGGATACCAACTAGATGACGATACTTGGATACCTACTAGATGACGATACTGGATACCTACTAGATGACGATACTGGATACCTACTAGATGACGATACTGGATACCTACTAGATGACGATACTGGATACCTACTAGATGACGATACTTGGATACCTACTAGATGACGATACTTGGATACCTACTAGATGACGATACTTGGATACCAACTAGATGACGATACTTGGATACCTACTAGATGACAATACTTGGATTTGTCAAATAGATCATGTTCAAATAACGAGAGTACACACTGTGTGGGGGAAAAACAAATTAAATTGATAAAAGGTGAAATGTTGAATTATGCTGGTGGCGTAAAGCGAGGAGAAAATATTGATATCATAAATAGAATAAACACTTGCTCAGTGACAGCTTTCGAGGCTTGCCTGTTATTTATAGATGGGGGTTGGGGTTAACATATGGCGACGAATTGTGAAAGAAATAAAAAGTTGGTGGAGTATTCATTAGTCGTTTTGAGGTTGTGTTAATAATAATAATAATAATAAATTGATTATTTATATAGCGCTGTATCCCAGTAAGGAACTGGGCTCACAGCGCTTTACATGAAAGAAATAACATACCTATAAGCATTAAATTAACTTTCATATCATAACAAACACAAAAATTAAAGTACATTATACATAAGCTACGTTAATCATTTACAAGAAATGTTGTTTCATTAATTTTGAAAATAAATTTTGAAAAGATGTGTCTTAAGTGCAGTCTTGAAGGACTTGGTTGTTTGAATACTAAGTATGTGTAATGGTAAAGAATTCCATTGTTTAGCTGCACAAAAAGAGAACGACCTTTCACCAAATGTTTTGGTGCGTGTCTTAGGAACAGAGAGAACGCGTGTGTCTGCAGAAGATCGTAGCTGGCGAGTGGGTGAGTAGACCGACAAAAGTTCAGTAAGATACGATGGGCATGAGTCCGAAAAGAATTTGTGACAGAGAACGGCCAGTTTGTCATCAATACGGGCTTGTATAGATTGTTAGAGTTAGAGGACGTGATAGCAGATAAAATAGAAGGTGTAAACTAAAGGAATGACAGATGGTGTGACAGATAATGGGACATAAGATTTGACAGATGGCATACAGAAAGGCGCATCGGATCAAGTCGAAATGACATTTTTAAAAGAAAATTTAGTCTAAAAGTGTAAATAGCTGAGAAATGTTCTAATATGGTATTACGTAGTAGCTCCGTAAATGGACAGCGGATTTTATTGACTTGTGGAATGAATGTTCATTTATTTAGTAAAAAAATAATCAATATATTTAGTCGAACAATAACCTCAAGTAGGTTAAAATAACACATGCAGGAATATTCTTTTTGGATTGTTAGCTTTTCTTATATACTGATAATTTTTAAGGTCTGTCGTAGGCTTTATAAATACACTTGTTGTTATTCATATATAAATTTGTAATGGCTTTTTGTACACATTAAAAAAGAAGTTGGATGAATAAAGAAATGAACGAATAATTACATCGGGACTGGTGGATAAATTGTTATAGAAAACATGTCCGACATGAAAGCCTGAAAAAAGGATCATCATTACTAACAGCCTCAACGACAGCCTTGATTGCTGTTGCTCTTGAACAGCTCCTAATCCTTGTCTAGTTGTGTCAATACACGAACCGAGGCTAGGACCTTGTTTCATTACAATGCGAGGGGGGAGAACTCTTAGAATAGAATGCCCCTGAAATTACGTTTCTAGAGTTCTTTTTAAAAAAAAATTAAAATTATGAAAAATATAATTCCAACCACAGTGTATTGAGTTCAAGTAGCTAATATGTATGTTATAATGTAATATTATTCACCATACTGTCAGAATGTTATACTGTAGGCTATTTGTCTAACATTACCCACAGTTTAGAGGTTAGTAGTCTTAAAATGGAATAAAGCTGAGCATTGTAAGTGGGAACTAAATTTAATGACCAGAGAAAAAAAAATTGTTTTACATGGAAATAAAAATTGTTACCTTGAGAGAATTCGATCACTATGTTACAATACACTTTGGTAATTGTTAATCTGGGAACTAAATCTTTTGACCAGAGGAAAAAAACAATTGTGTTACATGGAAATACAAATTGTTACCTAGAGAGAATTCGATCACCATGTTACAATACAGTTTCGTAGCAATCCCTAAACACTTCAGCCGAGGTATAGAAATAAGCGCCACTCGTAATGAAGACGTCTTCAGTATAAATACTGTTCAAGTGAAATAAAGATATAAATATTCAGTATAAAGACAGTCCCAGCGTTATAAAGCTATAAGTATCCAGTATAAATAATGTTCCAATAATATGTACATATTACTATACAGAATAAACAATGTTACACCATAATGAAGATACACATTTACAGTATAAACATTGTAGAGTGTCATGTAATAAATAATAAATATAACACCAATGACTTGCAATAGGCCTTGTCATAATATGACGGAAATCTATGAATAGAAATATTATATGAATAACTATCTGTTTGGGGGACGAATTTCATAAAAAATTAACAAAAGATACGAGTCAATATATAAATGTAGGTATACTGAGAAGGAAGTATCTTGTCAGCTATTTGTTAATTCTTCGTTAATTTAAGACAGCTTATTGGATTTGAACAAGAAAGAACAGTTTCGTAATTTTACAATGCTAACAATTTTTGAGATCTTATTGATTCGACTGTATTAAATGCTTCATAACATTGTTCCGCTGACATGTAATATAAAAATAGAACATTACACAATGAGTTATGACTTTTTCCGGTCTTAGAAATAACAAGGCCTATACTATAAAGAGAATGACCGTGTCTTCAATAGATATGCACTTAGTGTTACTGGAACAACGGGGGTGTTAATTGTGTGTGTGGGGGGTAAGTGATGTGTGTGTGTGGGGGGGGGTCGTGAAGTAAGGGTGATAACCATTATAACAACATAGAATAGCCCTCACCACATCTCCTAAGTGCAAGGGGACACTATCGAGCCCTTAACAAGGGGAGTCAATACAGCAGCTGGCTCGTGTCCTCGCTAGACTACCCGGAGTCTCTGTGGCACAGCTACATGCTACAACGTTAGGTTATTACAACGTTAGGTCATCTGTGGTGACTTAATGCTACAACGTTAGGTCATCTGTGGTGACTTAATGCTACAACGTTAGGTCATCTGTGGTGACTTAATGCTACAACTTCAGGTCCGTTGAGCTAACTTACTGCTGCCACGTTAGATCACCTGGATACTTTTATGTTCCACCGCCAGACATCCGTTAACCAGGCTTTAACAACTAGAGCCAACGTGGAAAGATGACCTGGCAACTCCATTGTATACATTATTGTCTTTCTAATTCACACCACACCACAGCACACCTCACCACACAACCCCACACCTCACCACACTCTCTTTCTTGGTGATGGTTATTTCAATACATGTTTTGATCACAAAACAGTGAATCCCTTGGAGTTGTTTAAAGCAGATGTAACAATGTGTGACAGGGCCAAGGTGCCATCCCTGTTCTCCGAGTCTTTGTACTGTGACAATTTCATATTGCCATTTCACTGTCCGAGTCGACTGACAGTGTCAATTTCATATTGCCATTTCACTGCCCGAGTCGACTGACAGTGACAATGTCATAGTGCCATGTCACTCTCCGAGCCGACTGACAGTGACAATGTCATAGTGTCATGTCACACTCTGAGTCGACTGACAGTGACAATGCCATAGTGCCATGTCACTCTCCGAGTCAACTGACAGTGACAATGCCATAGTGCCATGTCACTCTCCGAGTCAACTGACAGTGACAATGTCATAGTGCCATGTCACTCTCCGAGTTCACTGACAGTGACAATGTCATAGTGCCATGTCACTCTCCGAGTCGACTGACAATGACAATGTCATAGTGCCATGTCACTCTCCGATTCGACTGACAGTGACACTGTCATAGTGCCATGTCACTCTCCGAGTCGACTGACAGTGACCATGTCATAGTGCCATCCTCACTCCCCGAGTCACCCTGACATGTGGCAGAGACCAAATATCTGCCTGAATCCCGCCTGTGTCTGGCAGACCATCTCTTGTTATTCTGTCAGCTGTACCTTCTCTCTTGCTGTCCACCCGACAACCGCTGTCACGCGCCTAACTCACCATCTGCTTATGACAAGCTGTAGTTTTATTTTAGTTCTTTCTGTGATGACAGTGTCAAAGTGTCAAGTGTCTTAAAGATGAAAGTTTATTTCGTCCAGGGAAAATGCTCTTTAATATTACAGTAAAAGTTATTTATGTATAGGTAAAATTACTTTGTGTAAAATTATTTTTCGTAAAGGTTTAGTTATTCCTCGCGTATTACTGTCTATATTTTGATTTAAAAGACTCCAATAAGTATGGAAAGCCTCAGATAAACGTTTCAAAGGACTAGAGTAAGATGTTTTATGTTTAGGATAGAAGTGTTTTGCATGTAAGATACACGTGTTTATTTCTAGGATAAGTTTGTCTTAAGTTAAGTATCAAAGTGTTTTATGGGTAAGGTAAAGAACATTTAATATATCATGTCATCGTTTGATGTCTAAAGTAATTAAACTATCATTTAAAGGTTAAGATTCTGTTTGTCTATTAAGGAGCAACAACTCTTGTGTGTTGGATTTCAAGCTGTCATATCTCCATCAAATGAAATCTTTTATATTCAGTTACAATGAAATACTCGTGCTCACGAACGCTGTGGTGCAGATCTTGTCTTCCCGCGAAGGATGCTGTAAAACAACGTTCATGTCATTTATGCATGGATGCTGATTAGGGTAAGAGAGTCTTGATTTTTAACCTAAACGTCTTGTCAATCTAAAAATTAAAATATTCACAAACAAATAAATAAATAATAAGAAAAAATGTCTTTGGTTTTCTATGATTTATTGAAGATATGGTTCATAAAATACAATTGTCACAGGCAATGACGTAGAATAGGGGTGCAAAAGTTGCAGTGCGCCCCAGGCTGCCCCGTTTTAAAATGTTAATTCATAATGGGGGGGGGGCACCTTAGGTCGATAGCAGAGTGATTGTTGTGGATGGGGACAGGAAACTCTCGGACCATGGTGGTAATAAATTTAGGGATTACGATTAACTTTGTACAATGTCACATAAATTTGTAATCTTCCATTAGTTTATGTCTAACGCTAGGAGAATGTGAATGTCAAGGACTTATTAGAATAATTTAACCCTAATCACAAATTAATTATTTTTTAAATTTAAAAATTGACAAAACAGTGGGGACTAATGATGTTAAAATTACTTTAAAACACTTTTTAAAAAAATTAAAAATCATTTCTTCGAATGAACCAGAGATGACTTACTTGATCTGTTTCAGCGAAAATAACATTTAATTTATCTTCGGGACTTAAAATAAATGTGCCAATCAGAAATATTCTCAACAGATGATCAGGTGACCCAATCTAAGAATACACTTGGTCGTTTTTATTATTTTATAATTAGCCAATGCTCGAGACTATCTGGGGTCATTCACAGTCTGCAACTTTTAAAAAATGTTTTATTTCTTATTTTCAATGCAATTTCCCCATGGGACAAATTGCGTTACATATTTGAAATGTCTGCCCTGCCTGTTCGAGCTTGCACAAGCAACTACTCCTGAACCATACCAGAAAGAGGGTTCTGGTCGTTTGCAAATATGTTAAGGAGGTACCAAGGATGCGCACGAGCCAAAAAAAATAATCCCGTAATGGTTTACTGGACTTCCTGAAAAATCACCCCCCCCCCAAAAACAACAAAAAAAAACCAACAAAACAACAAAAAAAAACAACAAAACAAACAACAACAAAACCGAAAAAATATCAGTATTTTGTCAATTTAAATCGTTAACCGTAACATCTATCGGGTTGAAACAAAGTCAAAGAATAGCTAAAAATATTTAGAAGAATGTTCGAGAAGGAATTTTTCAAAAATCTCTTTTCGTTCGACTCCCGTAATTTTACCAGCAATTTGTAGATAGCAATTTTTTTGTGTACTTTCAGAATATTGATTTGAAATGAACTTTTCATGTAATCTAAAATGTTTTCCCTTGAATAAAAAAGTCGGAAATTGTTTTTTGAAATTGCGTGTAAATACTCATTCGAGATTTTATTATTTGTTTCTTTATTTATATTAAAGAATTTCTTCTATAGATGCTAAAAAATGAAGAACAAAATAATAAAAGTTATTTTAAAAAAGCAATCTGCAAAGGAATATCATGCTAAATAAAGATTTGTGAAAAAAAAATAATAAAGTGAATATTGAAGAAATTTAAACAGTCAGGATAGTTAGTATATGTTGATTTGAAAAGATATTTTCATGACATAATTATCTTGCCTATAACATTTGAAGTGCTCGGGAAAGGAATTCTTTTTTTAACAATGAATTTTTTTTTCTTTAATGTTGGCTTTAGTTTAGTTTTTAAAATGCAATTTTTTTAGCTTTCAAACGATTTTTTAATTTAAGAAAACCATCCCTGAGTTAACTTACAAGTGTAACATAAACAAATCTGAGCTCTATTTCACTCAATGGGCCAGGTGTTGTTAACCTAGGAAGATCTCGTGGGAGAAAAATAAAAATAAACGATTTACGTAGTTCCTTGAAGACAGTGTTTTTAAAAATAAAAAATAAAAGTACCAGAACGCATAATAAAGGTACTGGAATGCAACGTGAAAAAGCATTTCAGACAGTAATAAATATAAGTATGGGGGGGGGGAAAGGTGCCGGAACGCCATCCCGTGCGTTAAGCGGGAAAAAAGCACTGCTTGCAGAACATTTGGTAACTAAACTTAATTACTCGGAATTTCAGGAATCTCGAAAGCCTGCAAATTGGAGTAGATTTATCTTATCTTAGCTATTACACTCGCGTCTTCTTTGTTAAAATTCATATCAAGCCATTCAGTTTAATAACTGTCAATGTGAAAGTTTGCTGTGTTTAACTCCCGAGACAACATGTAGATTATGGAACACCTTGAGTTACTTCCCTCCCTCGCATCTATTTTAAAGCAGCATTGGAATAATCTACACTTGCAGAAATTTGGCCTAAAAAATCGTGCCGATTCCTGATCCTTATTCGATCCTATGGGAAATAAAACTCCCTTTCCAGCTCACAACACACATTAACATCCCAACGATTTCAGCGTCGCATGGAAATGGAATTCATGTTGTCAGTTCTGTGGATAAATTGTTTCAAATGGCCGAAACCGCTTTAATTAGTTTTCTACAGATCTATCTTTAGGAACAGTTTTGAGAATGTTGTGTTTGGAGGAGGGGGGATGGTTGGGTGGGGGTGGGGGGCAATGGAGTCGTCGTTGTTGTCGTCTGATGCAAATGTTTGTTTGGAAGTTTCAGTGCACTATACAGGGTAACTATGGTACAGAGTAACTACGGTACAGGGTAACTATGGTACAGGGTAACTATGGTACAGGGTAACTATGGTACAGGGTAACTATGGTACAGGGTAACTATGGTACAGGGTAAATATGGTACAGGGTAACTATGGTACAGGGTAACTATGGTACAGGGTAACTATGGTACAGGGTAACTTTGGTACAGTGTAACTATGGTACAGGGTAACTATGGTACAGGGTAACTATGGTACAGGGTAACTATGGTACAGGGTAACTATGGTACAGGGTAACTATTATACAGGGTAACTATGGTACAGGGTAACTATGGTACAAGGTAAATATGTTTGGGTACTGAGCTGGTTTGATAAGGCCGTTGTATTAAGCGGGTAGGTGGGAGATGTCAGGTTTTGTAAATGGCTGTGTGGTAAGCAAGTTTGGATTAACGGCCATATATGGTAAGTTGACTTGGGATGGCCATGTATGGTAAGTTGACGTGGGGTGGCCATGTATGGTCAACGGATTTTTAAAGAAGGCTCGTCATATAATGACATCTACTGAAAATTAATTTTATCAAATTTGCTATTTTGAACATCACAAAGTATTTTAGGTCTGTTTAAATTAATTTATTTCAACCTTATATTTTGACTTGCATTTTTACGTTCGTAGACTACAATGGCTGAGACAATGCATCAAGTATCAATTAATAAAAGTAAAATAACTTTGATGATATGTGAAAATGTCAGCTCCGTGTGTACTCTGGCAGGTCAATCTTTATCATTTCATACATAACGAGATGTAGCCGTGAAACATATTACTCAAACGAGATTTAGAGAAAACTTGAAAAAACTCACGAAATGAAACAACCATTGTGACGACAAAATGGTGATATTGTAGTTGTTAATTTTTGAAATAGCTGAAATAATCTTTATGGACAATGAGAGAAATAATTCATGTAAAAACCTAATCTCTGCCGGATGCCTCGTTGCTAAACTCTGGGAATAAATGCCACATTCATTAGGTGAAACGGGACAGTCACGTGACAACGAGGTTCAAGGACGTCACTAAAGCAAATTGTTTTGGCAGTCTAAAAATGATGGGGAAAAATATGTGTGGGTTTGGGCACTAGGGACGGAATTTATCGATTACGTCTCATTAGTGGTCGACATGCGTGAGACTTGTGTCATGAGCAGCACCTCGCGACCTGGGACATTTGGGGGGGGGGCGGTAGCTACACAAACTATTCTTGCTTAACATCTGTTTTCGAGATAAGTTCTTGTCGAATTGGAATGTAACAACGAATTATCGGAAATTAACGCGTGCTTACCGATCCCCGCACGTGAGTCTGAAACAAATACAAGAGGAGATAAATACGGATTAGTAACCAGACTACCCCAGGATATCCTATTCGCATTGTAAAATTTCAATCGTCTTATACATTAATACTTGAACTGTCTGCGGTTACCGCCCATCAAGCTTGTGATTAATGAAGATCTGGATCCCCCCCCCCTGTTCACTTGATTTTATTATGTGTCAATCGATAGGTCATATCAGGGAAGAGCTGCATAAATGTTGCAGAAAACTCTTGTAAACGGATTCCATGATCTCACGTTCTCCTCGCGGGTAATATGTGCAACAACAGACCCTGATAACTAAAGCACTAATTCGTCAGATAATTTTCTTGCTTTTTATTTTAAAATAAAAAAGATAGTTATGGTTTTTATCTATATATATAAAAATCAAAGTATGTATGTATGTATGTATGTATGTATGTATGTATGCATGTCTGTTATAGCTGACTAAACCATTCATCCGATCGCCATGAAAATTTTGGAGACTTTTGAGTACGCTCCAGGGATGGAAATAGGCTACTTTTTTTTCAAAATTTAACACTCATGGGGCGCCGGGGGCCCATAATGAGAATTTTTTCTTATATGAGCTATATAAAAATTAGTTTAGGGCTTAGCTGCTTGGAAAATGAATGGATCTTGACCAAACTTGGTACATAACAACTTGATAGCCTATATTAAAGTATCATATGGCATTGAATTCCTAATGTCCGTTCCTTCGGGGCCGGGGGCCCAAAATCTTTATTTTTGTAAGCGTTAAATACTTTATTCCCGTTAGCTGACTATACCATTCATTCGGTCGCCATGAAACTTTTGGAGACTTTTGAGTACGCTCCGGGGATGGAAATAGGCTACTTTTTTTTAAAATTTAACACTCATGGGGCGCCGGGGGCCCATAATGAGAATTTTTTCTTATATGAGCTATATAAAAATTAGTTTAGGGCTTAGCTGCTTGGAAAATGAATGGATCTTGACCAAACTTGGTACATAACAACTTTATAGCCAACATTAAAGTACCATATGGCATTGAACACCTAATGTCCGTTCCTTCGGGGCCGGGGGCCAAAAATCTTTTTTTTTGGTAAGCGTTAAATACTTTATTCCCGTTAGCTGACTATACCATTCATTCGGTCGTCATGAAACTTTTGGAGACTTTTGAGTACGCTCCGGGGATGGAAATAGGCTACTTTTTTTTCAAAATTTAACACTCATGGGGCGCCGGGGGCCCATAATGAGAATTTTTTCTTATATGAGCTATATAAAAACTAGTTTAGGGCTTAGCTGCTTGGAAAATGAATGGATCTTGACCAAACTTGGTACATAACAACTTGATAGCCAACATTAAAGTACCATATGGTATTGAACACCTAATGTCCGTTCCTTCGGGGCCGTGTGCCCAAAATCTTTTTTTTTGTAAGCGTTAAATACTTTAGTCCCGGTATGATTTTCACGATCTTGAAAAGCATTGACTAATATATCTATCATGATCCAGATTGAAATGAACAGGTATTTTAAAGTTAATTTCTTGCACCGATTGGGCCCGCGGGCCCTTAATGTTGTTTTTTCTAATCTTATATCTATATATATATAAAATCAAAGTATGTATGTATGTATGTATGTATGCATGTCTTTGTATAGCTGACTAAACCATTCATCCGATCGCCATAAAACTTTTGGAGACTTTTGAGTACGCTCCTGGGATGGTCACTGGCTACTTTTTTTTCAAAATTTAACCCTCATGGGGCGCCGGGGGCCCATAAAATGATTTATTTTCTTATATATGAGCTATATAAAAATTAGTTTAAGCGTTAGCTATTAGGTTAAATTGATGGATCTTAACCAAACTTTGTATATAACAATTTGGTAGCCAATATAGAAATACTAAAGGGGACTAATTTCCTAATGTCCATTTCTTCGGGGCTGGGGGCCCAAAATGTCTTATTTCATAAACGTTTAATATTTTATTCCCCATTCAATTTTTAAAGATCTTGAAAAATATAGATAAATATATCCACAATGAAATTGATTGAAATAAACAGGCGTTTTGAACTTGACATATTGCACTAAATTGGCCCTTGGGCCCTTAATATCGTTTTTTGCTTTTATGTGCTATATAAAAATGAGTTTATGCGTTAACTACTGAGTAAATGAATGGATCTTAACCAAACTTGGTATATAAAAACTTGGTAGCCCATATTAAAATAACAAAGGGCACTGCACTTCTAATTTTTAATTGTTCAGGGCCGGGGGCCCCAAATGTATTTTTTCGTATGTGTTTGAGATATTATTTCCCATTCTATTTTAACGATCTTAAGAAATATATCAATGATGAGACTGAATTAAAATGAACAGCATTTTGAAATTTACATCTTACATCGAATGGGCCGGGGGCCCCAAATGACTTTTTTTTATGTATACTCTAAGATATTATTTCCCACTCAGTTTTTAACGATCTTGAGAAATATATCCATGCTTAAAATGAATTTAAATGAACATGTTTTCAAAATGTACATCTTGAATTGAACGGGCCTGGGAGCCCCTTAATGTAGTTTTCCTTATATCTACATATATATAAAAATTAGTTTAGGTGTTAGATAATGAGAAAATAAATGGATTTTGACCAAACGCGGTATATAAAAACTTAAAAGCCTATATTAAATTTCGATAGGGCACTGATCTCATAATGTCCATTTAATCGGGGCTAGGGGCCCTAAATGTGTTTTTAATAAATTTTTAATATTGTATTCCCCATTCAATTTTACACGATATTGAGAAATATAGATACATATATTTATATTTTTGTTATGAAATTGATTGAAATGAACAGATTTTCGAACTTCATATTTTAAACTGATGGGCCTGGTGACCCTTAATGTAATTTATTTTTTATCTATATATATTCCTTTTTACTGAGATCGTTGCAACGCACGACGGGTCTGCTAGTCTATATATATAAAAATCAAATTATGTATGTATGTATGTATGTATGTATGTATGTATGTATGCATGTCTGTTATAGCTGACTAAACCATTCATCCGATCGCCATGAAACTTTTGGAGACTTTTGAGTACGCTCCAGGGATGGAAATAGGCTACTTTTTTTTCAAAATTTAACACTCATGGTGCGCCGGGGGCCCATAATGAGAATTTTTTCTTATATGAGCTATATAAAAATTAGTTTAGGGCTTAGCTGCTTGGAAAATGAATGGATCTTGACAAAACGTGGTACATAACAACTTGATAGCCTATATTAAAGTATCATATGGCATTGAACTCCTAATGTCCGTTCCTTCGGGGCCGGGGGCCCAAACTCTTTATTTTTGTAAGCGTTAAATACTTTATTCCCGTTAGCTGACTATACCATTCATTCGGTCGTCATGAAACTTTTGGAGACTTTTGAGTACGCTCCGGGGATGGAAATAGGCTACTTTTTAAATCCCTTATATTAACTTCACCGGCGTCTCTCTCTCTCTGTCTGTCTCTCTCTCTGTCTCTCTCTCATCATCTCATGGGCTCGGCGGGCGGAAAAACAAAAGTCGAAAATGACCCACTTCCAATGATCCGATCGAACTGAAATTTGGCACACGGACCCGTCTTACCTAACAATGCATCGTATCAAAATTTCAGATCGATCGAACGTACCGTAATTAAATTAATGCATTTTTAGTTTATCCTTATATGAGGTATGTAATTTTAATTCACGATTTGTTATTGTTTTTTTGCCACGTGAAAGTTTGAGCATTGAGGCGACCCAACGAAACGACGGTGCGCTTTTGTTTACATTTTACGTGTCACTCTGAGCTCGGTCAAGCGAATCGGTGACCAGACTTTTCCCCTCTCCCCCCACCCACCCCTCCCCCCCCCACTAGGGTTATGATGCAAAGTTGAGTTAAGACAGATTCAGTCTGTAAATGTTTGAATATAATCAATACTTTTAGTTATGTCTCATCTATAAGGGATTTATAGTCAAAAACTTTGTTTTTACGGGGTTGTTTAATTAAATCCCTTATATTAACTTCGCGGCCGTCTCTCTCTCTCTCTCTGTCTTGGGCTCGGCGGGCGGGCGGAAAAACATAAGTCAAAAATGAACCACTTCCCATGATCCGATCGAACTGAAATTTGGCACGAGGACCCGTCTGACCTAACAATGCATCGTATCAAAATTTCAGATCGATCGAACGTACCGTAATTAAATTAATGCATTTTTAGTTTATCCTTATATGAGGTATGTAATTTCAATTCACGGTTTATTATTGTTTTTTTGCCACGTGAAATTTTGAGCTGACGCATTGAGGCGACCCAACGAAGCGACGGGCGCTTTTGTTTACATTTTACGTGTCACTCTGAGCTCGGTCAAGCGAATCGGTGACCAGACTTTTCCCCTCTCCCCCCCACCCACCCTTCCCCCCACCCACCCCTCCCCCCATCCCTCCCCCCCCACTAGGGTTATGATGCAAAGTTGAGTTAAGACAGATTCAGTCTGTAAATGTTTGAAAATAATCAATACTGTTAGTTATGTCTCATATATAAGGCAACGCACGACGGGTCTGCTAGTACATTATAATATTTAAGTCATGTTTTTGTTATTACTAGAACGATGACAAAATTGACTGAAGCCTTATTTTTAACTTCGTTCAGTTATGCTGTGCCTTAATTGGTTGCGTGGAACAGTTTTTTAATATAGTAATTTTTTATATATCTTTGGCTTACTTTGGTTTTGTCATGATTCAGTGAGGATTAGATCAGATGATCTGTCATTGAAGCTATGCTGAAAATAAAAATAAATTAATGACTAATTCGTTCAACAAATTACATTAATGTATAAAATTTATAAATATGTTAACATTTGTAGCAGATTTTAAACTGGAGATGTTGCAAAAACCTTTTATTGACTATTCGGACCATGTATTTCAACGCAGACATTCATACAGTTCTTTAATATTTCATGGAAGTCTTAAATGATTTCACAGATGAACAGATAATGTTGCAACTTTCAGGGAAAACGATATCACATTAATAATACATTAAGTTTACCGAACATTAGTCCTACACGTACAGTACTTGTACACCAATCTACGTACAGTACTTGTACACCAATCTACGTACAGTACTTGTACACCAATCTACGTACAGTACTTGTACACCAATCTACGTAAAGTACTTGTACACCAATCTACGTACTGTACTTGTACACCAATCTACGTACAGTACTTGTACACCAATCTACGTACAGTACTTGTACACCAATCTACGTACAGTACGTGTACACCAATCTACGTACAGTACTTGTACACCAATCTACGTACAGTACTTGTACACCAATCTACGTACAGTACTTGTACACCAATCTACGTACAGTACTTGTACCACAATCTACGTACAGTACTTGTACACCAATCTACGTACAGTACTTGTACACCAATCTACGTACAGTACTTGTACACCAATCTACGTACAGTACTTGTACACCAATCTACGTACAGTACTTGTACCCCAATCTACGTACAGTACTTGTACACCAATCTACATACAGTACTTGTACACCAATCTACGTACAGTACTTGTACACCAATCTACGTACAGTACCTTTACACCAATCTACGTATAGTACTTGTACCCCAATCTACGTACATTACTTGTACCCCAATCTACGTACAGTACTTGTACACAAATCTACGTACAGTACTTGTACACCAATCTACGTACAGTACTTGTACCCCAATCTACGTACAGTACTTGTACACCAATCTACGTACATTACTTGTACACCAATCTACGTACAGTACTTGTACACCAATCTACGTACGGTATAAAGTCACTAATCTACGCACAGTACATGCACACCATTCCAAGCCTAGTACGTGCACACCAATCTAAACAAAACTACTCCCGTAAAGACAATATTGAAATGCTTTTCTTGTTGAAAACTTATTTTATCTAAATGCTAATTTCTAACAATGTTAACTTGTCATAAAGTTACTTGTTCACTTTTGAAATATGATGTTGTTAATCAACGGTGTAAAACTTTGGGAGACCCATCTACTAAAGAAAACATTAATAAGCTAAGAATACATTGGAAAAAGAGCTGCCAGATTCATTACTGGAGAATATTCAAAACTGACAAGAGTAACACCATTAGTTAAATCATTCAAGCTTGAAACACTAAAGAGGAGAAGAATGCAGGGCAAAGTGGTAATAATGCATAAAGTAATTAATTCTAACTTGTAAATACAACATACGGATAATCTAATCCAACCAGTAAATAGACATAGGGATAAAACACTTTTCTTTTTCCGTATAAAGAACAAACATACAAATTCTCGTTCTTCCCGTCCGGAATTCGGACGTGAAATCTGTTGCCTGAGGAAACCAGGAAAAATGTGTGTGTGTGTATGGCGTCTGCAACAGTTAAGATTAGGTATGAGACTTACAAGAACACGTGAACAGAGTTTTGAAAAAGATCAAGTGCCTTATTTGAATGCAGGCTTCAGTCGATAATTTTAACCAGATATGAAGTTAACAAAAATTCCACTGTAATTTTCAGTAGCCAGTATGAAATTAGATTAAAAAAAACTTTCCTCTGTTAGCATGTTCGTTTTTTAACAACAATCTCAAACGAACATTTAAACTATAAACGCGCGTTCAGTCCCGAAACGTAGGATAAAAGAGCGACATTACATCTAGTTTAACTTGCATCTTGTAGCTTTCTTTTGTTCTAGAGCCAAGGATTTCACAAGGGAAGAACACAATCAATACAACATGTTTGTCGTGCCAACCACCACCACCACCAACCCAATCGTTGTTGCTAAATGCAGCTTGTCTTTTAATCAATTGTTTTCTTTTATTTATTCATTCTCACCATTACAGCCACACGATGGCTTATAATTCAATTCTTGGCTATTGTAGGAAGATTCAAATCAAAATCAGAAAGAATTGAAGAAAAAAATGAAAATACAGATGTGAGTTGGTTGAGTGGCTATTTGGATAAATATTGGTTTCTGTATGTGTGTGTGTGGGGGGGGGGATATGTTTGTGGGTGGTTTAGTTAGCGGCTTGGAAGACGTGGGGGTAAGGTGACAGTGCAGTGGATCCCGAGTCACGTGAATGTTGACGGCAATGAAAAAGCAGACTCCCTGGCAAAAGCAGGAGCGGCCCTGCCCCAACCAGATGCCCCAGTTACTTATCTCGGGGCTAAAACCTGGCTAAAGGACCACTTTAGGAGCAAGTGGTACCAGGAGTGGGCTGACAACACGACAGCCTGGTTTTTTTCGCTAACATGTCCAGGCCAAGCCATTCAGACAAGGGGTGGAACCTGAGTCGCAAACACCCGAGTTTAGTGACTCAGATGAGAACAGAGCACTGTCCAACCAACTCATACTTTCACAGGCTAGACCACAACAAGGACTCGAACTGCCGTCATTGCAGCCTAGCCTCTGGGACAGTCTTACACCTCCTGACGTCGTGACCCGCGCTAGACATAGCCGAGGAGGTTAGGGAAGAAAAGAATCCCACGTTAAGACAATGTTGTATGGCACTGCTCAGCAGATGGAGCAGGTTGCCCAGGTGTTAGCCAAGGCCTTAAGAGATTAGTCTCTGGCCTACAGAATGTGTGTTTAGTTTAGTTGGCGGCTAGGTGTATTGTAAGTTGGTTGCTGAATGTTTATGTGTGTGTATGTCTTGCTGTTAAGTGGTTAGAGGGTTGGGTGGGTGTACAGGGGAGGTAATTGGGTGGGTGTACAGGGGAGGTAATTGGGTGGGTGTACAGGGGAGGTAATGGGAATGTCTGTTATTTGAAATAGTTTAATTTCAGAGTCGAAGGAACTAATCACTTGCAGTGTGAGTGGCGGGGTGTGATAGGGTGGGGCTATGGGTCTATTATAGTGAATATTTCTGATTCTGAGCCTAGATCAATAAATAATTATGGAATATAAGATGAAGGGTCGATATGTTGGTGGCAATATTTGTGGGTAGATGGGAGCGTTCATAAATAACTTGTGGGTAGCTATATGTGTTGGTAAATCGGTGCGTTCACAGAATTTTGCATGGCTATATTATGTGTGGGTAGATGAGTGTGTTGGTTGTTATATGTTTTGGTAGATGGGTGTGTGTGTGTGGCTATTTGTGTGGGTAGATGGGTGTGTGTGTTGCTATTTGTGTGGGTAGATGAGTGTGTTGGTGGTATTATTTTTGGTAGATAGTGTGTGTGGTGGTGGCTATTTGTGTGGGTAGATGGGTGTGTGGTGGCTATTTGTGTGGGTAGATGGGTGTGTGTGTGGCTATTTGTGTGGGTAGATGGGTGTGTGGTGGCTATTTGTGTTGGTAGATGGGTGTGTGTTGCTATTTGTGTGGGTAGATGGGTGTGTGTGTGGCTATTTGTGTGGGTAGATGGGTGTGTGTGTGGCTATTTGTGTGGGTAGATGGGTGTGTGTGTGGCTATTTGTGTGGGTAGATAGGTGTGTGTGGTTGCTATTTGTGTAGGTAGATGGGTGTGTGTGTGGCTATTTGTGTGGGTAGATAGTTGTGTGTGTCTATTTGTGTGGGTAGATGGGTGTGTGTGTGGCTATTTGTGTGGGTAGATGGGTGTGTGTGTGGCTATTTATGTGGGTAGATGGGTGTGTGTGTGGCTATTTGTGTGGGTAGATGGGTGTGTGTGTGGCTATTTGTGTGGGTAGATGGGTGTTTGGTGGCTATTTGTGTTGGTAGATAGGTGTGTGTGGTTGCTATTTGTGTGGGTAGATGGGTGTGTGGTGGCTATTTGTGTGGGTAGATAGGTGTGTGTGTGGCTATTTGTGTGGGTAGATGGGTGTGTGGTTGCTATTTGTGTGGGTAGATGGGTGTGTGTGTGTTGCTATTTGTGTGCGTAGATGAGTGTGTTGGTGGTTATATGTTTTGGTCGATAGGTGTGTGTGTGTCTATTTGTGTGGGTAGATAGGTGTGTGTGTGGCTATTTGTGTGGGTAGATGGGTGTGTGGTTGCTATTTGTGTGGGTAGATGATGTGTGTGTGTTGCTATTTGTGTGGGTAGATGAGTGTGTTGGTGGTTATATGTTTTGGTAGATAGGTGTGTGTGTGTGTGGCTATTTGTGTGGGTAGATAGGTGTGTGTGTGGCTATTTGTGTGGGAAGATCGATGTGCGTTTGGCTATTTGTGTGGGTAGATTGGTGTGTGTGTGGCTATTTGTGTGGGTAGATGAGTGTGTTGGTGGTTATATGTTTTGGTCGATACGTGTGTGTGTGTGTGTCTATTTGTGTGGGTAGATAGGTGTGTGTGTGGCTATTTGTGTGGGTAGATGGATGTGTGTGTGTTGCTATTTGTGTGGGTAGATGAGTGTGTTGGTGGTTATATGTTTTGGTAGATAGGTGTGTGTGTGTGTGGCTATTTGTGTGGGTAGATAGGTGTGTGTGTGGCTATTTGTGTGGGAAGATCGATGTGCGTTTGGCTATTTGTGTGGGTAGATTGGTGTGTGTGTGGCTATTTGTGTGGGTAGATGAGTGTGTTGGTGGTTATATGTTTTGGTAGATGGTTGCGTGTGTGGCTATTTGTGTGGGTAAAAATGGTGTGTGGTGGATATTTGTGTGGGTAGATGTGTGTGTGTGTGTGGCTATTTGTGTGGGTAGTTGGGTGTGTGTGTTGCTATTTGTGTGGGTAGATGGGTTTGTTGGTTATATGTTTTGGTAGATGGGTGAATGGATGTATAATTGCACTGATGGCAGTTGTATAGCCTAGCAATCAAAACAGGATCGAAATAAAACATAACGTTAAATGGGTGGATGGTAGAAGAAGAGATAGATAAGATTGATGACAAATAAACTAACGGTACAAAGTTTAACGTTGAAACCATTAATATCAACTTTTGGATTATTAAATGTAGTAGTAGTATTCAGCTGCTCTCTTATTAAAATCATTTTTTCAAAATTTAAAATAATTTTGTTTAGTTTTAGAACTGATACTTTCGGGACTATAGGATTGATTCTTTCATATTTATGGCGTCTATAAATTAAAGTTTTAAACGTCTCGGTGTCTTTGTTTAATGATCTTTATCTTCTTCCCTAAATCTCCTTATCTTTCGGCTAATGGCCGCATTTTACTTTCTCAGATTCTCTCCACCTATATTTTCTCTATTTCTTCTTCACTCATTAAAGTTCATTCCTTCTCCTCTACTTCCTCCTCTGTCTCTCTCTTTCTCTCTAAATCTCTCTCCCTCTATCTCTTTCTCTACATATATATATATATATATAATATATATATATATATATATATATAAAATCAAAGTATGTATGTATGTATGTATGTATGTATGTATGTATGTATGTATGTATGTATGTATGTATGTATGTATGTATGTATGTATGTATGTATGTATGTATGTATGTATGTATGTATGTATGTATGTATGTATGTATGTATGTATGTATGTATGTATGTATGTATGTATGTATGTATGTATGTATGTATGTATGTATGTATGTATGTATGTATGTATGTATGTATGTATGTATGTATGTATGTATGTATGTATGTATGTATGTATGTATGTATGTATGTATGTACGTATGTATGTATGTATGTATGTCCTTTATAGCTGACTAAACCATTCATCCGATCGCCATGAAACTTTTGGAGACTTTTGAGTACGCTCCTGGGAGGGTAACTGGCAACTATTTTTGCAAAATTTAACACCTAAATATGATTTTTGTCTTATATGAGTTAAATAAAAATTAGTATAAGCGTTAGCTATTAGGTAAGTTGATGGATCTAAACCAAACTTTGTTTATAACAACTTGGTAGCCAATATTGAAATACTATATGGCGCTAATTTCCTAATGTCCATTTCTTCAGGGCTGGGGGCCCAAAATGTCTTTTTTCATAAACTTTTAAAATTTTATTTTTCATTCAAGTACTAAAGATCTAGAAAAATATAGAGAAATATATCCGATATGAAATTGATTAAAAGTAACAGGTGTTTCGAACTTGACATCTTGCACTAATTGGGCCCTGGGGCCCTTAATCATGTTTTTTTGCTTATATGAGCTATATACAAATTAGTTTATGAGATAGCTACTAAGTAAATGAATGGATGTTAACCAAACTTTGTATATAAAAAGTTGGTATCCCATATTGAAATAAAAAAGGACACTGCAAGTCTAATGTCCAATCATTCAGGGCTGGGGGCCCCAAATGTCTTTTTTTCGAATATGTTTGAGATATTATTGTGCCATTCTATTTTTAACGATCTTGAGAAATATATCCATGATGAAACTGAATTTAAATGAACAGGTTTTCAAAATGTACATCATGAACCGAATGGGCATGTGAGCCCCTTAATGTATGTTTTTCTTATATTAGCTAAATAAAAATTAGTTGAATTGTTAGATAATGAAAAAAATACCTGGATTTTGACCAAACTTGGTATATAAAAACTTAAGAGCCTATATTAAACTACTATAGGGCACTGTACTCCTAATGCCCATTTCCTCGGGGTTGGCGTCCCAAAATGTGTTTTTACTAAACTTTTAGTATATTGTATTCCCCATTCAATTTTACACGATATTTAGGAATATAGATAAATATATTTATATATTAGTTCTGAAAATGAACAGATTTTCGAACGTCATAAATTAAACTGATGGGCCCCGTGACCCTTAAAGTAATTTCTTTTTTTTATCTATAGATGTATTCCTTTTTACTGAGATCGTTGCAACGCACGACGGGTCTGCTAGTATATATATATATATATATATATATATATATATATATATATATAATATATATATATATATATATATATATATATATATATATATATATATATATATATATAATATATTATATATATATATATATATATATATATATATAGAGAGAGAGAGAGAGGGAGAGAGAGAGAGAGAGAAAGATCGATAGATAAATAGATACAAAGATAAAAAGAAACACAGATATATATATATATATAGAGAGAGAGAGAGCTAGAGATTATAGATAGATAGATAGATAGATAGCTAGATAGTTAGATAGATAGATAGATAGATAGATAGATAGATAGATAGATAGATAGATAGATAGATAGATAGATAGATAGATAGATAGATAGATAGATAGATAGATAGATAGATAGATAGATAGATAGATAGATAGATAGATAGATAGATAGATAGATAGATAGATAGATAGATAGATAGATAGATAGATAGATAGATAGATAGATAGATAGATAGATAGATAGATAGATAGATAGATAGATAGATAGATAGATAGATAGATAGATAGATAGATAGATAGATAGATAGATAGATAGATAGATAGATAGATAGATAGTAGATAGATAGATAGATAGATAGATAGATAGATAGATAGATAGATAGATAGATAGATAGATAGATAGATAGATAGATAGATAGATAGATAGATAGATAGATAGATAGATAGATAGATAGATAGATAGATAGATAGATAGATAGATAGATAGATAGATAGATAGATAGATTAGATAGATAGATCGATAGATAGATAGATAGATACAAAAATACAAAGATACAAAGATACAAAATACAAAGATACAAAGTACAAAGATACAAACTACAAAGATACATAGATAGATACATTGATACATAGAAACATTGATAGATGCTTTGATGAAATGATGGCAGTTCAGATCTCCCTCTGACTTCTCTCTTTTCCCATTTCCCCCTGTTTGAATCTCTTCCATCTCTCCGTTACTTTCTCTCTAATCTTTTTTTCTCAGGCCTTAACCTCAAGAATAATAGAGTAAAATCGATATTGAAAATGTTGGAGTGAAAAAAAAACGTCATGGATTCTCAGAGAATTTTTTAGAAAGTAAATTGCTTTCGAAAAATCATTGTTAGAATTTCTCCATCTTACGACTGGGCGAGCTCATCTTTATATTAATGGAAAATAAAACAATAAAAAAATTAAGGCAGTCGGGAATTGTTTTTTAAATCTACAATCAACATGTTTGGGATAGTTCAAAGTCTGCTCTATTACAGCACGGGTTTTTAAACTGTTTGGCAAACCAAAGACCAAGGTACAGTGTAAGGTTTGGGGGTCAGAGAGGTTTTTGAAATGGCAATTAGTTTGTCTGTCCTTGAAGACGGTTGTAAACAACAACAAGGCCAATACATCAATAGCAACATGTCCAAGAAAGTTTCGCATCAAAGCTGGTCATCATTGGTGACTTCATTTCTGTTTGTTGACATGGAGGTTAGGTCAATCTCATTATCATATGACAACCAATATTCACTGTAATTGCGCGGCTCCGTGCCCTCGCAGGAATCTGACCGACAACGCGCAAAAGTTTAGAATAACCGCGCAGAAAATTTTGATACGGACCATATACCATCTGTTATGCGGAGTGTTAAATTTTAAACACTAAAACAGATGTTGGGCAACTTTGCACAGGAGTGTGTTGTTTTGCACAAGGACCAAAGAACTTTAGAGTTTAGAGGGTACATTGATGGCACCATACAGAATGATCAACAATACTTTTTTACATGTGTGTAAACAACTTTAGAGCTTGCTTGACACCATTCAGTTTTACAAGGTATGTCTACCAAAATGTTTGGTTGTCCCCATATTATGTGATTGGTTTGGTCGAGGGATGGGCGAGAGCTGTATCAACGCTAGAGTTATGTCAGAGTGACAGAGTAAGATGGGCAAACTTATTGGGAGGGAGTTAGAGACACACACTAAAGGGGGGGGGAGGATTTAAGAACGGCAGAGTAGGTGGGGAGAGGATCTTAGAAAAGAGTTGAGGAGAGATGAGGAGATAGATTTGAGGAGATAGATTTGAGGAGAAATATTTTAGGAGAAAGTGTTTAGGACAGACTGTTTAGGAGATTGAGAAGTTACACTAAGGAGATAGTATCTAGGTGGACAGAGGTCCGTGGAGACAGATCAAAGAGACGCAAAGTTACCACAATCACGTTAGTGAGACAGTCTCAAGCTGACAGAATTAGTGTGTTGGGTTCATTTGACTTGGTTAATGTTAAGGTTTAACATGACAGGTTTAGTTTCGCAGTGTTAGTTTTACTGGATTGCTGGACAATAGTTAATGTTACTCGGTTCGGTGACAAAGTTAGTGCTGCTGTGTTGGAGAACAATGTTAGTATAACAAGTTTGGATTACCGTATTGGAGAGAAAGATTATGGGCCTTCTAGATATATGCGACATAATATATATCTCTCAGACACAAATCATAGAATCAGTTATAAAGGACAAAATGTCACATTAGTAAAGGCATAACTAATGACATTGGTAAACTGTCAATTTACATTAAATTTTGCAGACCAGAAATTATGGCTTACGGAATATACAATTAGAAATGTCATTTTAAGAAAATAAATTGAAATTGCAATTACTGTTAAGGTTATTCAGTGCTCAATTCCCTCCCACCGTTCTCCCTTCTCGTACTTAATTGTGCCCACTCTCGGCCTCTTATTTCATTAATTCATTATCTTCTAATTAACCTATTTAATCATTGTTTTCTAATCACATTTTATCTTATTTGTTCAATCATTTTTATCTTTTAAGCATCGTTTGTGCTCTATCACTCAGTTAATATTTTGTCTCGAGCAGTTCTCAAATTTTGAATGTTGGGACATAGGAGGGAGGGGTGCGCGGGTATGGATAGACCATAAAATTAATGTAGGACTGCCGTGAGTGGTCGGGGGGATATTTGGCGTCATACATTATTACCTTTCTATCGTGCAAACGGTGTTAGAGCATGTGTATTGCAACCAATATAGGAGGCTCCGTCATATCCGGATAACATTTATGAAATTAAAAGTAATTAATAATATTTTTAGGGCTTTTAAAATCTTATAGACATTCAGAAATTCTATGAAGTATTTAGTATAAAATAATCTATAAATTCTTAACGGACAGAAAACTAGTACAGAAAACATTTTAAAACTCAGCTGATGTATAAAATTGTCAGTGAAATCTAAGCTCATGTGGTTAATATTGCCACATAAAATGTTCATTTGCACTTGTTAGCGGCCTTTATTTCGTGATATATTTAAAAACTTCAGTTTTTGCCATTTGTTTTTTTGTTGCTGAAACTAGTTTTGGTAAAAAGTCATAAAAAAAATGTTTTGCATGTTATTATTTTGTTTCAATTTGTTTTTCCCTTCCCTATCACTTTGATTGTCCCATCAGCGTCAACCCCACTTTCCCAACATTCATTTTCTTGTTATTTTGTCTTCAAAAATTGTTTGCATAAATCATAAGGTAATAATTTTTATTTCAGCATCCCGCTTCCAATATATTCCTTTAATAAGCAATGCTACTTTATTAATTTACTAATTTCTGCTGGCGAGGCTTTCATCTAGCCGTATCACATTTACTTTGATACAAACATCCGGATCAAGCCGCTCAAAGAGACCTGGTTCTCTCAGGGCGCTTTAGATCTAATTCCCCTGTATATCATTATAACCATGGACTCCTCTCACTCTCCCGAGTCTGGTCGCCATTAGCGAGTCACAGGTGAAAAGTCGGACGAGACCAGACCAGGGAGTTGGCTTTAGATATGACGGTCAGTCTGGACAGGGGTGGATTATTTATGTGGGTCACTCGTGGGCGACGCGATTTGGCTGTCATTAGGGTGAGTGATTTTCACCGGGCCTTTTCCAGGCGTTGAAGATCACATGGTTCATCTCCAGTTAAGAGTCTTCATGGCAGTCAATAAATAGATGTAAAAAAAATTTTTTTTACTATAAATCCCTTATATATGAGACATAACTAAAAGTAGTGATTATTTTTAAACGCGACATTTACAGACTGAAACAGAATTATCTCCCGTGGTTTTAAAACCAGCGTAGGAAGGGTAGGGGGTGTGAACATCGACGGTTGGCGTCAACGCGTGAACTGAACTGGCACGTGAAAGAATTATAAACAAAAAGTCTGTTCGGATGTCCGATTAAACTTACAAAGCAAGTTAATATAAGGGATTTAAAAAGCCCTGGAAAGATTTATGATTACTGAAAACTGGTAGGCGAGAAAGATGGCAGACGAGAAAAGGCAATGAGAAGGGGTGTATATGTCTATGTATATGTGTGTATATGTGTATCTATATGTGTGTATATGTGTATGTATATGTATATATGTGTCAATGATCATGCGTGTAATTTCTATGATTTATCGATGAGACGGAGAAGAACAGCAATTTCTCTGTCCATGGACAATGCACACTGTCATTGTCACGTGATGTGGAGTTTATAATAAGTTCATACAAAAGTGTATTTTACTCATTATTGTAGTATTAATCCATTGTTTCTTGTGACCTTTCTCTTATAGCTGTGCTCCATGCAGAGAGTAGGTTGCGTGAAAGTTTTGAACATTCGAGATCTGTGTGGTCCAAGAAAAGCGATCATGGTGTGAAATGGTTTGACATGCTGAATACAGTAAATAAAGTCGGTTGTTTGGTGCAGAGAGTTTTTGTGTTTATGGGAAGATTTACGTTTATGTTAAAAAGTGATTTAAAAAATAACACCGAGAGCTGATCTATTGACAATCAAGAAAGACACCCCCCCCCTCCTGGCCTTGGTCACTTCACTAAAAACTCATCCAATAATCAAAGCAACAAAGTAAAAAAAACATTTTCTCTGAATAATTTTTAAAAAAAACAAAACTTACAATAAAAAATGCTTAGGCCTGTTAATCAATTTTTTTTAAATACTCCCCTTTACTTTTATCTTGAAGACCAGGGGGCAAACAAACTACGGCCCGTGGACTGCATTCGGCCCACGATGTCATTTAATTAGCTAACGAACAATGAATACCTGAATTCTTCGGCGTCATTATGAAAATCACTGACTTAGAGTCCATGAAACCAAGGTTACAGCCCCACTCCCCCCCCCTTCCCACCACCCAAAAAAACAAAATCTCTTGTGAGAAAGTTTTCAGAAAATAAAAGCGTCACTCGTTAGAATTTTAAAAAAAATAGTGCATGAGATGGATGAATAAAGAACACATTTTTATCAATCAACGGTTCATAAAAATATATGAATTATGACCTTAGAAAGCCAATTTGAAGGACTACCATTTTGGTAAGTTCAGTTGTGCTAATAGTAGAATATTTTGTGGAGAACATTGTCTAAGGAAAATACGCGAGAAATCAAGGAATTTTCATCGCTGGATAAGTATAATACTTCTCGAGTACGTCACAACTTCTCTTGCTCTTTCGTTTAAACTATTGGACTTTTAGACACCATTAACGAAGGAAATGTTTCCCTTTGTAGCAACTGGAGCATGCTTTTTTAAGGAAAAGTGCAGAAAAGTGTTTAAGCTAATGGCGGGAAAATATTGATGAAATTAGAAAGTGTCTGTTTCTGAAGACATATAAAACTCTGAAGCTCTTTTCAAACGCAGGACTCACGAACTAGGACTCTGTAGGGCTGGCACAAGATATTCCTTGTGCTCTGGAGCTAGTTGGTAGTGCTGTGAAATTCACTTCGGAACACTGGTCAATTTTCCACAGTATAAAATAAATCATTAATCATATGTGAAGACATCTTCACTTGGAAAATCGTTACATGCAATCCCATTAAACTATCACAAGGATATGCTAAACTCGGCATCTTAAAAAATTAAGTAAATTTATTTCCTTAACAATTTTTTTAACAAAAATTTAAATTAAAGCCGTGAATAATGACCACCGTTTGTCACAACTTCCGGTTCCCAACATCCAACCCCTCGTCACCACCTCCATAACCACCTCCAACCAATGCCTAGACATTAAATCCCTTATATTAACTTCCCCGCCGTCTCTGTCTTGGGTTCGCGGTCGGGTGGCAAAGCAAAAGTAAAAAATGACACACTTCCCGTGAAGCTATCGAGCTGAAATTTTGAAAATGGACTTGTGTTACCTCACAATGCATCATATCAAAATTTTAGATCGATCGAATGTACAGTAATTAAATTAATTCATGTTTAGTTTATCTCTATACAACTCTATGTAATTAAATGTCACCGTTTGCTATTGTTCGCCTTCCACGTGCCACTTGAGTTCACGCCAGCCATCGATGTGGGCACCCTCTACCCACCTTCCCCCGGTTTTAAAGCCAGTGGAGCTCAGTCGGTTTCAGTATGTAAATGTTTGTCGTGTGTTGCGTATTATATTGAACGTAAAATTACTTTGAGTTCTGTCTCATATATAAGGGATTTATAGTCAAAAACTTTGTTTTTACTGATTGTTTAATTTTCATCTTTATTTTCTTAATCTTTCTTTCTTTCTAGGATATATTTTAAATTATTTATTTCTACAACTGAAAATGCCTGCCACTAGTGAATTTTATTTCAAAAGCCACTGAATTCTTTCCATATTAGCATAACCTCCGGTCGTCTTGGCCGCACAGCCAGCAGCTTCACATAATCAGATATTTTTTCTAGCCTTAAATAGTTTTAAAAACCATTATAAAGAAAAAATATTTTTTGACTTCTATTAGTCGCTTCTATATTATTTCTGTACACATTTTTAATTAAATTTTAAAGTTAACAGCCTATTAAAAAATCATATTTAATTTGAAAAAAAAGTCTATTGATTTTGATTAAATTACCAGTAAAAAAATCACGTTGGTCTACGTCAACAACGTCATCATGGACATCAGTCACTTCTTAACTAACAGTGTCTCTGATTAATGTGGTCAGTTGCAGCCCCTGCCTATGTATCATGACGAATTTGAAGCGTGCAATTTTTAAATCCTTTATATTAACTCGTGGTGTCTGGTTGTTTATTTGAACCCTTGATTGCTTGCTGGTCAACAAAACTTTGGATCAATTTTTAACCCACTTACTCGTAAGCTAGAGAGCTGAAATTTTGCCGGCAGTTTTGTACCAATGATAAAAACAGTGTATCAAAATATCAGATCGATCGCATGTACCGTAATTAAATTATTGATTTTTTAGAATATTCTATTTATTCCTATGTATCAATATTATTTTTTGAGATAGAGCGTCGTGGTGCGTATTATATTGAACAACCTTTCTGTCGCGCAATAAGGTGCTTATTTTATTGACAACACTTATAATATAAAGATATTCCTGATCGGTGCGCATTATATTAAACCTGTTTTACGACACAACTACAATTTTGTATTGTTGGATGGTCTTGCGCTGCGTATTATAATGAACATTCTTTTAGTTACGTCTCGTACATAAAGGATTTAGTCAAAAAATTGGTTTTTAAATCCCTTATATTAACTTCACCGCCGTCTCTGTCTCTCTGTCTGTCTTAGGCGGGAACCTCGGAAAAACAGAAGTCAAAAATGACCCACTTCCCGTCATGCCATCGAGCTGAAATTTGGCACATGGACCCGTGTCACCTAACAATGCATCGTATAACAAATTCAGATCGATCGAACGTACAGTTATTAAATTAATGCATTTTAGTTTATCTATATAAACAATATGTAGCGGTCGCTATCGTTTACATTTTACGGGTCACTTGACTTCACCCCAGCCATAGGTGAACACATCTCGTGTTTTAACCAGGTGTACCGGCGTGCTTTTGTTTATATTTTGCGTGTCACGCTGAGCTCGTTCCAGCTATCGGTGACAAGACCTTCTCGGGTTAAAAGCAAAGGGGAGTTAAGACAGACTCAGTCTGTAAATATTTGTGGCGTTTGAACATAATCAATGCTTTTAGTTATGTCTCATATATAAGGGATTTATAGTCAAAAACTTTGTTTTTACGGGTTTGTTTTATTTACGGTTTTTAAAAATTAAATCCTTTATATTAACTCGTGGTGTCTGGTTGCTTGCTTGCGCCCTTGCTTGCTTGTCTTGGATCTTTTTTTAACCCACTTCCTCGTAAGCTAGCGAGCTGAAATTTTGAAGGCAGTTTCGTACCGATTATAAAAACAATGTATCAAAATTTCAGATCAATTGCATGTACCTTAATTAAATTATTGATTTTTTAAAGATTATTTTATTTATTACAGTTTTATTAATATTTTTTTAAAATTTCCTATAATTTAAGTGTACTCACTTTGTGATTATTGTTATCCTAACAGAGATAACGTTTCTATTCAATCAGGTTATTAGTCTTTGACAGTTTTTCTTACTCAATGATTAGGTTTTTTTCAAAATGAAAATTCAAATCCAATTTATTTTATTGTACCCTAACTCTTTTTAGTGATATTCTATTGTATTTCCTTCAATACATTTGTTGAACATTCGGATATTGAACCAATATATAGTTGTTTCAATAATAGGAAGTGATAATTATTTTGTCCGGGATGAAAATGACGTTCATAGATTTAGGTCAACCATGCTGTAATCAAATTTTCGTTATCATCTTACCTCATGATCTCATCTATTACATACGCTCTTTCTATAAAGAAGATTATTGCTTCCTACGTCACGTTTTTATGTCTAATCTTGTATTTTTATTAGAGTTTTTAATGTTTATTTTGTGTTGGATTTTCTGGTATGTTCAAGCAATCCAAATTACAGATGGGAAAAGGGAGAATGGATATATGTTTCTTCTTTCAAAGTGAATAAGAAAGTGTTTTATATCTCTTTCTATCTCAGGGTTGTATTTACAAATAAGAATTTATTGACTTATGTTTTATAACTAGTTTACTCTTTTGTCTTTTATTCTATAGTATTGCTAGACTCAGTTATTTAACAAATGTTGCTACTCTTTTCAATTTTAAATACGCTCTTATTTTGCTAAACACGTCGCCGTCATCGAAGTCTGTGGGGGCCTATATTTGGGTGCACGTCACTCCCCCATGATTGACACGGAACACACAGTTTACTTCTTCGTCTTTTTGTTTTCTCAGAACTTTCGCGCTGGTCATTTTGTAAGTTATGCGCCTCACTGTGATAACTGTTTGGGGATCCCTGCTCCAGACCAACAGACTTTCTTAAAGCAAAACTTAAATAACTGTAGTCTGAGATGTGAAACAGAGGAGATGTGACTTGAACGTTTCTCCAAGAAATCTGAGACATGATGAGAATACGAGTTGCCTTCCAGGGAGAAAACTTGATCGATATTGTTTGTTTGCTAAATTTATTCCCCCCCCCCTTTTTTTTTCCACGCCCCGCACCAAACCATTATTTCCATACCAAGAAATTATTTGGTCATGGGATTGTCGGCCTTGTTTAGTGAGGCATTTTTTTTTACTTCCAATATGAAAATTTTATTTTTCCACCACTTTATCACACATAATCTCACACAAGCAAAGACACCGCTGATCACTAACAAAAATCCGCAGCTCAATACCAGCACACAACCTAGTCATCAAATCTTCCTGTTCTTAAGACACGGACACCCACTAACAATTTGCCCCTACCCACCCACGACCCCTTAGAGATAGCAACAGAGGCTGTTAAGGTCTAAGACGATTGGTATTAAAATAACAGAATGAGAATTAGGGATGTACCGGATTCAAATTTTGGAAATCCGGCTCCGCAGGCTGGATTTGGCCGAGTTTTTGAAGTGGAAGCCGGCTGGAGCCGGAGACGGATTTGTAGAAATGGACGGATTCTGGATTTTCCGGAGCCGGAGCCGAAATCCGATACATCCCTAAAATGAGAATACAAGATGAAGATCAGATTTTTTAAATTGTGTTATTACGTCACTCTCATATTTGGCTAACACAATATTGTCGTCAAATTTATGGATATTAAATAATGAACACGGAACGTTAATGTAGTGTTGCAAGCCTTAAAAGTAATGAGCTTTTCATATTTCTTTTGATTTTAAAAGTCCATATGTGGAACTGATGTAACATTAGTCTTATAAAGACCCAATTTTGCTCGAAGGCGAGCCCAGATTATAAGGACAACTTTATCACAGCTCTCTGGGAGAATGGATGATTAAGTATAATAGAGAATTGTAATAGCAATGATATCGATTATGTCAGTTTTCAAATGTTTTAAGTATTGTAGATGCTCGGACTGGAACTGTTACTGCTAATTTGTTTCCAATATTTGTTTCGAATTTATATTTTATTGTTTGAATTTTAGGAGAAATTTTATCAAAATGACAAATCTTACTTCATTTAATTATATTCAAAACGAATATGTTTTACTAACAGTGACTTACGAGATTAAGATTCAAACTGGGATATTTGTTTTTGGTGTTGTTTTTGAGCTAGTAGGAGATTTCTGACGTTTAATAAGGGAGATAAAAATTGTAATACATGTACAAAAATATTGATAAAATAATGATCTTAATTTTTTTTTAAAGTTGTATCTCTGATTGATATGAACAATGATATTGATTATTAATTTATTGACATGTTAGTTTGATAGAGTTTCAAGTCAATCACATTTTATTTCCCTTCCATACATTCAGAAAAAAACAAACAATGTGAACAAGTCAAATAAAACCAACGCCTTTAAGGATAATTTATTTTCACGGCAATTCAATATCGAAACGTCCGTCACAAACTAAATGGTGGAGTTTATTATAAAAATACATATGTAGCGTAAATGGTAACACATTGTAGTTATAAAAAATCTTGACCAGGGCAGTGTTCCCTCTCAGCTGCTCGTTTGCCGCGGCATGGCAGATATCTGTAGAAATGTGCACACCAGTTTATTTCATTTTATTTTTTTACATTATAAAATAATTTTTTTAGCTTATAAAACCAAAGAAACTTATAGGTAAAATTGGAACGTGGCAAGGGAAGGGAAGGGCAAATGGTAACCGAGCTCCTCCAATAAAATTATCAAATTTTCATTGAAATTTACGGTTATTGCTGTGTGTACGGTTATTGCTGTATGTACGGTTATTGCTGTTTGTCTTTTCATTTAGTCTGTTAGCTTTTTTTTTAAAATTTATTTTTCCTTGTGGACTTTGGGAAACAAAAGGGGGGTGGGAGGGCAGCGTCCTTGCTTTTAGCGTGTTCTAACTTTCAGTTATTTACTATAGCCCTTGGCACAGCTTCTATTACCAAGCCATTGAGCCAGACATTGAATCCTTCTACCCTCTGGGTCGGAGAAGTTTGATTAGTCTGTGCGTTAAAAGTTTTAAAAAACAATTTGTGAACAACCAATGAATGGCCTTGAAACAAATCCACGATGTCACGACAATGAAGGCGGTTATTACGAATACATGTACTTGAACTAATGAAGTGCCGGTCCTAATGCCTTCATTAACTTTGTGTTATATTGAGGCTCTCTTTTGGCAATGTGGGGATGGACTGATACGTGGTGAAATATTAAGGCTCTCTTTTGGCGATGTGGGGATGGACTGATTCAAACAGCACCGATTGGTGGTGTCTTTTTTTTATTAAATGAGAGCACAAAATGAATTGTTTCTCTGATGGACATGTTACTGATGGGGTCGTCGTTTTTGGGATCGCTACAAACATTTTTAAAAATGTTATATAATATATTTGACGGATTCATTATTTTATTCTTATAAAAAAATTTACTTTGTTAAATTGGATCAGACGCTCGATTATCTTTTGTCTGACAGGAACATAGGAAATATGCATTAGGGATGGAATTTGTGTTAGTTTCAGAAGGTGCATGAACAATAGATAATTTATCCTTTGACAACTTACTCCAGTCCCACTGCTCTTTAAATTCGGGTAAAAGGTAAGTTGTGTAATTGTTTGTTCTTGAAATGAAGGCCCAAGAAAAGTTGTAATAATGATATGTTCTTGAAATGAAGGCCCAATGAAAGTTGTAATAAAGATATGCTCTTGAAATGAAGGCCCAATGAAAGTTGTAATAAAGATATGCTCTTGAAATGAAGGCCCAATGAAAGTTGTAATAAAGATATGCTCTTGAAATGAAGACCCAAGAAAAGTTGTAATAATGATATGCTCTTGAAATGAAGGCCCAATGAAAGTTGTAATAAAGATATGCTCTTGAAATGAAGGCCCAAGGAAAGTTGTAATAAATATATGCTCTTGAAATGAAGGCCCAATGAAAGTTGTAATAAATATATGCTCTTGAAATGAAGGCCCAAGGAAAGTTGTAATAAATATATGCTCTTGAAATGAAGGCCCAAGGAAAGTTGTAATAAATATATGTTCTTGAAATGAAGGCCCAAGGAAAGTTGTAATAATGATATGCTCTTGAAATAAAGGCCCAATGAAAATTGTAATAAATATATGTTCTTAAAATGAAGGCCCAAGGAAAGTTGTAATAAATATATGCTCTTGAAATAAAGGCCCGAGGAAAGTTGTAATAAATATATGCTCTTGAAATGAAGGCCCAATGAAAGTTGTAGTAAAGATATGCTCTTGAAATGAAGGCCCAATGAAAGTTGCAATAAAGATATGTTCTTGAAATGAAGGCCCAATGAAAGTTGTAATAAAGATATGCTCTTGAAATGAAGGCCAAAGGAAAGTTGTAAGAAATATATGCTCTTAAAATGAAGGCCCAATGAAAGTTGTAATAAATATATGCTCTTGAAATGAAGGCCCAAGGAAAGTTGTAATAAATATATGCTCTTGAAATGAAGGCCCAAGGAAAGTTGTAATAAAGATATGCTCTTGAAATGAAGGCCCAAGGAAAGTTGTAATAAATATATGTTCTTGAAATGAAGGCCCAAGGAAAGTTGTAATAATGATATGCTCTTGAAATAAAGGCCCAATGAAAATTGTAATAAATATATGTTCTTAAAATGAAGGCCCAAGGAAAGTTGTAATAAATATATGCTCTTGAAATAAAGGCCCGAGGAAAGTTGTAATAAATATATGCTCTTGAAATGAAGGCCCAAGGAAATTTGTAATAAATATATGCTCTTGAAATGAAGGCCCAAGGAAAGTTGTAATAAATATATGCTCTTGAAATGAAGGCCCAATGAAAGTTGTAATAAATATATGCTCTTGAAATAAAGGCCCAATGAAAGTTGTAATAATGATATGCTCTTGAAATGAAAGCCCAATGAAAGTTGTAATAAAGATATGCTCTTGAAATTTTAATGACTTAATATTTCCATTAAAAGATGAATTAACATTTTTAACCATGTCGGCAAAATGTAATATTTAGAAGAAATTTTTGTATTTTCCACCCATATGTACAAGTGATTAAACGCTTAAGACCCAGAAATACCCGATATATGATGAAGTTTTTAAAAACTTTCTGTATTATTTTCACAGAAGAATATATAATTCAATTTCAGAGGAAAAACAAATACACACCGGTTGAGATTTGACGTCATCTCAATTATTTAAAATTCTGTAAAAGAGGAAAAAATAGTCTTACTTTGTAAAAAAATTGAATATCAAATTGTCAAGTCAATTAGTTTAATTTGTCAAGAATTACTTTAAAAGATGAGAGATGGACGAGAAGGCTCAAATGTCAAAATGCATTATTCAAATCTTAATACAACGCTCTTCATCTTTGTAATCATTTTAAAATTCGATGCGATGCAAATGAGGGTTAAATAAAAGAAAAATTGTATGTCGAGCTGATTTGAAAAGTTATGTCACGGTATGTGGGAAAACATAAAACTCCACAACAGATGAGTTTTGTAATGACTTAAAAGCTAATGATGTAGTGACGTAGAGAATTTGTCAGTGATCACAGTAAAGAAAGTTAGGATAAAGACGTGGGTTTGAGTTTGTCAGCCGTTATAATTGGGCAAACCCGTTGTTTACACTGTCTAGTGAAGAAATATAATGTTGCTTGTATAAGTAACAACTGGTACTCTAAGGTGAGGTGGCTTTTAAGAATTTAAATGATTATTGTACTGAATATATATGTAAAGTGATATTGACTTGTTAACTGGTCATCTAGTGGGGGATAAATAGGTTAGGTAACTAGAATTTGCAGTATTTTATAAAGCATATCTTTAAAAACCTGTATTCAATCTATCAAACAATGTTTTTTTCTTCTTCTTTACTTTGAATTCTTTATTGCAAAGAAACGAAACAATCTTCGCAATTTAGGAACTTTAAATCTTTAGTCCTTCAGGTAGTGTTGTTTTAGCCTAGAGAGAGTGCTGTATGGTCCTGCAGGTAGTGTTGTTTTAACCTAGAGAGAGTGCTGTATGGTCCTGCAGGTAGTGTAGTCACATGTTTAGTTGTAAGTCAAATGTATCAACTTTTCTTCATTGAACTGCGTGTGGCCTATACTGTCTATGTTATGACATTTAAAGCTTATTGTACTTTATTCGTAATTGACATTTGATCTTTAAGTCATTTGATCTTTAAGTCATTTGATCTGAATGTAACTTGATCTCAGTCATGTTCGATCTTAAGTTTTAATCGTTCTTCTATGTGTGTTGTTAGTGTTCTAGACTCGATTAGTTGGACAATATAACAATATATTTACAGACTGGCCAGTTATTGTAAGTGGTCTAGACTCGATTAGTTCGACAATATAACAATATATTCACAGACTTGCCCGGCAAGGGTGGTTCATTGTGATATGGCAAAAAATGAAATGTGTGCTATAGGGCAAGACACCCTCCCAAGTTTTTACATCTGCTAATAGCAATGTTTTGGTAAAGTTTTAGCTTTAAATTCTAACTACAAGACGGTGCTCAAGAGCAATATAATATCCAAATTTTACGAAATTTGAGCAAAATGAAGCAATACGTGTATGTTGAATGTTTTAAAATTACAACCAGCAATAGCTTTTTAATATCAACAGTTCAACACTCTTTTGCAAATTAACCACTGAGCTTAAACATATGGTTATTGGCATTTGTCACAATTATAAGGCCAAATTGTGCTTTTCCATCGAAAAACTTGAAAATGTAACCAACTCAAATTCAAGTCACAAAAGCATACATTATCAGTCAATGTTATTGTCATTGTGACATTTAGGCCTGAACAGCAGACTTTTTGGTGATTTGTGTTGGAACAGCCTTGCGGTTTGCTTCCACTACTTGCAATAAGAGTTGTTTTTCTTTTTCGTCGTTAGTAAGCAGTGTGTTTTATTCTTCAAAAAGCTTCGCCGCTCGCTCTGCAGTGTCGTTCACAACTCGTAATGACTTGAAATGTGTCTGGCCATATCGACACTGTTCACTTGCAGGCCACTCTTGTGGTGGCAAATCAAGAAAGGCACTGTCAATGTTATAACAGCAAAGTAGGTTTCCCGTTCTGGTAGATGCAAAGTCACCTAAACATACATCTGGTTTCATTAGAATTGATGAATCTCCATGCACTTTTCGTTCGCCATCCTCACGGATCATTCCCTGCACAATTCCCATCTTTTCAGCTGCTGTCACATGATCTGAGAACAGGGCTATCCAACAAGGTCATCTGAAAGACATCAGAGATGATTTTTAGAACCTTTCTTGCATCTGTAATGATGTCAGGATCGATGATGGGTAACTGCTGAGATCAGTCCACAGCTGTAAATCACTGGATGGAGCTTCAGTTGACCGCGCTCGTTGAATAGTGCTTCGTTAAAAAGGAAGTGCATTTTGATCGTGACCAAGAGCTGCAGCAATAGGAATAAATATACGAACAGCTTCACGATCAGATGTTTTATTACGGTCAAAGGCACTTGTTACACTTGGATTGAACAATTGGTCTCGAGAGGTTTTCTTTACTTGAGTTATATTGTCTTGCTGTTTACCTGATTTGCTAATTTTGGTCGGTATGTACTCATCGTCATATTCAGTTTCATCATCAAGAACACTGCTTGCAAATGCACAGTCATCATCAGGCTGGACAAGGGCGGCTGCTTCTCTAGATGCTGGAGGTTGCGAAGCCTTGCGCTTTCTTTCCTCTTCTTTTTGTTGCCTCAGTTCTGCTCTTTGTTGTTTTTCAGCTAACTCCTTATCCTCGGTTGTCATTATCATTCTTCTCTCAGTTCTCTGATCATTGAGAAATTCCTTATCCTGTTCAATTTTGATTTTTGTCATTACATCAGCATGTGCAATATCAAACACTTGACTCAGTTTTGCTGAAAATTCTAGTTCTCTGGATGTCTGTGCCTCAGATTTCCTTTTTTTTTCTTTAACAGCAGCCAGGCATCATGCAATCTTTCTAACTTTTCAACCGAGTGTGTCGCCAACATTGTTGGGATACCAGCCTTCAAGCAGGTAATCATTAACTCATCAACAGTTGCATGAGAAGCATTTCTAACGGACTTCTTTACTAGTAGATGTTCATGAAATCTTTGAGGACCTGCTTTTTTGTCGGCAACATTTTCAGTTGTGTAAGTGGTTCCATTTCACATATCCCAATAAGGTAAATCTCACTGCTATATGACGTGTTGATAATATGATGAAATAATTGAGTCTTAGAATTTAAAAAAGAACATTCATATGATAATTAGGAATCTGATTATGAACTTTTTATTATATCATTCTTGCAGCATGTGATTGTCATGCAGAATAATTACTTAATTATTAAATCATTTACGGGTAAATGCTGTGAGACATTAATTTGCAAAAAAGATCATACACTTTAAGTGTTTATTATGTTCAATAACAAGATTAATTTACTATATTACTTTTTCAATAGGCCTTTAAAATAGTGAGACCTGCTAAGCACTAAATTTACAGAAAACACGCAATAAACACACAAAAATTGATTATTATATCAACAAATATGGCAGAAGGTGTCACTAAACAGGAAGTTATGACATGGAATAGTTAAACAGCCAACCCTAAGAAAGTAAAATATAACAGAAAGAACATGATACAGTAAGTAAATATGCAAAATGTAAATTACATGAAAGTCGGCAATTTTCGATGAAATTATGAAAATCCATGGTCATTGAGCATCACCTTGCAGTTGGCACAAGAGGCTGAAACTTTGCCCTAATTAAAGGTTTGCTATAAGGAAAAAAGTTAGAGGGTGTCTTGCTCTGTAGGTGAAAGTTGAGTTTTTTGGGCCACCCAGTTATTGTTAGTGTTCTAGACTCGATTAGTGTGACAATATAACAATATATTTACAGACCAGTTATTGCCCAGTGCCATCACACCATTAAAACTGAAATAATTTTATGTTTTATTAACATTCCTTTTACTTACACTTTTCGTTAGTTTATTATTGTCAAACCTTAGGTTATATTTTTATTGTTCTGATTCTTTCACCAAGGTCGTTTTTATAAGGGGAAGAGTTTGTGGGATCATTGGCGTAGCCACGAATTAGTAGGGATTTGGAGACCCGGGGGGCTTAACGTCTTGGAGGCCCTACATACTTGGCTATTTCATAATATTTAATGTAAAAAAAATGTTTGGACAATAATTAGGCCCCCCCCCTGGAGTGGGGGCCAGGGCGGACTTTCAAATGTGGACCCCCCTCCCTCTCCCATAGCTACGCAACTGGGTTGGATATACGGTTTTATTTGTTTTGTTTACATTTTTGTATATTTTCACATATAAAATTATCTATAACTGCGATCCGTTCGTTTGGTGTAAAAATATACTAAATTTCTTATAACATTCAAAGATTTCAATTTTAAGAAATATTATTTAATTTTTTTCATCTAAAGGAAACCTATTTTAAAGAGGCATTTTATTATTATTATTTTTTTTATTTCTCAAAAGCAGAAACATTCTGTGTAGGAAAGATTTTTTGTTTTTAAAAATCAAAACATTTCACTTTTAATCTACCTTCAAATTTCAATATTTCAACTCCATTTATTGCTCATCTCTTGCCTTTTGACTGAATGTCCCACACACAAAAAATTGTTAGAAATTCTTTTTGTCATGCCATTATTGTTATTCTCTAGTCTACTGTATGGCCCCTACTGAGAAGCCCTCACCCCTCCACCTAAATTTTAAGAACCTGTGAAAGAAATAATCAGAGCGTGCCACCTACTAGAAGTCGTCCTAAGTTCACGAGCAGGTCGCCTGCTATTGTAAACAAACCGGTAAGGTAACGAGCTTTGAAAGAGGTCGTCTATGTGAATAACTGACCCCGTGTGGAGCATTTAAGTTTCCCAACTTTCATTGCCGCTAAAAATTCTGCGTCTCGTCATGACGTACTTCTGGTTGTTTCTGATCCGATTGACAGTGACAGCTAAATCTTTCTTCATTGTAATTAAGTCGCGAAGTGTCCTTGCGTTTGCACGGCTTTGGTTACGGTCACTGTTGCCAGGCGTACGGTGTGAGAACTATTGCGCAACTTTTGAATGTTATAAATATATTGGATTGCGTTCTGTGTATTTCTTGACAAGAGCAGGAGTGGTTTTATTTCTGCAACGCTTCTTCTGTAAGCCAAATATTATATTTCACCTGAAGTGATCAGGTAACGTGTTTTACATGTGTGTTCAATGAGGTGACAAGAACTGGCGTCTGAAAGTATGAGATACGACACAGCAAATGGTTAACTGCGATTTTCCATTTGCTCCGAAACGACCGGTGGTTCCCGTTACAACTCGTTGTTTACTGTCGCTGACATACTTGGCATCACATGTTATTTCATGCCGTTACTACTCAATAACTTATGTTAACCAATGGCGTGACTTTATTTTGGTAACTGAGTTTTTGTTTTGTCGAGGCTCCACTCTAAAAGCGTTTATTAGTTAAAGTATCGAAATTAATGACTAAAATCTTCAAAATAAAAGCGTTTCTTCGTTAATATAAAACTTTAAAGGTTATTTTTAAAATAATATGTTTCTCGTGACATAACTAAACCATTGACTACCATTTAAAACGTCCAGAACGTAACTTTAAATTGCTGCATATCTTGTTGCAGAATCATTTGTCCTTTAAATTGTTACTGAAAAATACAAGCAATTTCACGGCCCTTAAACGTAGGACTTGTACAAGTGTCGTTGCGTTTCAACGTATGAAAATGTCTATTGGTGTACTGTATATGTTTATTGGTGTACTGTATCATTGTTTCTTATTGTTATGAAAGAAAGTATTTAATAAATCTCATTTTCTTATACGTGTGTATATAGGCATATGACTAAGTTTTTTCTTTTTAAGTATGGCGTTTTATCGCTCCAAATTAATTATTAATAGAGAATCCGAAAATGAAACAAGTCGCCCCAATGTTCGGTCATCACGATCTTGGGAATATTTCTTCAATGTTTAGCGGTTGTCAAACACTGTGGAAATATATTTATTTAAAAAAATTGATTACGTGGAAATAGAATCAACCTGTTTAACAGAGAGAAAATTATTCTTAAAAATAATATTTAAAAAATGTAAAAAAAAACACAAGTTTTTGACTATAAATCCTTTATATACGAGACATAACTAAAATAATGTTCATTATAATACGCAGCGCAAGATAATCCAAAAATACGAAATTTTAGTTATGTCTCGTAAAACATGTTTAATATAATGAGCACCGGTCGGCAATATTTTTTGAAAAGTATCGTCAATATAATACGCACCTTATCGCGTGAAAGGAAATATTGTTCAATATAATACGCACCGCGACACTCTAGCACAGGGGTCGGGAAACTTTTTGTCTGAGAGAGTCATTAACACCACATAATTTGAAAAGTAATTCTTTGAGAGCCATACATTATGTTAATAACTAAAAATTCAAGTAAATGTGTGCATTTCGTATAATTTCAAAACTAAAAGTACAATAATTATGTCTCTGAATTCTTTTTAATAACATTATTATTCTGTGTTTTAATATGCAATTAAAATGTAGATCAAAGGAATCTGAATAAACTTTAAAAAAAATATTTTTTTTTAAAAATCGAAAATTTGTCTGAGAGCCAGATGCAGCCATCAATAGAGCCACATCTGGCTCGCGAGCCATGGTTTCCCAACCCCTGCTCTAGCACAAAAATTAACTTGTTACATAGAGATAAATAAAGATAATATAAAAATTCAATAATTTAATTACAGTACCGTCCATCAATCTGAAATTTCGATAGACCATTTTTATCATCAGCACGAGTCTGCCTGCAAAATTTCAGCTCGCCAGCATGATGGGAAGTGGGTTAAAAATCGATCCAAAGTTTTTTCGGCATGCAAGAAGACAACACGAGTTAATATAATGAATTAAAATAAGATAATTGGACGTAATTTGTGTCTATGAATCTGGTTAAATGAAGGCAGGATGTCACTTCGCACAATTAGTTTTTTAAAATATAAAATATTTAAAATAGCAAATATTGAAGCTTGCACAATAAAATTTCAAATTTTATGTCAAACTTAAGTTGGCGGAAATCTGAAAATGGCTTTGGTGTGGCATCGTAGAATAATGAAGTTTTAGAGCTCACTTTTACGCAGACTTGATGAAATGTGCCATAGTTACAAAGATTCAAGTTCAGTCAGTGAAATTTACTTACACTCCAATAATTTGATAGTCCCAGCTTTTAGTGTTCCCGGCATGTAATCTATCTCCGCACCACGTGACTGCCCTAGTCGATGGCAGAGATCAGACTCCAGGATCAGTATGAGTTTTAATTAGGTCAAAGCCTTCAGGCCCTGGATGTGTGCCACTTCCCGCGGGCTAGATGATGTCTCTTGATGTCGCCTGGATAATTGTGGTAATGATTTTAACTCATCTGCACCGAGCCGCGCTTTTATTTACGTCTTTACACTTAACGTTAAAATAATAACCTTAAATGAAAACTGTCCTTTCTCATCACCTAAAAGCTGATAAATTATGCATTCTCCCAAGTAATAGAGCTCTTCCATTAGTGTCCATGCAGAACGAAATAATCAAGAGACTTTGTAACACCAAGAGAAACAACAACACAATGATTTCTGTGATGTGTGTTCTTCTCGTGTCCATAGACAGTAGGTCCATGTGGTTCGGTGAGACACACTTATCCTGTGATGTGTGTTCTTCTCGTGTCCATAGTTAGTAGGTCCATGTGGTTCGGTAAGACACAATTATCCTGTGATGTGTGTTCTTCTCGTGTCCATAGACAGTAGGTCCATGTGGTTCGGTGAGACACACTTATCCTGTGATGTGTGTTCTTCTCGTGTCCATAGTTAGTAGGTCCATGTGGTTCGGTGAGACACACTTATCCTGTGATGTGTGTTCTTCTCGTGTCCATAGTTAGTAGGTCCATGTGGTTCGGTAAGACACAATTATCCTGTGATGTGTGTTCTTCTCATGTCCATAGTTAGTAGGTCCATGTGGTTCGGTAAGACACACTTATCCTGTGATGTGTGTTCTTCTCGTGTCCATAGTTAGTAGGTCCATGTGGTTCGGTAAGACACACTTATCCTGTGATGTGTGTTCTTCTCGTGTCCATAGTTAGTAGGTCCATGTGGTTCGGTAAGACACACTTATCCTGTGATGTGTGTTCTTCTCGTGTCCATAGTTAGTAGGTCCATGTGGTTCGGTGAGACACACTTATCCTGTGATGTGTGTTCTTCTCGTGTCCATAGACAGTAGGTCCATGTGGTTCGGTAAGACACACTTATCCTGTGATGTGTGTTCTTCTCGTGTCCATAGTTAGTAGGTCCATGTGGTTCGGTGAAACACTCTTATCCTGTGATGTGCGTTCTTCTCATGTCCATAGTTAGTAGGTCCATGTGGTTCGGTAAGACACACTTATCCTGTGATGTGTGTTCTTCTCGTGTCCATAGACAGTAGGTCCATGTGGTTCGGTGAGACACACTTATCCTGTGATGTGTGTTCTTCTCGTGTCCATAGTTAGTAGGTCCATGTGGTTCGGTAAGACACTCTTATCCTGTGATGTGTGTTGTTCTCGTGTCCATAGACAGTAGGTCCATGTGGTTCGGTAAGACACACTTATCCTGTGATGTGTGTTCTTCTCGTTTCCATAGACAGTAGGTCCATGTGGTTCGGTAAGACACACTTATCCTGTGATGTGCGTTCTTCTCATGTCCATAGTTAGTAGGTCCATGTGGTTCGGTAAGACACACTTATCCTGTGATGTGTGTTCTTCTCGTGTCCATAGTTAGTAGGTCCATGTGGTTCGGTGAGACACACTTATCCTTTGATGTGTGTTCCTCTCGTGTCCATAGACAGTAGGTCCATGTGGTTCGGTAAGACACACTTATCCTGTGATGTGTGTTCTTCTCGTGTCCATAGTTAATAGGTCCATGTGGTTCGGTGAAACACTCTTATCCTGTGATGTGCGTTCTTCTCATGTCCATAGTTAGTAGGTCCATGTGGTTCGGTAAGACACACTTATCCTGTGATGTGTGTTCTTCTCGTGTCCATAGACAGTAGGTCCATGTGGTTCGGTGAGACACACTTATCCTGTGATGTGTGTTCTTCTCGTGTCCATAGTTAGTAGGTCCATGTGGTTCGGTAAGACACTCTTATCCTGTGATGTGTGTTCTTCTCGTATCCATAGACAGTAGGTCCATGTGGTTCGGTAAGACACACTTATCCTGTGATGTGTGTTCTTCTCTTTTCCATAGACAGTAGGTCCATGTGGTTCGGTAAGACACACTTATCCTGTGATGTGCGTTCTTCTCATGTCCATAGTTAGTAGGTCCATGTGGTTCGGTAAGACACACTTATCCTGTGATGTGTGTTCTTCTCGTGTCCATAGACAGTAGGTCCATGTGGTTCGGTAAGACACTCTTATCCTGTGATGTGTGTTCTTCTCGTGTCCATAGACAGTAGGTTCGTGTGGTTCGGTGAGACACAATTATCCTGTGATGTGTGTTCTTCTCGTGTCCATAGTTAGTAGGTCCATGTGGTTCGGTGAGACACACTTATCCTGTGATGTGTGTTCTTCTCGTGTCCATAGACAGTAGGTCCGTGTGGTTCGGTGAGACACAATTATCCTGTGATGTGTGTTCTTTTCGTGTCCATAGACAGTAGGTCCGTGTGGTTCGGTGAGACACACTTATCCTGTGATGTGTGTTCTTCTCGTGTCCATAGACAGTAGGTCCGTGTGGTTCGGTGAGACACACTTATCCTGTGATGTGTGTTCTTCTCGTGTCCATAGTTAGTAGGTCCATGTGGTTCGGTAAGACACACTTACCATGTGATGTGTGTTCTTCTCGTGTCCATAGTTAGTAGGTCCATGTGGTTCGGTAAGACACACTTATCCTGTGATGTGTGTTCTTCTCGTGTCCATAGTTAGTAGGTCCATGTGGTTCGGTAAGACACACTTATCCTGTGGTGTATTAGTACAAGATCGACCTCTTGGTCTGTGACCAGCTACTCATAAAAGCTCACGTGTGAATAGCTCAAGTGGCCTTGAGTGTTTGAATAGGTAAAAAATTCAACTGTGCGCGTGAATAGATACGTTTCCCTGGTGACGTCATTACAATGTGGGTGAGTATCGTTATAGAAGTAGTTTATATTTTTGGTGAAATTATAATAACTGCTTATTTTATTGCCTCTAGATGTTATTTCTGTTGGCTGGTAGCCTACCTGTAAATAAAGAGTTCTTTAGGATAAACCTTTCGATAAAATACCCTTTAATGTGAATTGCAATAAATAAGGTGACCTTTTGTTGGTAAAGTTACCCATGGCTACCTAGCAAAAAGATTGTTAAGTTGTGCTAACAAGAGTTACCCTGTGATCAGAGTCTCGGTTTAAGAAGAAGTGCATTTCGGTTAAATCTTAAGTCTAACGGTAAACATTCACAACCGCATCTTAGTTATCTAATGGCAGATCTATTGTCCCCTGTTGATTCAGTGTCAATAGTACATAATAACCATTCCAACATATACAGCATAGAAACAATTTAAAAATAATTCAATTAAGAAATAATAAGAGCCGCTGACGAAAGAAGAAATCAAAAGACCTATGAAAACATCGTCACTAATTACAATGGACAAACTTCATTATAACATCACTAGAAGTTGTATGTAGTCTAGAGCGCCCGGTGATTTATGACTTTAAATAAACAGATTTAAAAACAAAGTTTTGGACTATAAATCCCTTATACATAACTAAAAGTAGTGATTATATTTAAAAGCGACATTTACGGACTGAAACAGAATGATCTCCCCTGGTTTTTAAACCGGGCGCAGGGACGGTAGGGGGTGTGAATATCAACGGTCGACGTCAACGCGTGAACTGAACTTGCACGTGAAAGAATAATAAACAAATAGTTGGTTCAAATGTCCGATTAAACTTAAAAAGCAAGTTAATATAAGGGACTTAATAAAAAGAGACATTTTATATAACTAAATGCATTTTTACGAGCACGTTTTTCCAACCAGTCGTTTGAGACAGAAAAGTCTGGGCTTCAGTTATAGAGTTAGTTCCCTCAGGTGTGTGTGGTGCTATTTTCTGCGTCCATCCACAAGGAGGCTTTTGGTTCAGTTAAAGATTCTGCTTGTAGAAGATAAAACAAATAATAAAAAGAGTGTCACCATAGTTTGGGACGAGGGTAAACCGAAAGCAAGATATAACCACCAAACTCTGGTAGTGGCAATGTGTGAATTTTTCAGCTTCTGAAGTTACCTTGGAAAATGATAATATACAAATTAGTGCGACTCTTAACCCCATTCCCTTTTTTAACCCACCTTAGCTAAGGCTTTTTGATTATGTCTTGCTACCCCTTGATTATTACACCACAGATCTGTTACATCAATAATATTTCAATTCCCAGGGAACAAAATTAAAAAATCCGTCTACCGAAATTACTATTAGCCTTAACGAAAAGCGGTTTCTCAGAACCAAAACCAGCTATTTCACTGTGCTCTCGAACTACGCAACAGTAAAATTGGAAATTTTTCTGGTCTTTAAAATCAATCAATATTTTAATTTTCCTTTCCCCATTCTACACAAAATATTTATTGGAATAATATTTAAGTTTCCGTAAAAGAAAACACAAAAATGTATTATGTACTTAATTAAAAGAACCGACAAAAATGGAATCCACTGACTGCGTTTGTGGTATTCCTTTAGATATTAAACATTTTATCTGAGTTTATTCTTACACCTGTTTGATATTGATATTATAGTACATGCCGAAAGTACTTGTATTATTTACTGAACGTTCCAGAACCATTGAGTTTCACTTATCTGTCATTTATCTGGTACACATTGTATTATTTATAAATAATTAAAATATTGTGCGCGGCAGACTGTATAATCCTTTAATTTATGATAAGAAGCTAATCTTTGAAAAAAGAAAGAAGAAATAGTAACTGCCGTCAGTAAATTGCTGTTTTTAAGGATCAACTAAAGTCTAAAGAATATTTCATGACTTCAATGAAGGAATTACTTACTTTATTAGTTTATTTTCATTTAATGGTAACAGCGAGATCATGCCGATTACTGATATATGAGAAGTTTATAGAAGGGTTGCGGAATGCTTGGTGAAAGTAGCTGCTACTGATATATGAGAAGTTTATAGAAGGGTTGCGGAATGCTTGGTGAAAGTAGCTGCTACTGATATATGAGAAGTTTATAGAAGGGTTGCGGAATGCTTGGTGAAAGTAGCTGCTACTGATATATGAGAAGTTTATAGAAGGGTTGCGGAATGCTTGGTGAAAGTAGCTGCTACTGATATATGAGAAGTTTATAGAAGGGTTGCGGAATGCTTGGTGAAAGTAGCTGCTACTGATATATGAGAAGTTTATAGAAGGGTTGCGGAATGCTTGGTGAAAGTAGCTGCTACTGATATATGAGAAGATAATAGAAGGGTTGCGGAATGCTTGGTGAAAGTAGCTGCTACTGATATATGAGAAGTTTATAGAAGGGTTGCGGAATGCTTGGTGAAAGTAGCTGCTACTGATATATGAGAAGTTTATAGAAGGGTTGCGGAATGCTTGGTGAAAGTAGCTGCTACTGATATATGAGAAGTTTAATAGAAGGGTTGCGGAATGCTTGGTGAAAGTAGCTGCCATGTAGATTACAAGGACGTCTTATTACATTGCGTTACTGTGATCAAACAGGCAAAGCTTAGACACTTGGGCAGTGACTGTCCTCCGATCAGAGGTTCTTGGGATTCATCTCTGCTCTACAATATGGGATTTCAATGTTCCTCTGTCGTCTAAATGTGTGATGTCAATGTTCCTCTGTCGTCCAAATGTGTGATGTCAATGTTCATCTGTCGTCCAAATGTGTGATGTCAAGGTTCCTCTGTCGTCCAAATGTGTGATGTCAATGTTCCTCTGTCATCCAAATGTTTGATGTCAATGTTCCTCTGTCGTCTAAATGTGTGATGTCAATGTTCCTCTGTCGTCCAAATGTGTGATGTCAATGTTCCTCTGTCGTCCAAATGCGTGATGTCAATGTTCCTCTGTCGTCCAAATGTGTGATGTCAATGTTCCTCTGTCGTCCAAATGTGTGATGTCAATGTTCCTCTGTCGTCCAAATGTGTGATGTCAATGTTCCTCTGTCGTCTAAATGTGTGATGTCAATGTTCCTCTGTCGTCCAAATGTGTGATGTCAATGCTCCTCTGTCGTCCAAATGTGTGATGTCAATGTTCCTCTGTCCTCCTATGTGTAATGTCAATGTTCCTCTGTCCTCCTATAGTGTGATGTCAATGTTCTTCTGTCCTCCGATTGTGTGATGACAATTTTCCTCTGTCCTCCGATTGTGTGATGACAATGTTCCTCTGTCCTCCTTTCATGTGATGCCAATGTTCCTCTATCCTCATTGTAATGTCATTTTTTCTTGTTACTTAAACCACCTGATGCTAATGTTCCTCTTTGTGGAAATATGTTTTGTTCCTTGTATGATACCAGAAACTTGGATTTTACAAGATGTTATTACGTCAGTTACATTTTTAATCAAATTCTTGAAAAGGCTTCTTTGATTCACTCCCTTCTGGTCTTAAGTAAGAAGAGTGTCTAGTCTCTCTTTCTTCCTTAAAAATGACGTCACATATCCCCTCCCCCCACTGCCTATATTTGTTAGTCATCCTCCATAACACTACGTCACCACTGTCTCCCGCTGTCCGGAAATAAAATGTCTGTAGCAGACGCGGATTTGAGTCAAACTCTAGAATAAGGCTGATAAATTCAGTCAGGCCACTCGGGTGAGACCAAAGTAGAGACGTTCAAGAACGGCTTTAAGCCACTGAATGACTTGACATTTAGTAACGGACGTCTTCTGTTCCATTTTGTTGACGTAGCAGACGTCAAATAGTTCCCATAATCCCTCAGGCTAGATGGACTAATGGCTCGCTTACATTCCTCGCACGATTATCAAAGCTAATATTTCCATGATTCGGCTACTTTGTTTTAAATAGGATTGGATTGTTTTTCAAAACGTGATTTTTGTGGCATTTCAGATAATTGAAATTAAAATCTAGAATATTTCAAGAAAGTGCTGATAGCTAATTAAATGTGTAAGTCTAGATTCTTATTTGCAAGTTTTTTCAAAACTTTGGTTGTTTTTTTAATTACTTAATTGTCAAGGGGATTCCAAGGTATTTTTTTAAACATAATAACAGTTAAGGATGTAGATAAAAAGTAAAGCAAATTTCTCTGATTGCCATATATATATATTATATATATATATATATATATATATATATATATATATATATATATATATATATATATATACCTATACACATTACATTTTACTCTTTGAAATAAGAGTCTATTTTGAGGGATGTGCTATATGCTCGTATTGTTGCACAAAATGAAACGTGTTGTGTGAACTAATATATCAACTGTCAAATTAGAACCTCGACATTGCTGAAGAGAAAAGACATCGTTGCAAAATTAACATTCTATCACCATTTGATTTCAAAGGGAACAATTGAGAAAGATTTTGTTTTTAAATTTGATTAACATAAAATTTATTTACAATAATATTACGTTAGTGAAAAAATATTTTTTCTGTGCACAAACCCTGAGCATCGGATTATTTTGTTGTAAAAGAAAAAAATGTCGGCATTATTTCCACCGACTATTATCCCCTGAAAAACGATTTGGTTGGAAAGATGAATATTTCAAATCCTCTTCAAATTTACAAATGCCATTGCAATGTTTTCCTTTTTCCAAACTATGCCATTTTTTGGAGGTAAAAATATTAAACTTGTATTTAACTGTTAAAAAAAATATTGTGAGAAGCCAACAGAAGTAAATGATCGAGACCAAGAACTTATTTATTTTTAAAAAAAAATTCTACATTTATTAACTCCTTCAAACAAAGCTAGGGCTTAATGTATCGGGAACAAATGTTTTATGTCATTTTGCACAAAGACCGTCTAGAAACTTAAAAATTCGAATGAGATTAAGAGTAATATGATATTGTTATAGATATGGTCACACATCGAGAAATCATCTTTCATTTAAAAGTTTTGATTTTTGATGATTTTACTTTGATGGTCAAGAGAGTCAAATGTTGGGTTATTGTTTATATGAAAGTAACAGTGACAGTTTATCACATTCTGTAAATGTTTAAGATATTTTAACTCGATAGTAACATAAAATAACGTCAACTATTTACAAACTTTGGTATATTTTAATTGTGTTCGTTAATGTTATTGATATTTGTTCTTAATATTACTTTTTATTTAAATAAAATTACCAGAAGATATACAATAATTTTTTTTAAAAGAATTATTTATATTATTTTGTAGAATCATGGATTTTATTTTAGAAGTGCACTAAAAAGTTAAAAATACTATTGTAAGGAAAGTATTTAGATTTTCATAAAATAAAAATCGATGGCGATTTAGTTTCAGGAAGCACTGAATAACTTTCAATTTTTATCGAATGGCTAACCATTGTTTTAAAAAAAAGATTTTTTTCTGAAAATTTTAAAAAATTATTTTTATTGGTTTCCGGGATTACATGTTTCACCCCAGTGGAAAGAGCTTTGAGGTTTCTTTATACACACACACACACACACATACGCACACATATACAAAGAAGAATGATAACTTCTGACAATACAATGCACTCATCTTGAAATAGCTGCATGCGGTGGACAACTATTCTGAGACACAAATAAATAAAGTTATAAAAGCGAGCACTATTCTGAGAGACAAATAAATAAAGTTATAAAAGTGAGCACTATTCTGAGACACAAATAATTAAAGTTATAAAAGCGAGCACTATTCTGAGACACAAATAAAAAAAAGTTATAAAAAGCGAGCCCTATTCTGAGACACAAATAAATAAAGTTATAAAAGCGAGCAGTATTCTGAGACTCAAATAAATAAAGTTATAAAAGTGACCAATATTCTGAGACACAAATAAATAAAGTTATAAAAGCGAGCACTATTCTCAGACACAAATAATAAAGTTATAAAAGCGAGCACTATTCTGAGACACATTTTAAAAAAGTTATAAAAGCGAGCACTATTCTGAGACACAAATAAATAAAGTTATAAAAGCGAGCACTATTCTGAGACACAAATAAATAAAGTTATAAAAGCGATCACTATTCTGAGATACAAATAAATAAAGTTATAAAAGCGAGCACTATTCTGAGACTCAAATATATAAACTTATAAAAGCGAGCACTATTCTGAGACACAAATAAATAAAGTTATAAAAGCGAGCACTATTCTGAGACTCAAATAAATAAAGTTATAAAAGCGAGCAATATTCTGAGACACAAATAAATAAAGTTATAAAAGCTAGCACTATTCTGAGACACAATTAAAAACAGTTATAAAAGCGAGCACTATTCTGAGACACAAATAAATAAAGTTATAAAAGCGAGCACTATTCTGAGACACAAATAAATAAAGTTATAAAAGCGAGCACTATTCTGAGACACAAATATATAAAGTTATAAAAGCGAGCACTAGTCTAAGACGCAAATAAAGAAAGTTATAAAGGCGAGCACTATTCTGAGACACAAATAAATAAGGTTATAAAAGCGAGCACTATTCTGAGACACAAATAAATAAAGCTATAAAAGCGAGCACTATTCTCAGACACAAATAAATAAAGTTATAAAAGCGAGCACTATTCTCAGACACAAATAAATAAAGTTATAAAAGCGAGCACTATTCTGAGACACAAATATATAAAGTTATAAAAGCGAGCACTATTCTGAGACACAAATAAATAAAGTTATAAAAGCGAGCACTATTCTGAGACACAAATAAATAAAGTTATAAAAGCGAGCACTATTCTGAGAGACAAATAAATAAAGTTATAAAAGTGAGCACTATTCTGAGACACAAATAATTAAAGTTATAAAAGCGAGCACTATTCTGAGACACAAATAAAAAAAGTTATAAAAGCGAGCCCTATTCTGAGACACAAATAAATAAAGTTATAAAAGCGAGCACTATTCTGAGACACAAATAAATAAAGTTATAAAAGCGAGCACTATTCTGAGACACAAATAAATAAAGTTATAAAAGCGAGCACTATTCTGAGACACAAATAAATAAAGTTATAAAAGCGAGCACTATTCTGAGACACATTTTAAAAAAGTTATAAAAGCGAGCACTATTCTGAGACACAAATAAATAAAGTTATAAAAGCGAGCACTATTCTGAGACACAAATAAATAAAGTTATAAAAGCGATCACTATTCTGAGATACAAATAAATAAAGTTATAAAAGCGAGCACTATTCTGAGACTCAAATATATAAACTTATAAAAGCGAGCACTATTCTGAGACACAAATAAATAAAGTTATAAAAGCGAGCACTATTCTGAGACTCAAATAAATAAAGTTATAAAAGCGAGCAATATTCTGAGACACAAATAAATAAAGTTATAAAAGCTAGCACTATTCTGAGACACAATTAAAAACAGTTATAAAAGCGAGCACTATTCTGAGACACAAATAAATAAAGTTATAAAAGCGAGCACTATTCTGAGACACAAATAAATAAAGTTATAAAAGCGAGCACTATTCTGAGACACAAATATATAAAGTTATAAAAGCGAGCACTAGTCTAAGACACAAATAAAGAAAGTTATAAAGGCGAGCACTATTCTGAGACACAAATAAATAAGGTTATAAAAGCGAGCACTATTCTGAGACACAAATAAATAAAGCTATAAAAGCGAGCACTATTCTCAGACACAAATAAATAAAGTTATAAAAGCGAGCACTATTCTCAGACACAAATAAATAAAGTTATAAAAGCGAGCACTATTCTCAGACACAAATATATAAAGTTATAAAAGCGAGCACTATTCTGAGACACAAATAAATAAAGTTATAAAAGCGAGCACTATTCTGAGACACAAATAAATAAAGTTATAAAAGCGAGCAGTATTCTGAGACACAAATAAATGATTTTATAAAAGCGAGCACTATTCTGAGACACAAATAAATAAAGTTATAAAAGCGAGCACTATTCTGAGACTCAAATATATAAACTTATAAAAGCGAGCACTATTCTGAGACTCAAATAAATAAAGTTATAAAAGCGAGCAATATTCTGAGACACAAATAAATAAAGTTATAAAAGTGAGCACTATTCTGAGACACAAATAAATAAAGTTATAAAAGCGAGCACTATTCTGAGACACAAATAATAAAAGTTATTAACGCGAGCACTATTCTGAGACTCAAATAAATAAAGTTATAAAAGCGAGCAATATTCTGAGACACAAATAAATAAAGTTATAAAAGTGAGCACTATTCTGAGACACAAATAAATAAAGATTTAAAGCGAGCTCTATTCTCAGACCCAAATAAATAAAGTTATAAAAGCGGAACTATTCTGAGAGACAATTTTAAAAAGTTATAAAAGCGAGCACTATTCTGAGACACAAATAAATAAAGTTATAAAAGCGAGCACTATTCTGAGACACAAATAAATAAAGTTATAAAAGCGAGCATTATTCTGAGACCTAAATAAATAAAGTTATAAAAGCGAGCACTATTCTGAGACACAAATAAATAATGTTTTAAAAGCGAGCCCTATCCTGATACACAAATAAATAAAGTTATAAAAGCGAGCACTATTCTGAGACACAAATAAATAAAGTTATAAAAGCGAGCACTATTCTTAGACACAAATGAATAATGTGATAAAAGCGAGCACTATTCTGAGACATAAATAAATAATGTTATAAAAGGGAGCACTATTCTCAGACACAAATAAATAAAGTTATAAAGGCAAGCACTATTCTGACACACAAATAAATAAAGTTATAAAAGCGAGAACAATTCTGAGACACAAATAAATAAAGTTATAAAAGCGAGCACTATTCTGAGACACAAATAAATAAAGTTATAAAAGCGAGCACTATTCTAAGACACACATAAATAAAGTTATAAAAGCGAGCACTGTTCTGAGACACAAATAAATATAAAGCACTTTTCTCAGGATTCTTTAGTTAAAGTGATATAATCCTGTTCTCTGTTTAGTTAAAGTGATATAATCCTGTTCTCTGTTTAGTTTAAGTGATATAATCCTGTTCTCTGTTTAGTTAAAGTGATATAATCCTGTTCTCTGTTTAGTTAAAGTGATATAATCCTGTTCTCTAGTTAAAGTGATATAATCCGGTTCTCTGTCTTGTCACTACTGAAATAAACATTGATCCTGCCACACATTCTTTACAGAGCTAAACGCTGGTCAATACTGGAAGATATATACAGCGCTGTCACAAGCTCCATGTATAAAAATAATAGAACAGAAAATTAGGTATATTACAGATGATCGAGGAAGCAATTACGCATTTAAGTTATGGATAGTTTACATAGCAATAGGAATGGAAGAGGAATATGTAGCTGTATAGGTATCTCATCCTATCTCAACCTATATCATCCTATCTCATCCTATCTTGCCTTATCTCATCCTATCCCCTCCTATCTCATCTTATCTCATCCTATCACATCATTTCCCTTCTCATCTCATCCTATCTCAACTTATCTCATCCTTTCTCACCTTATCTTATCCTATCTCATCCTATCTCATCCTATCTCATCCTATCTCATCCTATCTCATCCTACCTCACATTATCTCATCCTATCTCATCCTATCTCATCCTATCTCATCCTACCTCACATTATCTCATCCTATCTCACCTTATCTCATCCTATCTCACCTTATCTCATCCTATCTCATCTTATCTCATCCTATCTCATCTTATGTCATCCTATCTCATCCTATCTCATCTTATGTCATCCTATCTCATCCTATCTCACCTTATCTCATCCTATCTCATCTTATCTCTTATAGATGCTACTTCTATGCAGACGATTATTGTCTCCCACGCTTATCCTAGGTCATTTAAGGTTTGTTAGAGCTTTAAATGTTGATTGCTTGTTGGTGTTCCTGGTTTGTTCAAGATACCCGTTCCACGCCTGAATTCCAGACTTTTAAAAATGTAAAATAAAGGGAATGTTGTTGGAGATTTGTTTATCAAGAAACTCAGTTTATGTAAATTTGGCATTTGTTACACAGGTATATTATGTAACAAAATGAAGAATATGTTACTAGTGGTAATGTATGTAACTGAAAGGATATTTCGCCAATGTAAGTATAAAATTCCACGCAACTGTAGATATGGAATATAGTAGTGGTAGGGCATGGGACTGTCGATATAGAATATAGTAGTGGTAGGGCATGGGACTGTAGATATAGAATGTAGTAGTGGTAGGGCATGGGACTGTAGGTATAGAATGAAGTAGTGGTAGGGCATGGAACTGTAGATATAGAATGTAGTAGTGGTAGGGCATGGGACTGTAAGTATAGAATGTAGTAGTGGTAGGGCATGGGACTGTAGATATAGAATGTAGTAGTGGTAGGGCATGGGACTGTATATATAGATTGTAGTAGTGGTAGGGCATGGGACTGTAGTTACAAAATGTAGTAGTGGTAGGGCATGGGACTGTAGATATAGATTGTAGTAGTGGTAGGGCATGGGACTGTAGATATAGATTGTAGTAGTGGTAGGGCATGGGACTGTTGATTTAGAATGTAGTAGCAGTAGGGCATGGGACTGTAGATATATAATGTAGTAGTAGTACGGCATGGGACTGTAGATATAGAATGTAGTAGTGGTAGGGGATGGGACTGTAGGTACATAATGTAGTAGTGGTAGGGCATGGGACTGTAAATAGAGCCAATCAAACAAAGGTTACTGTTGAAATGGTCACCACAAAAATTATCTTTATTTTTTCACAGTATTTGTCCCAGGGCCAATAGCGAATAGCGACCCGGGTCAAGGGATGTTTGGTATTTGACTAAAAAAATATCTGTTATATGATTTTGCAGTATTTATGATGTTGCTGATATTTCCCACTCACACATTGCCCTGATAGGGTTTATCCCCCCCCTACCCTCTAATTCATGTCAATCGTTTCTTCCCCTTCTCCGTCCGGTCACATGAAGTCCTGGGGGCCGGCCTATAATTTCCTTGTTGATGGATGTTGTCAAGAAAGTCGAGCCTAATTCTGGCTCACAAAAGACATCTTCTCCTGTCTCCGACGTCTTCGAACCTCCAAGCTCCATACCTTCGCTCTTTCCCTCCTTCTCCAGTTTTCCCTCACCCTTCTTCTCTCCCCATCTCCGTGTGTGTGAGACCGAGTTCTTGTGTGTCGCAAGTAATTGGCGAGGAACTAGAAGGGGTGACTAATCGGGGTGGAAAAATAACTCTTGTGTTTCCTCGAAGGCCCTTGTCTGGCCGGGTTTGGGGGTATGGGGGTTGTTTCCATTTGTTGTCAAGTTTCTATTTAACCCTCACTTGGATTTCTTCTGCAGTACTGTCTGAACATAAGATTTTTAAAAAAACCCGCGTTAGGATTGGTTGAAATTTGTTTGGGCAATTTGATATCACTTGAACCGATACTTCAATACAAAAGTTTGATATTTAAAATATTTAATATTTTTAAAATATATTTTTTGAAACAAATAATTTTGATTATTGTTAGCAGTATCATGTATAGATTTGGTTGAAATAGGCCAGGCCAAAACTCTAAATTAAGTTAGTGCCAAACTGATCCAGATTGATCACGGCATTGATCGTGTACCCTCGAGATAATGAAGAAGGAAAATGTTAGCAATCAATCTTACATAGCGATTATTGCATGAACTGTTTTGTGTTACGCATGTTTTCTTTATTTCAAATTACGCTTTAGTCAATGCTAGATACACTGAACGCACAATGAAATAACTAAGGTTAAAAAACGTATTTTTGTCAAGGAACACTCTCTTCCAAGTCGCACTTTTCGCTTGCCTGGAGACCTTCTTTAATTGTTGACGTGTCTGTTTGTTTCATGTGCGCAGTTCCCATAGCTTGTCTTTAAGTTGGAGACAACACCCTCCCCCTCCCTGATGAGAGGAGGGGGTGGTTTGGGGAGGTAGGATGCTTATTAAACTGCTCGATATGTTCTAATTATTGGCAAGTACACGTACAACATTTTACTTATGTCAAAAGATAGAAATTAAACTTTGGAAACTATAACTAGAAAAATTAATTTAACTTTAATCTAAAAATAAAATAATATTTATATTTGTTTTTAAAAATACAAATAATTTGATTGCATTTAAACCATGTCTGTACAATCCGTAGTTGCATTTTAATTCTAAATAAACATAAATTAAAATATTATCTTTTCTTTTTTTTAATTTTCCCCTGACAAAGTCATACAAACAGTACTATGCACTGGGGACATCTATAAAGTACGTCTCGCTATTTTTGACCATTTTAACCCCCCTCCCCCCTGTCACAAACTGTCATAAATCTGGGACCCCCCGGGACCCCCACCCCCTTAAGTACGTCACACTTTCGAACAAAAATTAGGTTTTTTATTAACAAAATAATTAAAATTTAATATAAAACACCGTGAAGTCACATGTCGCTGGACCCCATCCCCCTGTCACAAACTGTCACACTTTCTTACACCCCCTCCCCCCTCTGGAGCGTGACGTACTTTATGGACGGCCCCGTTATAGTTAAAGTGAACTTAGCAGATTTAGCAAGAGGTTTCCTCATTTATTTGGATTTAGAGCAATTGTGTACCGCATACAGTGGTGTGCCGCAGAAACTTGTGTGCCGCATACAGTGGTGTGCCGCATACAGTGGTGTGCCGCATACAGTGGTGTGCCGCATACAGTGGTGTGCCGCAGAAACTTGTGTGCCGCATACAGTGGTGTGCCGCAGAAACGTGTGTGTCGCATACAGTGGTGTGCCGCATACAGTGGTGTGCCGCATACAGAGGTGTGCCGTAGAAACGTGTGTGTCGCATACACTTTATTCAGTGGGAACCACAAAATACCTTCATCCTAAGAGCTGGAATCTGCTTAAAACTACACGGAATCACAGAATTACAATCACCACTGAGTGGCAAAGCTGTCAAGCGTTACAAGTCCAAGTAGAATTAACTTCTATTTGATGACACTGGCCACGAAGAAACCACGTGATATTTTGTTTTATGTTTGAACGCACTCAGACTATATTAGAGTCAAATATTTTTTCCACCGCGTGCAATTTGTTTTTTGCTGGAAAACATGGAGCTGCTGTTAAAAAGATGGGGTCGATGTTGAAAACATGAAATTGATGTTAAAAACATTGAGTTGATGTTGAATACTTGGAATGATAATGATTTCTTGTTGTTTTACTCTTTACCAAAAAAAAATAAAAAAATTCCCGATGCATGACAACAAATCCCAGGTCCGAGACTAAATAACTTCCAGCCTGTCGAGACTGAGGGCGCCAACAAAATTTCAGAATTTCTTATTTGTTGACACGGTCAACCGTGTGCCGAGCGTGCTATTCATAGATATATTTATGCACGACTTCAACTTTATTCTACCCCACAAACACACATGCAAACATCTGTGTAACAATTGATGCAAAATGTAAACTTGAAGCATACATGTCATCATAGATGCTCCTGCTTCAATAGGTATCAAAAGTATTTTTATTTTGTTTTCAATGAGACTTATATTTTTGTGTTTACATAACATAACTTTACACATTTAAAATATTTGAATTATAACCTATTTACCTAAATTAGAAACAATTTTCCTTGAACATGAATTACTTCCCATGAAGAAGGAATTATGGCTTTTGAAAACTAATTTAAATTGCTGCGACGAGAAAGAAACATGTAAAAAAAAAGGGTCCCTACACTTCTTCTCTATTGATAGACGTGCAAAAAAATGAAGTCTAGCGGCCGTTACTTTCACATCTTCAAGACACTAAAATTGAGAATCACTGAATTAACCAACCTCAAAACTGATTGACAAAATCTACGACATCTGCCATGATACACAAAAGATAAACGAATATATAAGACAAACTATTTGATGTTATTTATTATGATAGGGATTGACAGCTGTCCTTTATTGAATCTTTTGGTGGACAACGAAAGACAAGGATATCCTTGTCATTGTTTGTTGTTTGTCCTTTCTTTTTATTTTGCTTAGGAAATATAGTATGTCTTAAGAATTTAAATATATTTTTATTAAATCATTTATATTATTAACTCATGGTGTCTGGTTGCTTGCTTGTTTGTTTGTCGTAAAAAAACTTTGGGTCGATTTTTAACCCACTTCCTCGTAAGCTAGCGAGCTGAAATTTTCCAGGCAGTTTTATGCCGATGATAAAAACGATTATCAAAATTTCAAATCGATCGCATGTACTGTCATTACATTATTGAATTTTTAGATTGTTTCATATATCTCTGCGTATCCTGTTATTTTTTGAGATAGAGTGTCGCGGTGCGTATTATATTGAACGCACCAAACTAATGATCGCCAGCTGCAAGCATTCCTTGGTGGATGCTCTGGAAGAGCGCTTGAAATCCACCTCTCCAGGCAACCAGAACGTGGAGGCAGACTGGGCGTCACTCAGAGAGCTGATTTACACCACATCTTCAGATACTCTGGGGCACAAGACCAGGAAAAATAAGGACTGGTTCGATGAGAACTGCGAAGACATCAAGCAGTTATTGGATGAGAAACACCTCCTACACCAAGCTTACCTCAATAATCCCAGGTCTACGGCAAGGAGCGATGCACTCAACAACATACGCAGGACTGTACATCAAAAGCTCCGTCAGATGCAGGACGATTGGCTCAGCAACAAAGCCGACGAGATCCAAGGCTATGCAGACAAGCGTGACTATAAAAACTTCTACAAGGCTTTGAAAGAAGTATATGGCCCCACGCCCCAGGTTCAAACCCCCTCCTCAGCGCAGACGGTAACACTCTCGTCACAGACAAAGAGAAGATCTTGAAGAGGTGGGCCGAACATTTCGATGATGCCCTAAATCGCCCTTCGACTATAAACGAAGAAGCCATCAATCGTCTCCCCCAAATGCCCACAAACAAAGCACTGGATGACCCCCCAATCTTGCTCGAGACCCAGAAAGTAATTTATCTTCTCTCCAGTGGCAAAGCATCTGGTTCTGACGCCATACCAGCTGAGGTCTACAAGGAGGGAGGAACAGCCCTGACTGAAAGGCTCCACCATCTATTTCTCTTGATGTGGCAGCAAGAGACGATCCCGCAGGACTTCAAAGACGCCTCCATCATACATCTTTATAAGCAAAAGGGAAGTAGACAGGCTGGTGACAACCACAGAGGCATATCCCTGCTATCTATTGCAGGAAAGATCCTTGCCAGAATCCTGCTCAACCGCCTCACGGTCCAACATGACCAAGGACTCCTGCCTGAAAGTCAGTGTGGATTCCGAAAAGAGCGAGGGACCATCGACATGGTATTCGCTGTCAGGCAGCTGCAAGAGAAATGTCAGGAGCAGAACGTCAACCTGTTCTTCACCTATGTCGACGTGACCAAGGCTTTTGACACCGTTGGCAGAGAGGGTCTGTGGAAGATAATGGCCAAGTACGTTTGCCCAAGGAAATTCATCATCTTGGTGAGACAATTCCACGAGGGCATGCAGGCCAGAGTCCAGGACAACAGAGAGTTTTCTGATCCTTTCACAGTCACAAACGGGGTCAAGCAGGGCTGCGTCCTGGAACCAACACTATTTAGCCTAATGTTTTCCGCCATGCTGACAGAGGCCTACAGAGACGAGGGTGTTGGTGTCAACCTGAGGTACCGCACAGATGGCAAACTGTTCAACCTTTGGAGGCTCCATGCAAAAGCCAAGGTTCTGACAGACATCATCAGAGACCTCCTGTTTGCTGATGACTGTGCCCTCAACGCTGTCTCAGAAGCCGACATGCAACGAAGCGTTAACCTGTTCTCCAGCGCCTGCACAAACTTTGGTCTGACGATCAACACCAAGAAGACCGAAGTCTTTTATCAGCCTTCGCCTGGAAGGCCCTACGTTGAGCCCAACATCACTGTCAACGGCCAGAGACTCAACACAGTGCAACGGTTTACATACCTAGGCAGCACATTCTCACAAAATGTCACCATCGATGACGAAGTGAGCGTCAGAATTGCCAAAGCCAGCTCCACTTTTGGCAGGTTGTACCCAAATGTCTGGAACAGAAGAGCCATTACCATCCAGACCAAGCTGAAAGTGTACAGGGCGGTGGTGCTCCCCACACTGCTATATGCGTGTGAAACATGGACTGTGTATCAGCGCCATGCTAGGAAGCTTAACCACTTTCATTCAACAAGCCTCAGGAAGATCCTCGGCATAAAGTGGCAGGATAAAATACCAGACACAGTGGTACTGACCAAGGCAGGTCTCCCCAGCATATTCACACTCCTGATGCAGTCCCAGCTTCGTTGGGCAGGGCACGTGGTCCAAATGTCAGACCAGAGACTGCCAAAGAGACTCTTCTATGGCGAGCTCCAGCATGGCCAGCGGTCCCACGGTGGGCAAAAAAAACGCTACAAAGACACACTGAAAGCGTTTGCCATCAACCCAGACACGTGGGAACTTGCTGCAATGGACCGTTCCACCTGGCGCTCTTTCATCCACGAAGGTGTCTAGTCATGCGAGGCAAACCGGATCACCTCCGCAGAAAAGAAGATGCAAGCCCGAAAGGCCCGTGCTGTCAACCCTCCCAGATATGTCCCACTCGTCCCTTGTCCCTTCTGTTCCCGAACCTTCCGTGCAACGATTGGCCTCATCAGTCATCTTCGCACGCACAAACAAAGCCAGTCCCAGCAACCCTCGGATGACTAGAGTGGTCTTCGTCGAATCGACGGACGAACAACAACATATTGAACGACCTTTTTAATACTTTCCTGTTGTGCGATTCGTTGCGTATTATATTGACGTTACTTTAAAAAAATATATTTTCAATCGGTGAGCATTATATTAAACAAGATTTACGAGACATAACTAAATTTTGTATTTTTGGATTGTCGTGCGTTGCGTATTGTAATGAACATTCATTTAGTTATGTCTCCTATATAAAGGATTTATAGACAAAAACTTGTTGGTTACGGGTTTTTAAAAATTAATACTTATGCAATTACGCGCTTTCTGTTTATTGTACTGATGAAGTCATTAGCCGATACGTTTATTGTCGTGTTAGTTTAATAATAAAGCTCAAATCTATTGTTTTCATTACACAGTTTGTTTGTGTATTTTGTATTTTAGTCTATACTCTAGACTCTAGAGTATAACATCTGGTCTAGAGTAAAACATCTAGTCTGGAGTAAAACATCTTAAGGATTATACAATCGGACCTCGCTAAGTCGAACTTCCCTAGGTCGAAAACCTCCCTATCTCGAATTATTAGTTAGGTCCCAGCCAAATTCCATAAGACTAATGTATTTTAGATCTGCTTAACTCAAAGATTTTTGGCTTCCAACATCCGTAAGTCGGATTTTCCAAAGTGTTTGTGTAAAACTAGTAAAAGGAAAAATCTTCTTCCCTCCATCCCGCTATGGAGGGAGTCAAGTGTGGGGGGGAGTGGCTTCCTCTGAGGTATGGGTATTTCAAAGCAAAGTCAGCTTCCTTTCATATTAAACATTAGACAGTGCCTCTCCTTCCTGTCAAGCCTTATCGCTTGTATGGCTCCCCCCCCCACGCCCCACTCAATATCACCATTGTCCTCGATTAATCTGTGCCTATAACGCCAATTTCCCTTTAACTCGAAAACTCTGTAAGTCGAATTTTTTTCCTGGTCCCTTTGAGTTCGAATTAGAGATGTCCGACTGTATCTAATCTAGAGTATAACATCTAGTCTTGAGTATAACATCTGGTCTATATATAAATACTATTTTTTGACAGCAGTTTAGAACTACTATGCAGAAAATTTTTAAAAAAATATTGCACACAAAAATAGTTTCTATGCAACCTTGCACACGAGTTTTTTTTTACTTTGCACACGAACCAACGAACCTGTGAGTGAGCATTGCTCTAGAGTGTGTAAAATATAGTCTAGTGTAGGGGGTGGCCGGTTTTGTTGATTTTACTATTTGCCGGATCCGGATAGTTTGGCCCTAATATTTTTAGGATCCGGATATACATCCGGATATCTCCGGATTTAAGTGTAAAAGCTAAGTGGGTGTACTTGACTACTTTCTATTTAGTATTTATACTATTTCCTAAAGTAAGATGTGATGTCACCGCTGCTTGCTAATAGGGTATACCTACTAATTCAGGGGTTCCTAACCAGTGGTGCATGCACCCCTTGTGTGTGCATGAGCATGTTCCAGGGGGTGCATGAACGATTCAGAGGGGGGAAAAAGAAAAAGAGGAAGAAAAAAAGATGAAGGAAAAAAAGAAAGAAAGAAAAACTGATAATCTGAAAATGTAAACCATAAGCAAGGCATGTCGCGTCAAAGGGCGCCCATATACAATCTTTTTGATAGATACTTCGATACTCGTCAGGATTTTCAGAACTGTTAAAGAAAGAAGTTCCAGATATGGTCACTACACACTGTATCCTTCATCGTCAGGCCCTGGCATGCAAAAATATACCTCCAACCTTGAAGTCAGTTCTTTCTACTGCAGTCCAAGTTGTAAACTTTATCCGCTCACATGCTTTGAACCACCGCCTATTCAAGTTGTTCTGTCAGGAGCTGGGCTCTGAGCATGAAGTTCTGCTCTACCACACTGAGGTGCGCTAGTTGTCCAGTAGACGGATACTTTCTCGGTTAGTAGAACTGAGAGTGGAGCTTGCCATTTTCTTGCAAGAAAAAGAGATTGACCTTGCTGACAAGTTTGACTGTCCAAATTTCATTCATTAACTGGCATACCTGGCTGACATATTCACCATCTTGAATGAGTTGAACACATCTCTCCAAGGATCTGCTGTGACTATAATGGATACTACTGAGAGATTTCAAGCCTTCCTTAAAAAACTGCCACTATTCCAACGAGGACTAGAAAAGTCCAACTTGGCCAAATTTCCACTCTTGGATGAGATTGTAATATCTGCTGCAGAAGGAAGCACTGAGGGATCACTGCCTGACAACATCAAAGGGGAAATTTCAGAGCACCTTTCAACATTGCAAAGGTCCTTTGATGGGTATTTCTGTCAAGAAATTGCTAGGAAAGACATTTGGATTCGCAATCCTTTTCTCTGTGACTTGGACAACATTAATGACAGTAACCTTGCTAAAGATGACCCGATTGATTTGAAAATCAGAGAAGTGCTGTGTAGTTCCTTCAGTTGCAATACATCGATTGAATTTTGGTGCGCCCAGCTAGATTCCCACCGACAACTAGCCAAAAGGGCACATTTGCCACAACATATCTCTGTGAAGCAGGATTCTCCAACTTTTGACGATTAAACCCAAGACAAAGAATACGTTGAATGCAGAGTATGACATCAGAGTTGCTTGTCCAAAACAGTCCCCAGATTTAAATCGCTGATTGATCATAAAAAATCAGCAGATCTCTCACTAAATTCCCTGTTGCCTATTGTTGCGTTCCTAAAATTAACATAGTTTATTTTGCATTTTCTGCAAGTTTTACGAGGGGGTGCATGAACTTTTTTGGGCTTCTGAAGGGGTGCATGGACCCGAAAAGGTTAGGAACAACTGTACTAATTGATGTTACGGTTATAACAGGACCGGTCCCAATGTCAGGACCGGTTAACCGTTAACAACCTATATAAAACTGTTCTTTTATTCAATTAATTTAATTTTATTTCAAATAATTCTTAACTACCAGTACATTGATATCCGGATCCGACCCGGATCTGCCATAAGTATTTGGCTAAATCGGATAGTGCCGGATAACCAGGTATCCGGCAACCCCCTAGTTTAGTGTATATCATCAAGACGGTAACACCAACTGGATTATAAAAAAACACAACGAAACTTCAAGATTGGATTATAAGACATGAGTCTTACAGTACTTTGAACGATGGTCTCATATAATGATTTATTTTACCTTGGTGTAAAGCAGTTCCAGGGGAGGCTACCAGACTGACATTAATATCTAATAATTACAAAATCAATCGGGGAATTCTCCAAACGGTTTGGTGGGAGGGTCCTGATAGGTTTAAGGGGAACTACGGGAGGTAACTATCCGTTTATATTTATTGAAAGTCTTTCTTTACTGCATTTTTTAAATATAAAGTCTAAGAGAGGGTCGTGGAGCGAACTTTCCTATTTCTGCCACTCTCGATGAGATGTTGAAGATTGAACAAATGTCATTAGTGCGAAGGAAGAGTTACTCCCCTTTCTATTATTCTCTTGACATTTTTTCCAAACTTCTTCTTTGAAGATTTATGTTATTTACTTACTTTCTTTCAAGTTTCATTAACTGATTGTCCAGATTTAGCCACAGCTGTTTTTTCAAGTCATGTTTAAATGCCTCGAATTGTGCCCCCCCTACCCCCAAACCAAACTCGGTTTGTTTAAATCAGTTGACTATGAGTGTAATTCCACAGTTCTACCGTCATCTTTGTTTGAGATCTTAAAGGAATGGACGGATTCCAGACATTCACCAACAAAATTTTGTTGATTATTGGTCTAGTAATTCTTGTATTTTCAAACACCTGTCTACTTTTCTATGGAAGCGTGTTTTATTTATTTTCTTTATTCTTTTATTAAAAAAAAATCTCACGCTTTGTTCAAACTGCTGATGTACAGAGTTTATTTTATGTACAGATGATTGTCAATAAAATATTACTATGAATATGATTGTAGTGTAGTTGAACAAACTTTTCTGCGAGTTACTTGTAATTTTAAGAGTAGTCCCGCCCCCATGCCATACCTTGAGATTGTATCGACTTGCTCTCTCGGGATTACCACTTTCGTCTTTCTCAGACAAGTTTGATAACGCAGTTGCTAGGCAACAGATTTTCTATCCGCGGCTTAAGATCGACAATCCTCTCGACACTCCATTCTGTTGTGTCACAATACAACTTGAGTTATTTCCCTACCCGGAGTCAGACCCAAATTAATCGTGCACATAAGGAGTCATGAACTTACATGCTTTCATATGTAGTCATATATAGTTTTGTGGCATGCTGTCGGGCTCACGTATAACTTTTTTTATTTTAACTTTATTTAGTCGCCCTTCACATATACGTGTTTTCTCATATTTAGGTAAATTTATCCAGTCAATAACGGATTAGAATTACCATACATTTGCTCAAAAGAACGATAGTGTCCATTGTCACCTTTGCCTCTTCTTTACAACATGTCTGACATACAAGTGGTTGAAGCCTTGGTCACCTCCAGTTAGCTTGTTTACAAATCTCTGTTCTATTCCATTTATCTGAACCATCGCTTTTTTTTCTAGTGCATCAGCCATCAGCATTTTCTCGGTTTTTATAAGAATGCATTTCAATACAATTAAAACTCCTTGAATTTCACGTTTATGCACATGACAACGATTTACTCTTGGAGTCTTTACACCTCATGCTTGCCTTACACGCTGTCTCCAGTCATCACTGGACATGACGTCAGCCAAACATTTTAGCATAAATAACTACCCCCAGTCTGCTAGAGAAAATATTTTTTTTTAAATTTTAAAATAGTTTATTTCTCTGGTATCGGACCTGCCTCCCTTGATCCTTAAATAAAAAACATGCTTATTACGCATAGGTTTAATAATCCATTAGATTCGTTTGTGAAGGTTTGGAAATGAACTATTGAAGTCTGAGGTCATCATTGATCCATATTAAACATTAATGAATCCGTTATTTAAGGCCTGTAAATAAATTACTGAGGTCATTGACATTATTTCAACTCACTGAAATTCTCATTGAATATAAACCCTTAAGCAATTTTAGGAAATAATATATGTTTCATCTTTCCCCTAAGCGACGTTACAACTAAACCCACGCAACAGAAACAAGTTAATGTAGTTCTTGAAGTCAACCTGGCAGAAACATTAAACCCACGCAACAGAAACAAGTTAATGTAGTTCCTGAAGTCAACCTGGCAGAACCATTAAACCCACGCAACAGAAACAAGTTAATGTAGTTCTTGAAGTCAACCTGGCAGAACCATTAAACGTTACATTAAATATTTTAGCTTTGTGTCGAAGCATTATTTTTTTTCAAGTGTTTGAATTTTTTAAACTTGCAAACTGCTATCACGGAAACCATTATACAAGTTTTTGAATAAATACAACTTTAGTTTTTGTTTTTGTTTCTGATAGATGATGTGATGACACTGTATATTATTGGATCATGAGATATATCTCGTCCAACCTTGACAGTACTGACCACCACAACAATGACCGATGACGACTGACGTAGCCAGAGCTTTGCAATCTTGAGCGTCCACGACCCCCCTCTCTCTCTCCCTCCCCTTCCCCACTCCCCTTTACATGTGCTTCATGTTACACTTCAGACTGAGAGGGTCTAGTTTAGGAATCACAACTGGTGCTTTATGTATTGGTGTTATTGTGTTCTTATTTTACTTGTGTTCTCCTGTACTACGGACATCTTTTATAAAACCATCAGATGTATCAATACTGCAGTGTGCCGCTTGTATCTTATTCTTTTATCGTTCTCTCTTTTAATTGGTAAATTCTATTAGGTAATGATCTGTGGCTTATAGATTATATTAGGTAATTATCTGTGGCTTATAGATTATATTAGGTAATGATCTGTGGCTTATAGATTATATTAGGTAATGATCTGTGGCTTATAGATTATATTAGGTAATGATCTGTGGCTTATAGATTATATTAGGTAATGATCTGTAGCTTATAGATTATTTTAGGTAAGGATCTGTAGCTTATAGATTGTATTAGGTAATGATTTGTAGCTTATAGATTATATTAGGTAATGATCTGTAGCTTATAGATTATATTAGGTAATGATCTGTAGCGTATAGCTTCTATTTTGCTTAGATATGTCACTTCGAAATAAATTGTGATATTAATATTCAATTCAAGGCTTCTAAAGGTTGAATATTTCTTCAAACCCATCCAATCTAAAGGATCTCAATTTCCTTTGATGTTATTTACAATTAAAAGATGTAAGACAATTTTTTCCTGTCACCTGGAAATAAATAACTTCATTAATTTCACTTTAACCTCCATGTATGTTACATAAAATGACGAATTATACATGTTCAGTTGAGAGTTCAGATTTCTTCGTTCACCAGTCAGTGCGGACTGTGTTAGAGTCGTGTAGGCAAATTTCAACTAAGATTTCTGTAATAACCCATTTAAGGACAACTCTAAATTGTTGAGGTGCTTTACGGTCAATAAACTGCCAACGTCCTCGACGGGGACGCTTCATTTCACAGTAAACTCCCCTTATCTCCGCTCTTCAAAAATATAAATAACGCACCTTGAGGCGGGCACGTGACAGACCGTGAGAGGTCTCGTAAATGTCAACTCTTTTATTTTCTTCTATCTCAAGCTTTTCCTTCTCTTTTGTTTTTTGCTTAGCTTTTCTGCCCTTTTTCATTAAAGGACAAAAAATGTTTTAAATTGGAAGGGGAAGCAATAGGAATAAAAAAGTTTTGTTTTCCCCCTTGGAAATGATCAGAAAAAATGAATATGTCAATTTGAGCTAGTAAGCGGAAAGGACTCTGCGTTTTCAGACACTCCAATCCTCAAACTTAGAGTGTGTTATATGACGTGAATAATGCGGCCCATTGGGGCCGTCCATAAAGTACGTCACGCTCCCCCCTGTCACAAACTGTCACAAATCTCGGGACACAAAAGTACGTCACACTTTCGAATATAATTTTTAATTAACATCTAATTAAAATATTTAATTTAGTACTTAAAATACACTTCACTATTAAACTGTATTAAAATATAAAATTTCTAATTAAAAGTATGGATGTACCGGATTCAAAATTTTGAAATCCGGCCGGAGCTGAATTTGACCGGATTTAGGAAGTGAAATCCTGCCGGAGCCGAAGCCGGAGCCGGATTTTTAAAAATAGCCGGATTCTAGATTTGCCGGAGCTGGAGCCAAAATCCGGTACAACCCCTCTTAAAAGAACTATCAGATTATTAAAATGACTATGCTAGTAGAATAGTTAATTGTCAACAGTTGTCACAGTTATTCAATGAAGCAGTAACTCAATCTAGATCGAATTTGAAAACAAAAATTGCAAAAATTAGACTTAACAATCGTATAATACACATCATTTATCTGCTACCTTTTCATTTACAATGGGTGAGGTCAAGTTTTAGATAATCTTCCAATTATGCATTCTATTGACACAGGATAAGACGTAGATTAGCGAAACTTGACCTCAACCAGTGATTAAATAATAAAAAGGAAACAAGACAATTTGACTAAAAAAAAGACTAGATTGACAATTTATGTGACCAACTCATGTGCTATATTGAATATGTTTATTATGGTCCTATGAATTATGTTTCATTCACAAATATTCACTGGAGATCATCTTACAACGGTGAAGTGAAGTGTTCATCCATAGTTACGACTGACATCAATCTTTCACCATCATCGTTTCCTGGAAAGATAGCTGCAGTCAGATCAACTCGTCCTCATCTAGCCACTCATTAGCCTCTATATGTGCATTTTCTCTTCTGGCAGTAACTGCCATGGGTTCTCTTTGCCCTCTAGAAGCGATTCTCAATGGACGGATGCGTTTTATCTGAGTTGAATCTTGAACAGTTTGGAGGGCACATTCTCCTGAGCCCGAGCTCTGTGTTGTCCTGTGTGTTTCTTCAACATTGTTTGTGAGGCAAAATATGAGTGACATACTTTGCAAAGTCGATCAAATAAGCTGGTAATCACATGGCTGTACTTTGAAAACTCCTTTTGATCTTGGCATAATGTCATCAAATTTGAGAGTTTTTGCTACAAACAAGGAAGGAAATTTATGAGAATCTGCATCTGCTATTTCTGAAGCTTTGACTCCATCAATTGTTTGGTTGATTGGGATTGGAGGAGGGGAAGAATTTTGAAGGTAAAACTTTGAAATATGAGCTTCATGCTTTGTCGCAACATTTCATGTCCTGATATTTAACAATTTGAGTGAAATATTGGCTGGTGCGAAGATGATTGTCAAACCCTTCCTGATCCTTCGATACGATTCCTGCTGTATCAAATTCAGCTTTATGAACAACACTTTCAGGAGATACGCATTTCATGCTATTTTGACATAAAACCAATTCTAATGATTTAAAAAAGTTTTGAAACTTATTTTTAAGCTATTAAAATTCTACTAATAAAATATAAATAAATTAGAAAAAAATATTAAAAAATAAATGTATGACATCACACATGTCCTGACCCCCCTCCCCCTGTCACAAAGTGTAACACTTTATTTCACCCCTCTCTCCCCCCTCGGAGCGTTACGTACTTTATGGACGGCCCCATACCTCTATCTCTTTATAAGCTTTATTTGTTATTACTTCTCAAATATGCGAGCATTCTGTATTAAATTTTAAAAATTGGCATACTTTTGACGATGAATCATTTTTTTGTGTGAAAAAAATGTCCCTTAAAAATCTTCTGAAAAACGCTACAAAAATTTCATTTCATTGTTAAAATATGGCCTAATCCAGGGATGGATTAAGACTGCACGGGGCCCCTGGCTGCAATTCAAACTGGGGCCCTATCCAGCCAGTGTACCTTTAGATAAAATGATTGCTAGCAGCTAATATAAGACTGTAACTTGTAGATATTCATCCAAAATGATTATTCATGAAAAAACGAATTCTAAGAAATACATTTTTGCCGATATCCTAAAATTGAGTGTAAAAGACAATTTATAAAATTAAAAAACACATGAAACAAAACATTCACACCCCACCCGGGGATCGAACCCGCCGCCGCTTGCACCATAAGCCTTAGTACTTCACATTCGGCCACGAGAGCTCATGTAGAGTTGTGAATTAAAAATATATATATAATATTTTTTAATAATTTCTGTTATTCAGCCTATCAAATCAGGTTTTTTGACTGCTAAGACTATCGTGTGGGAAAAGAGATCATTTTAATAGATGAGATTTTATTAAATTATCATATTTTCAACAATTCATGTATACATTTGTCCACATTTATTATAAAATATGCTAAGTTTGGGGGCCCTAAATCATCGGGGGCCCCTGGCTTTTTTCCGTTCAGCCCCCCCCCCTTAATCCGCCATAGGCCTAATCAACAAAATGATGTTGATATTAGTTTGCGATCCAATGAATGTTATATTAAAAGGTGATATGCTTTCCAAGTTTGACAATGATTCAAGTCACAATGGTCAGTGGTTGGGGGGGGGGCAAACAGTGGTCGCTGATGGCGAGGTGGAAATAATTACCCTTTGTGCCTTTAAGTCTTGGACTATACGCAGACGGAGTCAATTATCACCTTCAAGACTGCACTTAAGACGCATCTTTTCAAAATGTATTTACAAAATTAACGAAACAACATTTCTTTTAATGATTAACGTAGCTTATGTGTAATGTTCTGTCCTTTATGTTGTTATTATGGTATGAATGGTTATTTAATTATTATATGTATGTTATGAGCCGAAGCCGGAGCCGGATTTTTA